>CM021103.1:709918767-710275401 GCA_007115665.2 Sequoiadendron giganteum
TTTTTAAAACTAAATATTTCAGAGTTTTCTTTTGAAAGCAATAGATGTTTTCAATTTTTCACTTTGAAAGAGAGAGAAAGAATAAGCTTGTAAACATCCGGCTTGTCCAGAAGTGGATCTGCAAACCAATCAAAAGAAGAATACGTGGTAAATGAATGTTGCTATCAAAGAATGATTACCAGTCCTATAGAGGAGAAAAATGGCCACGCTGCCTTCCAAAAATGTACCTCTACTTAGTGGATGGAACCTGACACACAAAGCGACCATTGTGATGGTCTCCAGACTGCTCCCATTGCTATACAAGAGCAAAAACACCAGGGATAACAAAGAAATGGCTAAGATACAAACTCGAGCATGGTGGCCAGAATGGGGGTGTCAAAAAATGTGAGATAGGAAAAAAATGTTTTCCCTAACCTTCCAAAGCAAACAATGCAAATTCCTTTGCAAAAGATGATAAACGTTTAGAGTCCAAAAAGGACAGAGATTAAACAAAAAACCATTATTCCTTGTCAAGTCTGCGGGCTAATCTAAGGTTTGCATGCCGACATCCATTATGGCATTTGACTATTTTAGACAATGAGTAATGTTGACTCAATAATACCAACATTAAATCATAAGTAAATTTAAACTCATAAGACTTGAAGTTCCCATAAAGTCAAGGCAAGGTCACATTCAATGTGATATAAACAATAACCAACCTTTTATGACATCGGTCGGCCTTAAGGCTTGAAGTAAATATCAACTAAATGAATCAACACAAATACAAATAGAGGATCGAATAGAATGCCCTTACCAACAATCAAATGCCACCATGATAAAGTCCAATGCAATGTAATTTCCAATGCCTAGGAAATAGAAGCTAGATATTATGCAAGATTCTGAATGCCATTTTCCCATACCAAATACCATAACTGAATTCATTAAAGCCAACTTGTCATCTTAAAATGTCCATTGTTATAAGATGTGCCAATGCCAAGATAATGTCCAGTGACTTATGAAGACTGATTTTGCATGTTAAATTCACACTGCCATGCCACTTACCATAGACCCTTATTCTAATGAGAAGCATGCTGCATCATGTAAACCATTAGCAATTTCAAGATGCAAGAGCCTGATCAAACCACACTGTAACAACCTGTATAAAACTGATTTATGCCAAGGACAAAATAATTGAGATCATCACTAAAACATGAATTGTTAGACCAAAAACATATCACCTGACCAATGGAACAATGAACCAGTAACCAGAATGCCTTAACTGAGATCTGCACATGGAGTTAAACGATCAGTACCACCGTATATAATATAATCAATGAATTAAATGTGCCAATCAGAAAAGTAGATCAACTGAGAAGTAACCACCAAAAATGCTAGAGTAACATAAATTGTCATCAAGGACAAAATAACACAAGAGGGATTCAACACAAAGTACATCTAAAATTAAAGTCAACAAAAGTCAACTCCTGTCAACATCAATTGTGTCGTGTTGACCACAAATGTGTCGCTATATCTAGCAAATGCATCGCTATATCTAACAATTGTGTGACTTAACAACAATAGCACGACCTAAGAACATTTGTGTCACCATACTTGCAACCGCATCACGGTTTTTCAATTGCGTCATTTTATTTGGCAATTGCATCACAACAGTGTAGATGCATCACAAATAATCTCAATTGTGCTGCAATCGGACGATTACATCATTTACCCTCACAAATGCGCACTCAAACAACATTACCTAGCTACCCTTCACACTTGCGTCGTGACGCAAGCAAATGCATCGAACGCGAAAGCATTTGCGGCTTACGCGACAACATTTGTGTCGCAACACATCTGTTTAAACCCCCTTAAACCGTCATAAATACATTAAATTTAAAAATTGACAAGTTGGATAGGGTACTTACTGGTGCCTTTGCAACCTCGGGTCGTCGAAAAGTCCGCACACGGTATCCATGGTGGGTAGTCACTGGAAACACCATCGTCTCTCTGAGCTCTGATCTCTGAAATTTCTATATAGCAAATGACCAAATGACACTTGGTTTTTCCTTTTCAACCTATTTATAGGCTAAAAATTAGGGTTTGACCTAGTAGGTTGTACTGGAGGCTCATTTGACTACCTTTGACTAGCATTTTCGCTAACTCAACGTCCTCCATTCTCGAAACTGATCGTGCCATTATTTTTCTGGCCATTAATTTGACTAGTTGAGATATTTTCCAAATTTTTTTGACCTTGAGTCGAAATTCAAAAAATTTCCCGAGGGGGCATAGGCACTCCATACCTTTGCTGGAGCATATTTTGGACTTGTTTTCTTTGCCATAATGCAATAAACTGCATTATGACAAAGAGGGGCAAATGTAGACACATAAAAATGACCAAGGCCTGCAAGCAACATTTTACCACTGATGAGGGTGCAACCCGAGACACAGAAAATCACACAGAAAAACTAACAAATCTTATTATTTTCAAAGTATGAAATTTCTACATACAGAGGATCTCAAATCCTCCAGTTTTGCAATACATGCAAATTATAGAAAAAAACTACAGAAATTCCCCTATTCGCAGCATGCGATCTTCTTTCCCCAAAACTGCCTAAAAGAAACAGTGACTCCCCATAAATAGCCCGTTTCTTTGTTTGGAGCCAAAAACGGGATTCAAATTATGCACCAACTTTCGGAAGCCCTAACTCAAGATCTAACCGTAAGATCTTCAATGATAATACCTTTTCCGAAAGCTCTCGTGAAGATCTCTTGCCAAAAAGTGGGGCCTAAAGGCTAACCACTTTCGTATTCTGCCAATTTTTCAGGCCCATCCGGAGCCTCTAAATACCTCAAAATTAGCTCCGAAGATTTCATAAGGCAAAAAGCAGAAATTGAAACTTGAATAACTTTTGAACCGGAAATTCTCTTGATCTAATTCTTTCACCAAAGTGTTTATTATTATGTCCTGAAGCTTCCCTTAAATTTTTATCTCCTCATGCCTTCAAATTCATACCTGTTAAAAATAGCAGTTGAGCAGAAAAAGCAGAAAAACAGTTCTGAAAGTTGGGAATTCTTCTTCGACGAAAAGGGTATCCAGAAATGCAAAAACATCTACAAAAAAATCTAAATGAAAGTAAATATATTTTTGGGTGATGTAGGATTGCCCTTACACCACTGGATGCTCCTGCATCAGACACCCAGGGTAATTTGAAAAGTGACTCCGTCACTTCTCAGATGGTTGAGGAAAACCCAAATGGTCAACCTCTGCCTTGGACAACCAGGATGAATCTTCCACAGGCCTTCCTTTCCACTTCACCATATATTCTTCATATTGCCTATTTCTGGTACTCCTTCCTACACGGCTATCCAAGATTTCTTCAATCTCCTCCTTTTCAGAAGTAGGTGCTGGATTACCGCACTGTTCCATTGCTGGTACTTCCTCTGCGCCACCGTCATGATATTCTATCAAATATGCAATGTTGAACACAGGGGAAATGTTGAATCCATCCGGCAACTCTACCTCATATGCGTTCCCTGAATTATGCCTCTTCAAAATTTTACAGGGATCGAACTTCTTCATCTTCAATTTGTTATAGGTTCCTACTGGAAACCTTTCTTTCCTCAAGTGGACCATCACTTCATCACCAATCTGAAACTCCTTATACCTCCTCTTTTGATCTGCCTTAGCCTTATACTGCATATTCATCTTGTTAATGTGTTCTTTTACCTTCTCATGCATATTCTTGATGTGTTCTGCAAAGTCTTCAGCTTCAGCACTTGTCTTCTTCTCTTGGTCCATCTTCCTCAATTCTGGAGCAGTCCTAGGACTACTTCCATACACAATCTGGAACGGTGATCTACTAGTGCTTCTATTGACAGAATTGTTGTAAGCGAATTCTGCCTGGGGTAAGATCAAATCCCATCCCTTTGGTTTATCTCCTACCAAGCATCTCAGTAGGTTACCCAAACTCCTGTTCACAACTTCAGTCTGCCCATCAGTCTGGGGATGGTGTGCAGAACTAAACTTCAACTCTGTTTTCAACTTCTTCCACAAGGTCCTCCAAAAGTATCCAACAAATTTTGTGTCATGATCTGAGACTATACTCTTTGGCAAACCATGTAGCCTCACCACCTCTTTGAAGAACAAGTCAGCAATGTGGACTGCATCATGGGTCTTCTGGCATGGGATGAAATGTGCCATCTTCGAAAACCTATCAACCACCACAAATATTGAATCATTCCCTCTCTGTGTCCTTGGCAAACCAAGAACAAAGTCCATACTTATATCCTCCCACGACCTCTCTGGTACAGGTAAGGGCTGATACAACCCTGTATTCTGACTCACTCCTTTAGCCATTTGACATACCCTACAACTCTGCACAAACTTCTTCACATCTTGTGATAACTGAGGCCAATAATAATGCTCACTGATAATGGAAATGGTCTTATCCCGACCAAAATGTCCTGCCATTCCTCCACTGTGCTTCTCCTTTATCAGATTCTCCCTCATGGAACTCCTCGGAATACATAATTGACTTCCCTTAAACAACATGCCTTCTTGAATTAGGAAATCCAACCACTTTGTCCTGTCAACTGTAACAGGTTCCTTGCAAGCTTTCCAAGCCTCTGCAAAATCAGGATCATTCGGGTACAATGTCTTGAGTTCACTGAACCCAACCACCTCAATCTGCATTTCTATCAACAATGTATGCCTCCTACTTAAGGCATCTGCAACCCTATTTGACTTCCCACTCCTATGCTTTAAAACAAATGTATAACTCTGCAAAAATTCTACCCATTTCATATGCCTTTGATTTAATTTTCCCTGACTACTCAGGTACTGCAATGCTTGATGATCAGTATACATAACAAATTCCTTTGGCAACAAATAATGCCTCCATTTCTTTAATGCTTGAACTATTGCATAAAATTCTTGGTCATATACAGAGTACTTTCTCTTTGCATCATTTAACTTTTCACTGAAATAGGCAATGGGCTTACCTTCCTGGCTTAACACTGCTCCAATGGCACAACCACTGGCATCACAATCCACTTGAAACACCTTATTGAAATCCGGGAGAGCCAAAACAGGTTGTTCTGTCACCTTCTGCTTCAATAGATCAAAACTCCTTGCTGCTCCAGTGCTCCACTTGAACTCTTTTCTATCCCCTCTCATTGTTTCAGTTAGGGGTGCACAAATACTACTGAAGTTTCTAATAAACTTTCTGTAAAAACTGGCCAAACCATGGAAAGACCTCACCTCAGTAGTAGTTCTTGGGGTAGGCCATTCCAGAATAGCCTTCACCTTCTCTGGGTCCATCTTGAGACCTTCTGTCGAGACAACAAACCCCAAGTACACTAACTCCTTCTTCACAAAACTACACTTCTTCAGATTAATCAGCAATTTCTCTTCTCTTAACTTCTCAAAGACTCTACCAATATGCATTATATGCTCATCCAGTGACTTACTGAATATCAAAATATCATCTAAATACACAATAACAAAGCTTCCTAGGAACTCTTTCAGTACCTCGTTCATGAGCCGCATGAATGTGCTCGGTGCATTGGTTAGCCCAAAAGGCATGACTAACCACTCGTACAGGCCCTCTTTGGTCTTGAAGGCGGTCTTCCATTCATCTCCCTCTCGAATCCGAATCTGGTGATATCCACTCTTCAGATCAATCTTTGTGAAGTACTGAGCTCCACTCAAACAGTCCATCAGGTCATCCATCCTTGGCAGGGGAAATCTATACTTGATTGTTATCTTGTTTATGGCCCGAGAGTCTGTACACATCCTCCACTCCCCATCCTTCTTTGGTGCTAGTACTGCAGGTACTGCACATGGACTCAAACTCTCTCGAATCAAACCCTTTCTCAACAACTCCTCAACTTGTCTGTTTAACTCCTCATTTTCTGCAGGAGTCATTCTATGAGCTGCCTTATTCGGCAAACTGGCTCCTGGGATCAAGTCAATCTGATGACTGATCTTCCTCATTGGTGGTAAACCCTCAGGTACATTATCAGAAACAATATCCTGAAACTCATTCAATAACCCAGAAACTTCTACTGGAACCTTCTCACTACCCTCCTTATCCATTTTAGGAATCAATGCATAACACACACGCTCATGTTTCATGCCTTCTAAAAATTTCCTTCCATCGACATAACAAATTCTAGCACTACTGCATACCTTTTCTTCGGCCTTCTTCAGGGGTTTCAACTTATGGCGGACTCCACCCTTCATCAGGGAATAAGTGTTTGCATGGCCATCATGTACAGCTCGCCTGTCAAACTGCCACGGCCTCCCCAACAACATGTGACATGCATCCATGGGGATGATATCACAGAGTACCTCATCACGATAGCTTCCGATCTTGAACTTCACCAGGCACTGCTCATTGACTAGAACTTTGTGGTCTTTCTGCAACCAGGCAATCCGATATGGATGTGGATGCCTTTCCCTCTTCAGCTTCAACTTTGTAACCATTTCTTCCGACACTAGATTATCAGTGCTCCCACCATCAATAATGACATCACAACATTTGTCTTCACACTTGCACCTTGTGCGAAACAAATTCTTCCTCTGTTCTGGCTCCTTCTCTTCAGTCACCAAGGCTCTTCTAACCACTAGGGCTTCTCCCCTTTCAGCATCATCTGAATGCTCAGATTGAGCCTCCTCATCTACATGCGCAACTCTTGCACGACCTTCTGGCCTTTTGTCTGTCCTTCCTTGGTATTGTGGACATTCATAGGCTCGATGCCCTTCTTCACCACATCGGAAACAAGTTCCTCTGAAACCACCTCTTCCAGGTCCTTGCCCAAATCTTCCTCGTCCTCTACCTCTTTGATCACCACCATTCTGATCACGTGGGCGGTAGAAGTTATCATTCCTCTGGCTTCGACTGGTACCCACATCTTCATTTTTCTTCTCATCCTCATTTCGGCTTCCAAAAGATCTTCCGCTACCCCT
The DNA here is from genome assembly GCA_007115665.2 of Sequoiadendron giganteum. NCBI lineage: Eukaryota > Viridiplantae > Streptophyta > Pinopsida > Cupressales > Cupressaceae > Sequoiadendron > Sequoiadendron giganteum. The sequence goes on from CM021103.1 coordinate 709,925,717, forward strand.
TCCGCTTTGACCTCCTCGTCCTTTTTGCTTGCTGTCAAATCTCTTGTTCAGCTTCTCTTCAACTCTCAGCGAAAATTGGTAAGCATCCTCAATGGTGGCCATTCTGACCAGGCTTAACTCCTCTTGAATGCTCGGCCGTAACCCATTAAGATAACGGGCTACCTTCTCCTTGTTGGCCTCTGCATGTCCCGTTCTGATGATCATCTTGTGAAAATCTTCTGTGTATTCTTTCACAGATCTACTTCCTTGCTTCAACCCTTGCAATTTCTTCAATAGATCTAACTCATAGTCCATTGGCATGAACTGCTTCTTCAGTTTCTCCACCATGCGATCCCATCTGGTGATCTTTCCCTTTTCTCTCTTATTTCTTTCTAGTTGGACCTCTTTCCACCAGATACTGGCGTGGCCCTTTAGCTTCGTTTTTGCAAACTTAACCCGATCTGGGTCCTCTACTTCTTCATACTCGAAATACTCTTCCAACTCATTGATCCAATCAATCAACTCTTCCGGGTCTAGACTTCCAAAAAACTGGGAACTTCTACTCTAGGTCTTTTTCCGATCTTCGAAATGGCCCTTATCAGCCGCATTTGATCTTGATCAATAGCTTCTTCTTCCTCTTCTACATCTGAATCTTCCACCTCTTCTTCATCCTCACTTTCTTCTCCCCTTCTCGGGTTTACCCCTCTTCTTAACTCTCTTTGTAATGCATTTATTTGTCTCTGGAGGGCTCTGAAACCCTCAGCCGCTAATGGATCTCTTCCACCAGCATTTCTGGCACCACCTCACCTACCACGTGCCACTCTTGGAGGCATCTTGAATATCTTGAACCCACAACCAAAGTCTTGGTGCGAACTACCTCACGATCGGCGATCTGTCCACACGCTCAAGAAAACCCGCTCTGATACCACTTGATGAGGGTGCAACCCGAGACACAGAAAATCACACAGAAAAACTAACAAATCTTATTATTTTCAAAGTATGAAATTTCTACATGCAGAGGATCTCAAATCCTCCAGTTTTGCAATACATGCAAATTATAGAAAAAAACTACAGAAATTCCCCTATTCGCAGCATGCGATCTTCTTTCCCCAAAACTTCCTAAAAGAAACAGTGACTCCCCATAAATAGCCCGTTTCTTTGTTTGGAGCCAAAAACGGGATTCAAATTATGCACCAACTTTCGGAAGCCCTAACTCAAGATCTAACCGTCAGATCTTCAATGATAATACCTTTTCGGAAAGCTCTCGCGAAGATCTCTTGCCGGAAAGTGGGGCCTAAAGGCTAACCACTTTCGTATTCCGCCAATTTTTCAGGCCCATCCGGAGCCTCTAAGTACCTCAAAATTAGCTCCGAAGATTTCATAAAGCAAAAAGCAGAAATTGAAACTTGAATAACTTTTGAACCGGAAATGCTCTTGATCTCATTCTTTCACCAAAGTGTTTATTATTATGTCCTGAAGCTTCCCTTAAATTTTTGTCTCCTCACGCCTTCAAATTCATACCTGCTAAAAATAGCAGTTGAGCAGAAAAAGTAGAAAAGCAGTTCTGAAAGTTGGGAATTCTTCTTCGACGAAAAGGGTATCCAGAAATGCAAAAACATCTACAAAAAAATCTAAATGAAAGTAAATATATTTTTGGGTGATGTAGGATTGCCCTTACACCACTGGATGCTCCTGCATCAACCACCTTTCGTCCTAGCATAATTATGACATTTTAATTATGTTTCTAACCCACCTTCAACTATTAATTGAATAATTTATGATCTTTCATTATTCATGATTATTAAATAAATAATTTTAATTATTTATTTAATGTGTCACTAATTGTCAAAATCTTCTTATAATTAAATAAAGTCATCAATTTATTTAATTAATCCTTATCATTAATGTCCTCCTGATTATTAAATAAATATATTTTAATATATTGATCTAATGTATCACTAATTCCTAAATCCTCTCTTAATTAAATAGATTCATTAATTTATTTAATTAATTAACTGTCTCTTCTAAATTAAATAATTATTATTAATTATTTAATTGCCTTATGTGACATTTCCCTCTTTTTAAATAAAGTAATTTATTTAAAAATGACTTCACATAGTTAAATGATTCTTCTTTTAGTAATTAATTTCAAAAATAAATTACTCATTATCTCACAAATCCATATTTTGAATTAACTTAATTCAAAATGGAAACATTCTTCTACAAATCAAGTAATTGCTAAAATACTAATTTTCTAAAATCTCATCCTCTTGTCTTTTGATTTTTACTAATTTCATCTCAATGTCACATTTATTCTCCACCATTGATTTAATTTCGTAAATTAAATCTTGTCCACACATTTGGGAGTTTTTCCCTAACCCTAATTAAGAGTTGTCACTTTGAATCTTAACCTTCGATTCTAGGGCATTTCTCAATCTCTCATCTTATCCGTCCGTTCAAGATTGCATTTTCTATAAAATGACAATCTTGATCTCATTTTTGGGATCTCTTATTATTTTTGGTAATCTGATTATTGTCATCTCTTACTATCATCTTTAGGCTTATTAATTTATGCAATTAGGATTCATTTTCTTTTGCATAGAGTTTTATTCAAATCCTTCAAAGCTTTGTCTAGGGCTAGATATTTTAGAGTTTGCTCACATACACAATCTGAGGGCATTCATTATCACAAAAAAGTTAGAAGGTACAATAGAAATGAGCCATGGAGAAGAAAGGATTGGGTGAAAGCTTTCTTATTCCTTCTTTTAGTTTGTTTTCCTATGCATTCTATTGATTTGTTGGATTTAGATTTAATATTGCATACTTTATTAGACTAACAATCTATTTTGCAGAAATCCATCATTACAGGATCCACAAAGAGGATTTATTTTAAATTTTAAACTAAGGATAGATGTCAAGATCAAGCTTATAATAGAATTTTAAATTGGAGATAAAAGGGAATATTTTGTAATCATTTAATGTAACTCCAGTATTAAATACAAAGTAAACCACCCTATTTTGGATAGTTTTGAGCCATTGATTGGCAATGAATATGAGCTTTTCATTTTGTACCCGAAGATCTATAAAGGGTAGCCTTTTTTATTTTGAAAGGGTTGATCAAGTATTGTTGTTAAAGAATTTTGAAGTTAGTACTAGCAAAGACATTGAAGTTCTAGTGTTTCTTTTCTTGTTGCTTTTGAATTTATGCATGGTTCCTTCTTCCAATTTTATTTTTAGTTTAGTTATAATAATGACAAAGTGTTGAGGTACTTTGACAAATTTCTTGCTCATACCATTTGTGATTTGTTGATTTTAAGTTCTAGTGCATGGTTAGTCTGAGATTTTTACAACAATAGTTCAATTCTGAATGTTCATTTATATTATGCTAGCAATTGGATATATGTTTGAGTATTTATAGTCTAAAAATATTAAGGTTTTCCTTTGAAGATTGCACTATTTTTGTAGCATTGTGGGTTTAACCTTGATTAAATAGGAATTAGTTTTATTAGGGATTTATGTATCTACAACATTAGCCATTGTTATTATTGACCTTATGTTTTAGATTTAGATTTTCTAAAACCCTTATCTTTTGCATTTTATTTTAAAATATGGGTTAGTTTAGGAAGAAGCAACATCATAGAGCTGTCATATTTTATTATTAAAAGTCATTTTTTAGATTGCAGATATGAAAATACAACTAGGGTTTTTACTAGTATGTAGATTTTACAAACCTTTGTCCTCAAAATTTCCAACTAAACATAAGGCCCCTTGTGAAACCAGAATTATATGAACCACTAATTTATTTTTACAAAGTTAATGTTAGAATTGTGAAACAAGCACAAAACCATGAGCCACATGATCAAACAACAAACAAATACACCTTCCATGCAAGAGATCTGCAAACAATATGTGCAATATTCTTCAACAAGAAAAAGCTACAGAAGCAAGAGACTCTCAAGAAGATATGAAAGCTCTAGATATTACAATGAGGGTTGAGTGCTTATAAGAGAAAAACCCTAAATGAGAAAGGGATCAGATTATGACAAGTGTCAACATCACATGAGATGAGACATAATGATCTAATATATTATTTTTTTTGGGAAAAGTGGCAAGCCACTGTAATATATTAATTTATAAGATAAAGTATACAAAATCCTGGTTCAAAAGGAATACCGGAAGGAAAGAACCAAGAAGAAAACCTCTGGTTATAGCCCAAATTGTTACAAAATTGTCCCACAAAATTTCATATAAAGAGTCACACCAAAGTACACCCAATGCCCCTTAAGAACATCAAGACCACAACATCACCATGTGTCGCACTGAATAGGTCTATCGGCAAGATCAACACTATCGGTGAATGCCTGGGATGTCACAATGATAGCCCAAGTCTCCTCGAAGTCCCAATAGTTCAATTGTAGTCTGAAACACCTCATTGACAGGAGTCACACCAATGTTCAACTAGAGTAGACTCATCGACGCAACAACGTGCTTCAAAAGAAGTTCAAAATGTCATATCGAAGTTCCATGTCTCTCCGATGACCCAACTAGATGACCTTTCCTTGGATCAAAAAGAGCCACGCTGATGAAGTACATCGGCATGACGAACACCATCAGACCAATCATGAGAACTCATCCCGATGGACCATGTCACACCGACCAAGAACCTTCAACTAGAGATCCACTATCGGTAAGATGCATTTCAAAGTCTCATGTTAGCCTGACCATCTATTCATCAGCGAGACTTACACCAAACAGACCCATCGACCAAACCAACATTGTCAGTTCAACATTCTCAGGTCTAATCAAAGACCAATGTTACCCCAACACTCTATTCACTGGCTAGAGTCTCCCTAATCACAACCAATTGGTCAAACTAGTACTACTGATATAATACATACCGAAGTCCAGTGTTAGCCCGACAAAGTCCCATTGGCCAAACTCCCACCAATATAACTTTTCGGTCAGACTTATACTATAGATGTGAGTTCAAAACCTCATTCGAATAGCTCATGTCACACCGATCACAACCAATCTATTAGATGGGCACTGCTGATATGATACATATCGTAGTCCAGTGTCGGCCCAACAAAGTCCCATCAGCTAGACTCACACCGATATAAATTTTTGGTTGGACTTCTACTGTCGATGTGAGTTCAAATCCTCATTTTGATAGCTCATGTCACATCGATCACAACCAATTGGTTAGATTGGAACTACTAATATGATACATACCAAAGTTCAATGTCAATCCAACAAAGTCCCATTGACCAGACTCACACCGATATAACTTTTCAGTCGAACTTCTACTGTCGATGTGAGTTCAAAACCTCATTCTCATAGCTCATGTCACGCTGACCACCTTCATTACCAGGACACACCAAAGGTCACACCGATATGTTCAAAGAAGGAACTTCACAAGGAGAACTTAGATCAAGCTGAATCACACTGATAGAACTTGGATTTGACAATGTAAATCTCATTCCCTTTAGATATGAAAGGTTGTCCCTTACTTAAGGTCATGAACATCTTGATCAATCATTTCTACTAAATGGGGAAAATTATCAAGTGGAGAGAGATAAGATAAGATACATATTTTTTGCTTTGAACTACCCATGTTAGCTAGAAGATCTACTAAATTATTTCCTTCTCTATAAGAATGGGTTATCCTAGAATTTTTAAACTTATCGAGAAGATCCCATGCTCTTTGGAGGATATATTGGAGGCTCCGGTTTTGAATTTTCTTTTCTTTACTCACATTAATTATCAATAAGGAATCGCCTTCAATATGGAGGTTTTCAATACCCATCTCTAGGGCCATTTCCAACCCTAATAGTAAAGCTTTAGCTTCTGCTAAATTGTTAGACTGTCTGTGGAGATACTTGGAGCATAAATCTAAGACCTTTCCTTGAGGGTTGCACATGCAAAACCCTGCTCTTGATTCCCCCAGATTTCCTTTTGATGCGCCATCAAAATTCAACTTTGTAAAGCCATCCTGGGGGGCCTTCCATTTTACATGATTTTTGTTACACTTCTCATATTTTGATTGCATTAAATTGCTTAGAAAAGGTAGCTTTATATGCTTCCAATTCTACAATATGGTATTATCCCAACTAGTAAAAGAGGAACTTGTTAGAACCCAAAAATTTCATAGAAACCCTAAGTAATTTTTCAGTATTCTCTGCTAAAGCCTTAATTTTTTTCTCTATTTTAATCCATCATTTGCCTATCTTTTCATAAAAATTAGTTCATTCTAATCCCCGTCCACTTTATTATTCATTTTTTTACCTAACTGCTCCCTTAATATGCATTTCATAAGCTTTTACTGCCTTACCACGGCCTCCCACAATGGGCTCGCGGTATGGCAGTAGTGGTTAAACAGGTAGGCATAAATTTCTTACCGCCACACAGGGCGCGATATTTTTATTGACCACAGTATTGCGGTGGTGGTGAGATAACCGGCACAAAAAATGGCGAGGAAGCAGGTGAAGTGGATACCATGGCACTGCGACGGGACAAAATGTAGACCACAGTGATCGTGGTAGATGGTGGATAGCAGCGAAGGGTGAAAGGATAGCGGTTTACTAAGCGGCTAACATGGTACCGCTCGTGGTCAAACTAGTGACCGCGGTAGCGCGATAAAGGGTGAGTTGATGGAAAATAGTCACCAGCAAGATGATGGTTAATGGTCACACTACAGTTTTGCCAAAGGTTAGGAAGCAGACCGCGGTAAAGTGGTGGTCAGGGAAGATGGCAGTTAATGTTGGCACCGCACTATCGCTGACAGCAAAAGTGAATGCCCCGATAGATGAATGGAAGACCGTGACAATCTCACCACGATATCATGGCCGGTCAATAAGTTGACCGCGGTAGAGCAGTAAGCATAAATGAAGACCGGTCAAGGTATAAAGTGAAATATTGAAGGCCGATAAAGTATTAAAACAAAATCAAAATAAATAACTATGTAATAAGATATTTAATTTGCCAATAGGAAACATAATTAAATATTTTAATTATTGTTATAAAATTCAAACGGTTGTAATAGGAATGTAAAAGGTTGCAATGCATGGAATGTAATGTATAAATAATTTGAAAAATCAGTTGTAAAGGGAGGAAGCAGTAGTTAGATTGTAGGAGTTAGATTTTTCCTGAGAAGGGACTAGGATGGAATAATGTACAAAATTTTCTTGAAGCAGAAGCAATGAAGATAATATGCTTAAATTGGTGAATTCTTTTTTGGTGTTCAGTTGTTGTGTTGCATCAATTTATACTCTTTATTTTGGTTGTCTCCAAATTGAGGTCTTTTATCATTCAAATCCGTGTATCAAGTATATTTCTAATGTGTCAAAATATATTCCATTTTGTGTGATTTTTATTTGTTGGTGTCTGTAAGTCAGAATTAAAATCCTTCAAGTAAGTCATTGTGATTTTAAGATTTCTTTTGGATGGTTAAAGTAGAACCAGATAAAAAAACATTCCTACACAGTTTATGCAAGTCATAGACTTAGTAAAGTTTTATGCCAGCCATAGAATTTTCAGAGTGCCTAAACAATTAGAGTTAAGCCAATAAGAGAAAACACATATCATTTTTTGACTCCATTTCCCATGTGGATAGAAGGCACTGATTTGCCACAACCCAGAGATACAAATTCATATCAAACAACTTATTCAAAACCTTTCATTTGTACATTAGGAATAGGAGTAGTTGTAGTGATTTTATCTGTCCACTTCCCTTTTTCATTGTGGATAGATTGATCAACCAGGAAACACATCTCAAAATCTGCAACATACACATAGGTGCACCCGCCTAGGTTTTGCAGAGCCTAGATAGAAGAAGGTACAATTGCATCAATTGGCCTTGTACGTTGGCCAAAAGCATTGTGAGAGCTTGGCAACATCTCGTGGTTCAAACCTGCATTTTTGAGACCCAACAGTTTGGCGACTCTGCTAGGAAAAAATTCCAAAAAATTTCCAGCCTTTCCATTTATTGAGTCAACAAAGTGTCACATTTTTTTGGAGATTCCGCTGGGGCAAACCAAAACAATATCAATTTTTTTTTCATTTTCCTACTTTTGGGAAAAGTAGGTGGCGACTCTATTTCATTTGATAAATAATGCATGGATATTGTGGAACAGTCACATTTTGTCAAGATGTTAGAAGAAGAAAGAAGACAACAGTCAATAAGAGAGTTGGAGGAATTGAAACAACAAAAGTTGCAATTGGATGAACAGATGCTACAAGTGAACCAAAAATTGCTGCAATTGGGAGTCAAAAGTGTTCCAAGTACATCACCAAATAGGCCATCACACAGTGAGAATGAAGACACGAATTCCAAGAGATCTTGGACACCACAAGTACCACATGGTATAACTGAGAATAATTTTGGTAACAAAGGTAATGTACTCTATTCACATCAAAACACTTTTGATGAGTATTTTCAAATTCAAGAAAGAAACAAGAGTCTTGTGGATGCCTTTTTTGACATAAGGAGATATAAGGGAGAAGGTGTAAAATCTTTGTACAACAGGATGGTAGACATCTGTATGCAGATACCTCCTTGTTATAGGCCTACAAGACCCACATTTGTTGCACAATTTATAAGAGCATCTGAGCCTGAATCAGTTTATTGGTCAGTCATTAAAACAACAAGCCTTTGATGTGGTCAATAAACTTATTGATTCCATTCTTGGGACAAGGTATGTGGATACTACTAGTAATACTTCAGAAGCTAAAATAGAAGAAGGTACCATGCCATCCAACAATGAAGATATGGAGAGTCTCTCTTGCATAACAGATTGGGTTTCAAATTGTGAGGATGAAGTTATGGATGTTGATCTACAATAGGGTGATTATCAAGAAGTTGGAGAAATAGAAAGAGATCTGGATGAGACCTGTTTACTTAGCAGTGAGAAATTTTCAGATGTGTTAACTCTTGAATACCAGAAATATGCACATAAAGATGATTCCAAAGTTTTGGCTCTGACTTACATTTGTTTTGACAGTGAAAGTAACAATTCATGTGACCCCATGTGCATCTCTCAGATTGATGAAGAAATCATTGAAGCTGATCATGAATCCATTTGTGTCCAAGAGGAGGTATGTGATTTAAATAATTTTTTCTTGCAAGAGACAGATACTGGTTTGCATATTATTGATGATGAATGTTCAACATTTGTTGATTCAAGTATGTGTAAGGATGACTATATAAATCAGAGGTATGTGTCAATTCCAGCTAGTGATAGAAGAGAAATGGAAAATATTTTTTCAGTTGTCTCAGAAAATATTAATGAGATAAAAAAATTTGGTTGCCATAAGGAGTATTTTGATTCTCAGGTTCCAGTGCAGTTGTAGGCACATTCAACAACATATGATAGTGAGCATGCCTATGAATATTTTGTTAAGTCTTTGTATGCTGAGGGTGATAAATATTTTTCATATGATAATGAGAATGATGAAATACAAAGTGGTCAAATGAATATGAATCAAGTTGAGTGTAATGATTGTCTAGAGGTTTTCGATGATAGTATATGTTGCAGGGCAGGTGGAATGGATAGTTTCAAAAGAAACCTGATGAGCTCTATTCAGAACAAAGTCTATGATAGAGGAAAGTGCGGGTTTTTCTTTTTTGGGTGGCCTCGGGCCATCCTTATGGTTTGATTTTTTGAACCAAAGTAGGTACAGAGGATTAAGGATTGCTAGTGCATGGACAATTCTTAGCAATGCCTCTTTAAATATTCTCTTCCATGCACAGTATTGTAGGGTCTTTCATGCTCCATCTGTTCATTCCCTTCATCTACCATTTTTCATGTCCTTGGCTTGGTCTGCTCTCCCAATGAATTCTGGATTCTTGTAGTGATTGAACAATCACTCATCCCCAATAGGAGCCACTGTTAGAACCCAAAAAATCCATAAAAAGCTTAAATAATTTTCCACTATTCTCTACTAAAACCCTAAGGTTTTTCTCCATTTTAATCAATCATTTGCCTATCTTTTCATAAAAATTAGTTCATTCTAATCCCCATCCACTTTATTATTCATTTTTGTACCTAACCGCTCCCTTAATATGCATTTCATAAGCTTTTACCGCCTTACCGTAGCCTCCCACAATGGGCTCGTGGTATGGCCATAGTGGTTAAATAGGCGGGCATAAAGTTCTTATCACCACATTGTGCGTAGTCAATTCATTGACCGCGGTATCGCGGTGGCGGTGAGATAACCAACGCAATAGACGACAAGGAAGCAAGTGAAGTGGATACCACAACATTGCGATGGGAGAGAATGCAGATCGTGGTGATCATGGTAGACGGTGGATAGCAACAAAGGGTAAAAGGATAGTGGTTTACTAAGCGGCTATCGCGGTACCACTGGTGGTCAAACCAGTGACCGCGGTAGCACAGTAAAGGGTGATTCAATGAAAAATAGTCACCAGCAAGATGACGGTTAATGGTCACACCACGGTACTGCCGAAGGTTAGGAAGCAGACCGTGGTAAAGTGGTGGTCGAAGATGGCAGTTAATGTTGGCACCGCGCTACCACTGACAGCAAAAGTGAAAGCCACGGTAGAGCGGTAGATGAATGGAAGACCGTGACAGTCTCACCGTGATACCACGACTGATCAATAAGTTGACCATGGTAGAGCAGTAAGCATAAATGAAGACTGATCAAGGTATAAAGCAAAATATTGAAGGCTGATAAAGTATTAAAACAAAATCAAATGCATAACTATGTATTAAGATATTTAATTTGCCAATAGGCAACACAATTAAATATTTTAATTACTGTTATAAAATTCAAACAGTTGTAATAGGAATGTGAAAGGTTGCAAGACTTGGAATGTAATGTATAAATGATTTGAAAAATTAGTTGTAAAGGGAGGAAGCAGTAGTTAGATTGTAGGAGTTAGATTTTTCCCGAGAAGGGACTAGGATGGAAATAATGTACATAATTTTCTTGAAGCAGAAGCAATGAAGATAATATGCTTAAATTGGTGAATTCTTTTATGGTGTTCAGTTGTTGTATTACATTAATTTATAATCTTTATTTTGGTTGTCTCTAACTTGAGGTCTTTTATCATTCAAATCCGTGTATCAAGTATATTTATAATTTGTCAAAACATATTCCATTTTGTGTTATTTTTATTTGTTGGTGTTTGCAAGTTAGAATTAAAATCCTTCAAGTAAGTCATTGTGATTTTAAGATTTCTTTTGGATGGTTAAAGTAGAACTAGATAGAAAAAAATTCCTGCATAGTTTATGCAAGTCATAGACTTAATAAAATTTTATGCTAGCCATAGAATTTTCAGAGTGCCTAAACAACTAGAATTAAGCCATAAGAGGAAACACATATCATTTTTTGACTCCATTTCCCATGTGGATAGAAGGCACCGATCTACCACAGCCCAGAGATACAAATTCATATCAAACAACTTATTCAAAACCTTTCATTTGTGCATTAGGAATAGGAGTAGTTGTAGTGATTTTTTCTGTCCACTTCCCTTTGCCATTGTGGATAGATTGATCAACCAGGAAACACATTTTAAAATCTACAACATACACATAGGTGCACCCACCTAGGTTTTGCAGAGCTTGAAGAGCAGAAGGTACAATTGCATCAATCGGCCTTGTACATTGGCCAAAATCATTGTGAGAGCTTGGCAACCTCTTGTGGTTCAAACTTGCATTTTTGAGACCCAACAAAACTTATGTCTTTAGTTTCTTAAATATTCGCATTTACTACCTTAGAGAATTTTTACACTCACAACATTATTGGAAGAGGATACTTTTTTGAAGATTCACAAGTTTCTCATAATGATCTAATATTAGCTCAACTAATAAAAGCGTTTAAAACACTTCTAAGTTTAGCTTAAGTGGATGATAATAAATTCTAACTAATAAAAAATTAAAGATTAATTAATTATTAGCTAGTGCATGATAACTCTAACACCACCCTTAAGATGAACATAGGGAGTAGCTAAAAACCCTAAAAAGAATGCATGATGGGTCTTGGCAAACAAGGCCATGTAAGGTACCCATGTACAAACAAAAGATCTCTATAATGTGGAGAAATAGAGAAAACCTCATGGAAAAAACTCCACTCCAAAGAGAGATGAAAGCCAAGTGAAGGACTGAAGAAGCCTCCAAACATGACATTGTACTGAAAAATAGGAACATGTAGAACATCCATAAGCACAAATATGTAGACTATTGTTGAAGATGATTGATAGAGTGTTGAATGAAGAAACTCTAGAAATAGGAATGCAAGAGTGTCCATATGGTAAGTGATCCATCTCATCGAAATGCATGTAACTAGACACTAATGTACACTGCATTTGAAAGTACATAGGAACAAATACTATATATATAGCTCACTCCAATGTGAAACCAAGGAAGTATTAGCACCAATAGTAGGAAACCCTCCCATAATGCTGAAAAAGGGAGAGCCATGACAAGCACACTGAAACTATGTGAAACCAAGAAGTGCATATAGGAGAAACAACTTGCAAATAAAAGGGTATGTAAAATAATGCACACACGCATGAGGCAAGAATCACTGAGATTCACTATTGTCATGGAAGGGAAACTCACTTGACAAAGGTCTGATGGCAAACAAAGGAAAAAATTCAAACCCCCCATGACACTTTATATCATAGTACGAATACAAAAGGCACAATAGGATGTGAAAAACCCCCAAAAGATTATGCACCAGAATGGCACTTTATCTCAATGCATCTACAAAAGAAAATATGCATGGAAAGGATGTCTATGATTACCAAATAGGATAGAATACTAGAAATGCATATAGAACAGTCATAAACGAGTCATCCCACATAAATGAAAAGTTTCTAGGAGCTAATATGTCCAAGTAATTCAACAGAGTGTGAAAACATAGAAATTTGAATAAAATATACTTGAAGAACATTGTAGAAAAATTGCATGGATGGAACTGAAGAGCTCTGAAAGATGGTTCCAACATCGTTAGAATCGTGAGAAACGAAGAAACTAGTCAAAATTTATGAGCTCATGATTGAAAATAGTACCTCTAACTTCAAATGGTTGTAGAATTCACCAGTAAGAAAATAAAGCAATGAGACCCATACCAATAGAAATTTGGTGGAATCAACTTTTCGATGATATCTCGTTTGTCAAAAAAAGACATTGTATTCCCAAGTTATTACCAAAATAAAAAAATAGTTCCCTGGAGGCCAAAGAAGGGGTCAAAGAGGCCATAGGGTACATCCATACTACTGATGTCAGCATGATGTCATGCTAACATTAGTGGAATATTCCCAAAATATTCTCCTACGACAAAAAAAATCCGACCCCTTGTGCAAAAAAATGGTTGCCGAAAAACAAGTAGAAATCGTTGACAAAACAATTTGAAGGGTCGATAAAAATAGCACACCACCCGGTAAAACAAAACACTGCTAGGAATCAAAATTCTAGGAAAATAAACTAGCTGGTGCAAAGATCACCATCGATAGTTGAAAGGCTATCGAATAGTACCAAGGGCAACACTAGCGGGCAAGACCCACGAGGTCTGATGGTACCCTGCCATCAAGGTTAAAAAATAAATGCGCCCAAAACAAACAAAAAGGTGAATCGACCCCTCCACTTTCTTCAATGATTTAAAAAAAAAAAATATTTCCATATTTTTTTTGTAAAACCCAAAAAACAAAAAAAACCCACGCCTTTTTTTTTTTTAATTCTTGAAATTCATGCACAACGATCCGTATAGGGGCCGTACAGGTCCCTATACAAAAAAAATTGTCTCAAAAACACCTGACATGGATTTTGATGATTTGATAGGAAATCTTAAGGTTTTTAAGCCTTTTGAGCGCGATGGAAACCTCCATTTTGGCTCAAAACGCACTAAAAATGCAGCTACCCTTTGGATCCAAAAATAAAGTAATCGCTTCAAACCTTTGTAGATCTGACGTCAAGAATCCAAATCAGGTGAAACAAAAGGCAATTATGACTTTTTCAACAAATCAAAATCCAATAGTGAGGTTCTTTTCATTCCAAAATGCACCAAAAATTCACCCACCTCCAAAATTTGCAAAAAAGAGTAAAGGGGATTAAAATCTGAAGCCTGCAACCCTTGCTAAAGAAAAAAACCTCATAAATCGAGAAGAGGTTCACTGAATCTATGCTCTGATACCATGTTAGAATTTTGAAACAAGCACAAAACCATGAGCCACATGGTCAAACAACAAACAAATACACCTTCCACGCAAGAGATTTGCAAACAATATGTGCAATATTCTTCAACAAGAAAAAGTTACAAAAGTAAGAGACTCTCAAGAAGATATGAAAGCTCCAAATATTACAATTAGGGTTGAGTGCTTATAAGAGAAAAACCCTAAATGAGAAAGGGATAAGATCATGACAAGTGTCAAAATCACATGAGATGAGACAGAATGATCTAATATTAGCTCAACTAATAAAATAATTTAAAACACTCCTAAGTTTAGCTTAAGTGCATGAGAATAAATTAGACTAATAATCAATTAAAGATTAATTAATTATTAGTTGATGCATGATAACTCTAACAGTCAAGACCTGATAATCAAAGCCTTGGGGTTATCTTTCTAAAGTTTTCTAAAGTAAGATTTCCTTTCAAGAGATAGGGTACTCTATTACTTATATGTGTTGTGAATGTGCAAAAACACTCATCAACACCATCAAGTTTAGGATAAAATTGAATAATAATTAGCATGGTTATGCTATTTTTCTTTACATTTTTTCTATAGTTTGATGTGCGTGTGAATCTAACATGGGAATGTATTTCAAATTTATTTGGAATTTCTTAACCAACATGAAAAATAAATATTTAAACACTCATAAAAGGATAGGAGACTTACAAAAAGGATACATGGTTCTTCTTGTATATAATTCTTGGTGTTATTTCTCTATCTAAACCTATAAAAATATCAAAAATATAATCAATAATTAGTATTTACCACATGATCAAAATAAGAACAAATTACAAGATAATTTAACTATCTACGAAACATAAGAAGAGAAGAGAAGGGACAAGAAATTTTAGTTCTTTGAAAAGTGGTATAAAAATCTCTTTGTAATATGGAAATGTAATAAGATTTCACATGATTTTGCTATGTAATAGAGGTTCATAGAATGTGATCATCATTAAAATCCATGTGGTGCAACAATGTGATAAACTCCATACAATTTGAAAATATAATGTGATAGAAATCTTCATGATGCAATTATATCTTTTCAAAATCATATAAATATTTTTAAAATTTACTTATGAGTCTCTATCTAGCCAAGTATGTGATATAAAATATCCACCATGAAAAGTGTTAGTGACAAGATACAATCCTCTCTAATTGGCTACATCCAATAGATACAAATAATTAAATGATAGGTGAAGAACATTATAAATAAAGCATGAAAAAAATTTCATATAAATGTATGCAAAGCATGTAATAAATGTCTAGAATAATAATCACACAATAAGAAAATAGTGAATATTATAGAATAATCACATAAGAATTTAAAATTTAGTGATAAGATACCCTAAATGGTGAGACAATGATTATTCAAGAGCATTTAGGGGAGTATGGAAATATTGCTTCACAAAAATATTTAATTTCATGCATGTTTTGTTTGATTTTTGGAATATTGAAGGCAGTTTTTAGGCAGCTAGTTTAGCACTCTCAGAGCATGGGAAAAATTATTTATCCAACTAGCTAGGTATTTTAATGTTTTAATTTTGTTCTTGGGTAAAAACTAGGGTTGAACTAATGTAATTGATAATTAATTTTATTAGCCCAAAATTTGTAAATTGATGATTTATAAAATGTATTTGAAATGCCAAAAAATATAAAAAGTTTGAAATTGAACTCCCCAAAGTTGGAATTTTAATATTTTATGGTGTAAATTAATGTTAGGCACAAAAATAAAATGCCCTTGTGCAACTGAAAAATTAATTGGGCACCATATTTGTTGCAAGGGAGATTACAAGAAGAAAGTAGTTACATTCATGCATGCATCTTTTTTCAAGATTATAGGTAGTGGGTTGTAGGAGCTTTTGAAGGCCATATTGGATTGATTTTAATGATGATTATTACAACACCAAGGAAAATTATCCAATTCAAGATCCAAGGGAAAAATATTGAGGGGTGGGGGTTTAGTAGTGAATTTGAATGAAGAGGTTAAAAAGAAGTTCCCAACATTAGGATGAGTGTTGCAAAGGATTTGGAGATGCATTTCTAGGTGTTTAAGGTTGATTTGAATTAGTTTTGTGTTAGATTTTGATCAAAGAAAACAAGTTGAAGTGAGAAAATGAAAATGTGAAAAGAAATTATGTGGCAGTGGTAAGGTGACAAATGAAAAGTATGATGAAGAGAGGATATAATACTACCTAGAAGAGGGAGAATAATTGAATATCTCTCATGAAATAGAGAGATTTGGAAAAGAGGACAACAAGAATAAAGATGAGAAAATACATTATTACAAACCTACAATGGGAAGGTTGTAGAAGGAAGAACATGTTGGATCAGCCCACACAATTTTAGTTGAAAGAAAATTAGAGAAGCATATAGAAAGAATGGAGAAAGAAAGAGGACAAAATGCTCTCTATGGATCATAAAATTAATGTTAATTTTAAATATTTGGTTTTATCTAAAGATATTTTATTTATAGGATTTGGAAAAGACAAAGAAAATGGTAAAGAAAGGAGGATATAGAACCAACAAAAGAGGTATAATTTAATGGTGTTAATGGTGTTTTACATACAAGAGAGGTAGATGAAATTGTAGAATAAGAAGAAATAGAGTGTGATACTAAAGAAGAATAAAATAACCTCATGAAAGATGACAAAGAAGGGGGTGAAATAAAGAAAGAAGTAGAAGTTGATATATATCTTTTTGAAGGCATAAAAGTGGAGGAAAAGGAAGCTGCATGCATGGAAAAATAAATTGCAGTAGTAGAGAAGCAAGGAAACACATAGGTAAAAGGTAATTTTTATGATATTTTGAAAGATTATTTGATGTTAAAGAGATTAATGAATTCATGGATGTGAAAGGGAGAGAAAAATATATGATTGTTGAGGTAGATGAAGTTGTGGATGAAGTTGCAACAATTCAGAAAAATGGACTTGGATAGTCCTAAATTTGACAAAGAGATTGGTGAAGAATAAGAATGTCTCCTATTGAAAGAGGAGATATAAGGAGATTAGAAAAGTTATTTGAGGGAGAAATGAAAGAAGAAAAATGATGAAAATAAAGAGGTTGTAGCTAATATATTCTTCTTTGAAGGAATTAAAGTGGAAGATAGGTTGGATGTAATGAAGAAGAGGTTGCAACCGTTGGAAAAGAATGAATCACATTGACAATAATTGGAGCAAAATTTGCAACAGTGGATAATGAGATAAAATCTAAATTTTGTAATTTTTTTGATGAATTTTATTTGTGTGATTGATATATTTAGAATGGATGAAAATGAGAAAATTGAAAAATATATTGCAGCAATATACAAGGGAAAGAAAACAAAGGTTATGAGGTATTTTTCTACATTTTGCAAAGATGGTGATAATTCTAATTTTTGTTTGAATGAAATGGTGAAAGAAAGTGATGTGGAAAAAATCATAAGGTGAAGAAATAATAGGTTAAATGCTGAAGTACAAAGTATGACTAATATTTTTTTAAATATAGGAAGAAAAGAATGAAGGAGAAATAGCTAAGTAAGAGGTGATAGAAAGTTATAATTTATATAAGATTGCTAGTAATTATTTGTATTTAAATATTGAATATGATGAGATAGAGTTGGAATATGAGTCATGGAGGAATTTAAGTTACAGTGAGATGAATTTTATGATTGGAAGAAAGAGAGGAAAATGAAGCAAGAGATAGAAAGTTTTAGAGTAGGGTGAAGAAGAAGGAACAAGTGGATAAGGAAGAAGGATGGATGAAATGGAAACACATGATTTATAAATGTTCATGAAAAAATTTCACTTAACCCAGGTGTTTGATGTAGGAGCATCCATGGGTGTATGACAATCTTGCATCACAATTTTTTTTATTTAATTTCATGCATATTTTGTTTGATTTTTTTCTTGCTAAAGGCAGTTTTCAGGCACCTAGTTCAACACTCTTAGAGCATGGGAAAAATTATATATCCATTTTTTTGGGTATTTTAATATTATAATGTTATCCTTGGGTAAAAATTAGGGTTAAATTAATGTAATTTATAATTTATTTTATTAGCCCAAAATTTGTAAATTGATGATTTGCAAAGTGCATTTAAGATGCTAAAATAAAATATATAAAATCTTGAAACCCAACTCCCCAAAGTTGGAATTTAAATATTTTATGATGTAAATTAATGTTGGGCACAAAAATACAATGCCTATGTGTAGCTGGAAAATTAATTAGGCACTAGAATTGTTGCAGGGGAGGTTACAGGTAAAAGGGAGTTACATTCATGTATGCATCCTTTTTCAAGATTATAGGTAGTGGGTTGTAAAAAGTTTTGAAGGCAATATTGGAGTGATTTTAATGATTATTATTACAAAACCAAGGAAAATTATCCAATACCCAAGAGCTAAAAGAAAAAATGAGATTAAGGAGGGATTTCAATAGTAAAGTTGCAGGAAGAGGTTAAAAAGATGATCCCAACACCAGGTTGAGTGTTGTAAATGATTCAAATATGAATTTTTAGGTGTTTGAGGCTGATTTGAATTAGTTTTTATTTTATATTTGTAAAAAATAAATTTATAATGGAGTTTTCAATTTAAATGAAAATTTTATTTTCTCAATGTGTTGTTTGAAGAAGAGTTGAATTTTTTTCATTATATTTTTGATTTCATATTCTTTCAATTATGGCATGAGGGTGTATGTGGTGTTATGGCTTCTTGGATGGGTTGTCTAGAAAGACCCCCATCCTTGTATTGCATCAAATGATCATGTATTGTAATAAATCATGTAAGAAAAAAATTATTGGCATTTCATGCCCCCCTTTGATGTCCCATCATTGATAATCGATCTAAGAGATCCCCCATGTGCTATCTTGCATGATTTTTCCTTGAAGGTTTCCTAAAATTTGGCTAAGTCCCAAAATTTTGGGTTTGCGAGCTATCTCTTACTCGCTTCCTTCATGTCTTCTCCATCGCTCCTTCTCCTTTCCCATCTTTCCTCTAAGTCTTTCAGTTATCAACCTTTGACCTTAACATATACCCCTTACCGATTCCCTCTCTTCTTCCACTTTCTTTCTTTCTTCATTAGCCTTCGGATTTCGGCCTTCCCTCTTGCATCTTACCTCTTACCTTCAAAGGTAAGAGGTAAGTATTCCCTCTGATCTTCAAAGGTCATTTTTCCTCCTTCATTTTTCGCCGTTCTTCATCCTGCCTTTCAAGTGTCGGCCATCGGCTTTCCCCCTTAATATATTCTTGTTTCCCCGATAGCTTTATTTTGAAAAATGACTTAAGTTTCATGTTTTCAGGCTTCGAGGATATGGATTCCTCCTTACCTTCGAATTTCAAAGATAAGCCTTCCCTCTTACCTTCTATCTTTCCTTTCTCTTCGTGGTTTCTTTCTTTCTTTCTTCTATGTGCTCAATAAGTTGTCAGCCTAATGTTCAACCCCCGATGGTGTGCTTTGTTTGGTCCCTTAGACTATTTAATTCATATATGCTTGTAGAGGTTTTTTTTCAAGCCCAATACCCCAACCTTCCTGTGGATTTTGATGTGTTTTTTTGGGTGACATTTTTGATGCTCGATTTGACTTTTGAGCACCTAGAACTGATTCTTGAGTTTCAAGGACAATATTAAATGCATCCTTTGACTCTTGCAGGTGGATTTCATGGATGCCCATGCCCATTTATTTATCTTTGTTAAATTTCTTAGCGGATCTATGCCCTAATCTATATTTTCACAAATGGCTCCATTATTGCATGCACGGGCTTCATTGTTAACCTTGGTTAGGTTTAGGGTTAGGTTTGTGCTTCTAAGTTATGTATGATCTATAAAGGAAATAATTTTATTCATTCTAAGGGTTCTTCCTCTAGCTCCTGTGGGATTTTTCTTTGGCAGACATGCATTTTTGCATCCCTATTATTGTAAAGTTTGGATTTTTTGCCTCTACATTAATAAAATTGATCATTTTTTCCTTTTCTCAACTCTTTTGTGTTTGAGTAAGTTATTACCTTCATATCTTATTTTTTATTGTAATTTCATGTATGCATGTTTGTGTTAAATGGTTTAGAGATGTTGGTTTGAGAAACCTTGTTTTCCTTCCAACTCCTTATCAAACCCTAACCTCCATATTTACCTCTGAAAGTTGACCAAACAGATAATTGTGAGATTCCCCTTGTCCCTTTTCAATGATGTACTATGGATTATTGGTTAGGAAGAAACAATCTTTCCATCTTGGTGTATCACCTCCATTTTCCCTTTTATGCATTCCTTCTAACCCTTTTCCATTGTGAGCTATTAGAGTAGGTTAATGGTAGGTTTTCATGTGTTGGGTTGGACCAACACATTGCACTAGGATTGAAAAAAGAAGCTGACCTTCTTTGAAGATTCAAACTCATACACACAAAGGTCCCACACCTTGAGGTCATTTCCATTGTGTCATTGGAATGCTAAGGTTTGTGCTCAGCAAGGTGCAATTTCATGTGACAAGAAAAACCACAAATGATATATTATTATAGAGGAAGAAATTTGATACTCCTAAGTCTCTAGGATAAAGAAGAGTCTATAGGGGATAAATGGTCCTCAACTAACTCAAATAAAAAATCTCAAGTGATAGGATAAAATGATGAGTTCCAAAAATAGAAATAGTAGGTCACAAAGGTTCTCTAGAAAGATTGGTGACTTTTTGGCTAGGGATGGTAGTGTGACACATAGATGACATCATGGCACACTAACATCCCAAAGGCATGTTAGCATCTTGTACATACCAAAAACTAAGACTATCTTAGAAAAATTGAGTGACTACAAATAATTTTGATTGCTAGGAACTTTGAGAATGCAAGGAAATAACATAAATTAATAGAGATAAAGTAAAGAAAACTAAATGTAATGTAGACTCAATATAATGTAGATGATAAAACCAAGAAGAAAGAAAGATCTCACAATAGCCCAAGTAATGAAGCCTCCAAAAAAGAAATATCTCCAACACCTACACTCATAAGACCAAGAGAAAATGTTGGGACTGTTTAGGGGCTTGCCTCAGTCAAACCCCCATTTTGGTGTTTCCACCTCCACAAACAGCTAGATAGATAGATAGGATAATAAAATTCCTAGACAAGAGATGGAATAAATTCCAAGATGCTCAAAGACATAAGACAAGAATATATATCACTTGCAAGGCTTGAGGAAGCCATAGAGAGAGATAGCTGTGAGAGCCAAGAGAGTAGTAGAGAACATTGTGAGAGATTGAGACCATTGTAGCAACCAAGAGAGTTGTACAAGCTTGAGAGAAAGACAAAAGGAGATATTTTTAGGGAAAGAAAAGAGAGATTTCTCAAGGGAAAGACCAATAAGACCAAATGAATTCAAAAGATGGATTTTAAAGAGAGAATAGGAGGGAAAAGAAGGTTCCCAAGTTGTTACAAAGAATCCTAATCCGTTTCCACTGACAAAGGTAAGTGACAAGAGGAAACACATTTAGAAATGACTATTTGAATGTTGAAATGTCATAGGATGCTAGCACAACGCATATACATCCATGCAGTGTGTTAGTGTCCAAAAAAATCATGCTAAAAAATGGTGGGAACAATGAAAACACAAATTTTAACACAAAGCTGACACACGAAGATAGTCGCTAAAAAGGGGTCTTTATCATCTTGAGGTCAAAAAGGATGATGCAATGGCTTAAATGAGCCTACACAAATACTAAGGGATTGGACACGAAATTAGATACAAAAGTGTAGGTGAAATTGCCATGGGGTGTAATTTTATAACACTACAATTATATAAGTAGGGAATGCATAACACATGTGTAAGGAGAACATTAGGCAAGGTGTAATCATAAAATTAGAAACAATAGCAATGAATCAATCAAATATAGCATGTGGGATCATAGCAAGGAGAATTAAAAACCCATATTAAAGAGTAAATGGGTTACAAAGGAATATCAATATTCAAATAAAGCATCATATGGTACAATAAAAAAATTTATATTAATAGTAGCATCCTTAAAACTTGGAGAATGACTTAGTGATATAGGAAAGGTATAACATCGTTTGTTAAACATATGAAAGGCCAATTTTTTTAAAGAGTAGTACAAATAAAATTTCAAGAAAATAAGATCATGGATGTGATTGATTTCAAAAATGATAAATTTGGTCAATCATAAAACAAACATGTTCTCAACTAAAATATTTATCATGACGATATTATATTCAAACTTGAATGCTAGAAAAATAAATTATATGTCAAAACTGCATCTCTATATTATATACATAAAATAAGAAAATAAAGACAAAATGTATTTTTCCCCTCTACACTCTTTTATTACTTTTAAGATATTTAAAAATTAAAACTTACATTTTTTAGACTAGCATTTAACCAATTGAAAACCTATTCCCACCTTATCTTTAAGAAAAAATTGAAAATCAAATCACATGTATTGAAAAAATTCACAAGAATAGATTGGTGAAGACTTTACAGTTGTAGTTTAACTTTTGCCAACCACTATTCTTGCTTGTTTTCTTTTCAAAGGAGGAGGATCTTGTTTGGATAATAAAAACAAGGTTTAGAGTAAATGGATATGTTTATGAATTTAGGTGGAAGTTGTTGCGAAGGAGTTTTTTGGATTTCAGGGTGTTTGAAGAATATTCTAGATCATGTTTGAGCATGGAGTTTGGTTTGCAGTTCATCCTTGGGTTTTAGGAAGCGTGTAATTAAAATTTTAATGGTGTTTACATGGGTAATGATCAACCTGGTGTTTACACTACATGTGAAGGATAAATATTGTTTAAGGAAGCATGTGGATGAGTGGTGTTATTGATTTGGGTTTCAATTAAGTTCTGATGTGGTCCACATTCACTTCTACCTGCCACAGAGGTGTATTGGCATCAACCTAATTTGAATTTGCATGTTTGAGGTGTATAGACGACCTTGGAGAGGGTATCAAGTTTGAGGAAGATATAAATATGAGTTTAGTTGTTGAGAGATGAAAAGATAGATGTAAGAGATGTGAATGATACAAAGTACATAGTTTTAGAGTGTGAAATTGAGAAGTATAGTGCAATATTTCATGTGTTAGTTTACTGAATGCAGTGAAAAGAAGGTGGCTACAATTCTTCAATCAGACTACAAAGGTGTTGGAGTCATTGTGGTGGATTATTTTTAGCATTGAGATTATTTTATTTGTATAAAATTTCTTCTCTATCTTATTTTATATTTCTAGAAGTGAGCCTTTTCACAATAACCCTTTCTTCTTTGGGAAGTGAGCCCTATTTTATGTTGGTCCTGTTGGAAAAACAAGGATAAAAAATTGAGAGGGGGAGTGAATCGGTTGTTTCAGAATTTAAACTTATTTAACCTTTATCAACCTTTAATCTCATATCTGATAATTAATAGTGAAAGTATGAATCATCAACACATCAGAAACACATGAACACCAATATTTTATACATGGAAACCCTGTTAGGGGAAAAACCATGGTGGATGTTAGTCCACAAGAGTATACCCTATTAGAAGTATAATAGAAAATGAATAAAGAATGCACATACATTTAGGAACACTACCTAGACCTCACTACTCAAAAGGGAAGGCTCACTACCTTATGTAAAGTAATTAGATTAAATCCATCTGATGAGGTTGAACTGATAAATTAGCTTCTACAAAAGCCTGATGACAGTTTCGATTAGGCACATAAACACTTCTTCACACTTCGCAAAATATTATTCACACTCTGCTCTGAAATTGAATGATCTGATCTTTATTTGCACATATACTTCACATACATTCACCAAGCATACCTCTCACACTATTCACACTTCAAAATGGTGAAAGAATCACTCTTATATGTCCGCTACATGAATTTACATCAACTTTGTTGGTCACAAATAAATAATAGATTACAAACTCTCAGCCCAATTCAAGAATAAATCTCAATGCACACCAAACTAAGTTGGTCACAACATAATGAAGACCTAAACCAACATCCTCGAACACTCTAAACAATAAAAACTTAATCCATAAGTATCCACAACACGCTACCACCATCATGTCAGCCAAGAACATGAAAACCTCTAAGACACAAAGGAAAATCTTTGATCATGTAATACCCCTCCGTTTTGCTTCTTGTTCAAGTTGCTTTATGTTGTGTTTGGTTGCAGTTACTTTGATACTGGATACATTTTGTTATGATATTTTGATCATTACTATTGAGTGACAAATATTATTGTGGGATGTAGTTATCTGATTATTGTTTCACATGCATTATAGATTAATGTTGTTGTAGAGTTAACATGAGATGTTATTATGAGATTACTGGATTATGATGGAAGTGTCAGTTTCGATGAGTGTATTGGTGAAGAGGACGAGTTCACATCACTCGCTTGCGAGCGCCCTGCGAATCCGTAATTCTTTCTTCACGGTGTGTATTATATGCTAGATATATCGTACGATGTTGTTTACTTGGTTGCAAGATTGCAAGTACATGACATCGACTCCACCTGGTTTCACAAGTTTGAGCGTGTCGATCCAACGGTTAAGTTGAACGGGAGATAGTAGCTAGGTAACATGTGTCAAGTCTATACCCTAGCCTTAGTGTGTCATCAGTTGTGTGTGTCGAGTCATTGTCTGTTTTGCTTTGATGTTATTTAATTCTGAAGCATTCTTGATTTGGAAATAGATATTTAGAATAATTGCATTTAAATCATGTTGATGGTTATTTAATTTAAATAATGCAATGTGGATAAAAGTTTATACTTAAATTAATTAATTATATTTAGTTTATTTAATTAATTAAATTTGATCCAAGGGGTTAAATTTAGTTATTAAATAATTAAATTAATTAATTAAACGTGATGCAAAAGAATGAAAGGAAATAAAAGAATTAGAATTAATTTTGGAATTTAATTCCAACGTGTGGGAATTAAATTAGAAATTGTAATTAAATGTTTATTTGGGAAATTGGTTGCAACTTTGGAAATTAATTTATTATTTGAAATTGCATTTTAAATTGAAAGTGAGTTTTCCAAAAGTGAAATTGAAATTGAAATTGAAATTGAAATTTGAAATTCAAATTCAAATTCAAATTGAAATATCTAATTTGCTTGCAATGTGAATTAGGGTTGTAAAAATTGAAATTGAAATTGAAATTGAAATATCTAATTTGCATGTAATGTAAATTAGGGTTGTATTAGGTATTTTTGATTTATAAAGAATACATGTTTTAATTTTAGGGTAGAAAGTTTTTAGAAAAATACATTTTTACAGCAGGGAAGATATTTTGAAAAATTTGCACAAGGGTTTGAAGAAATTTTGATTATAGAATTGATTGAAGGAAAGATTGTTTGCATTTGTTGGATTTTGGATTGGATTCTTTGGAGGATTGAAGAAAATTCAGGAAATCTTTGGAGGAGGCTTGCATCAGAAATTCATCTCTTCCTGTAGCTTCTTGAACCAGGTTTTCTTCTTTGTATTTTATTGTTCTTGATTGTTTTTTTTTAAATAGTAGTGATTAAAGATTTATTTGTTAAATCTGTTTTAGAAAACAAATTTGATATTAGAAGAAAATAATTAAACAAATTTATAGCCTTTGCTTGTGAAAACCTTAGTTGAATTTAAATTATTTGGAGAAATTTATTTTATTGTTATTGAAATCAAACATAGAGATTGAACAATGCATTTAGAATGTTTTTAGAAAATGAAACTTTCTATTTATTATCAAAAACGGATTTTAAAATCTGCAGTATAGTTACATTTTCATGGTAAAATGGTCTGATTGCATCGCCTATAACTTTACTTTCACAAACTGGGTTTTCAAGAAATTTAAAGGGTTTTTGCATTGTGCAATTTTCTAACCCCTGTCCAAAAATCTCAAATACCCAGATCGTAGCTTTTGAGTTATGATTGAAACATGAGACTGCTGTTAAATTATTTTCCCATGGCTGCTTTGAAAATAAAATAATAATAAATTGATATTTATAAATATTAATATTTTAGGTATTGTTATTATAATATTAAAATATTATTTAATAATATTTTATATTATAATTTATAATACTAAAGTATTATATTTATTTATATTATTTTAAATAAAATTTGTATATTAGATTAGTGGAATTAAAATTATAAACATATGAGAAATTATTGTTATTTTAAAATGGCTTGTTAAAGTTTAATTGAAAAAGTTAAATATTTGATTTAAAAAATTGCAATATATTATTGAATAGATATTTAAAATTGGATTGATTAGTGTATATGGAAAATGGATAGAGAAACAATATGTTATTATATTAAAGTGATTGAATGTGTTAAATAGAAAATTGAATGAGATATAAGATTTGGTTAGGAAATGGAAAGAGTTTACTTGCATGGATTTGTCTTGATTTAAAAGTAAATTAAAAAGTTGTTTTATTGATGAAGCAATCAATTATGTTATTTATTAATTTCTATTTAGATTAATTGAATCATTGTGATTGGATTATGAAAGAGATATGGATTTAGTATATCCAAAAGTAGTATCTTCCTCATGCTTATCTTAAAGGATTTAATTATTTGTATTCAGTAAAGGGAAGCAAGTTTAATTGTTTTAGATTTCCAATAATGAAAAGGGAAATAGGGATTATGATTATTTTAGATGATCTACTTATCATGTCTTTGACTTTGTCAACACTACCTATTGAATGAGTATGGATTTAAGAAATCCAAATATTAGATTTGATTGATGACTTGAATGCTTTTGTTGTTATGTCGTCAAGTTGCATTGTTGGTTTTGGGATTTAGTGTTAGTCCTAAATTTGAAGTCTTCCAAAAGAACTTAAAGGATAAGGGTTGTTGAACCTTTATGCCATCCAGTTGTTTTCCCTTGGGTAGTGCATGGCATCTTTTAAGTTTTATCCAGTTTTCATGAACGGGGATGTTTGCACCTCCTTGGTTTAGGAGTGGATTATGGGATCCGTGTCTCCTTGAAAGGAGTGGACTATGTGATTGTTGCCTCCAAGATGTTTGGAGTGAGTTTTTATTATTTGTATCCTCCTTGTGTTGGAGTGGTTATGATGCCTAGTTTGTATGCACTTGTGTTTTCCTTGGTGGATTGTTTGGGTGTGTGTTGTCGAATAGAAGAGTGGCTTCTGTTAGGCGCCAGAGCCCAAAGAGGTAAACTGGATAACCTTCAGGAGTGATTTAAACAAGTGATAATTAAAATAATGTACTTAGAAGATTAGGACTAACTTTTCACATTAATCAAGATAATTTAATCCTCACTCATAAACACAAGGGCTTGTTTAGACTTGGGATGAGTGAGAAGGCCTTGAATGGCAAGATCAACTATCTTGTTCTTGCGAGAGGTAGTTGATTCCGCATGAGTGAGTATGAGTGCCGGGATTCGGTTGAGGCCACCAGGATTACTTGTGCCGAAGCCTATGAAGAATGCCTAGAGGAGATCTCATGACAAACCTTGCGATGACACTCTATCTATGACAACGGTTGTTAATTGTTTTATATGTATGGTTCTGCGAACATACTTGATCTGCTTTATGTCTGGAAGCAATGTGACCTATGTCAGTGATGTTGGAGTTGTACTTGTATTGTATTTGATTTGCACTTGTATTGTACTTGAGTTGTACTTGATTCGTACTTGTATGGTGAATGAGTTGTTCTTATTAATTCATTTGGTTGGTTATAACAGTATGAGTCAGTTTGAGTTTGCCTTTGGTTAGAGGTAGTAGAATCTTTGTCTATGTTACTTTGTTACTATCTCCTAGCATGGGGGGTGGGCCTTCGGGTACCACATTGGTTGGGTGGAACATGCACCAAAACCGTTGGGTCCCCATCGAATCTTCTGTACTTGGTGGCGAGACATCCAGATGGATAGCTCGTGGTTCTTGTTGTAATTTCTTGCATTGTAATATTTCACTTATATAAGTTATTTTATCCCTCTTATGATTATGAGGTGGAGTTATGTAATTGTAACACATTTGTACTAGTGTCTCATTCTGGGAATGAGTGATGTAACTATTGGATTAGGATAATGTTTATGAGATTGTATCTTGGTTGATTATCTTATTATGTTATGTGGTATTCTTATGATGTATGATGTTTATTTCATAAAGTTCATAAGGCTATGGTTATATGTAATATGTATGTGTGGGTTTAAGTAATCCTAACTTTGTAGCCTTAGAGGTTGTTGTTAACTAATAAGTGAATGTGTATGTTAAATGCACTTTATAAAAAAAAATTGGTTCGCTTATGATGTTAATTGCAACTTCCTTTAAGGTTATTTGGTGGGGCATTACAGATCACGAGCACATCAATCAACATGGATGTACCACAATGATAGCATGATCTAGAAACATCACTGACCATCACAGTAGCATACACAACAACTCAATTTACCATAATTGCATTCTCTTCTTTCAAAACACTTGCTATAGTAATATAATAACTATAGAACTCAGAAACTCATAAATTTCTTCAATATTGATGCATACCACTAAAACTTACGGAAAACATACTAGATAGGCTCAACAACAAACCCTTTAATGCGCAACTTCTGATTACCAACTTACAAAACTTTCCACCATTCTGATCAACACAATTTCACAAATTGCCTACAACATATTTATTCTAATTTTCTCAATATCCTCTACATATACAACCTTCATAATCATCAATGATAATAGTGTTGATATCAATGACAACAACATATCAGTAACACAACCACAACATCCAACAATATACCCCTTTGGCATTGATGGCAAAACATGATGTGAAAAATACCATCAACACAACTACCTCTTTTCACAATACTCTTCTTCTCCTTTGTTCTACACTTCCCCCCCTTAGATTTTACAAGGTTTTTTCACATTAAACTTCTCCCCCTTTGACATCAATGGAAAAGGTACACAAGCTCTTAACAACATATCTGAAACATTTGTCTACTCCCCATGAGTAGAAGCCACCACAACATCAATCTAAAACAAGATCTGACTATGAGTGCATGAGTTGATGCAAAGACTTGCATCTTAGTTCAGATTAGGAGGGGAAATCACCCCTAACTTGCCTTTGAGGTACTCAAAAGTATCCTTAGGCAATGGTTTAGTGAATATATATGCAATTTGTTCTTTAGTAGGCACATATTCCAATTTGACTTCTTTATCACTCACTTTGTCTCTCAAGAAGTGATACTTGATAGATATATGTTTTATCTTTGAATGTAACATCGAATTCTTGGAAATGTTTATGACACTTGAGTTATCACAAAATATAGCAATAGGCTCATTGTACTCAATTTTGATATCTCCCAACATTTGTTTCATCCATAATAATTGAGTGCAATTGTTTGCAGCATCAATATATTCTACCTCACCAGTAGATAAGGAAATGGAATTCAGGTTTTTACTTAGCCATGACACCAACTTCTTCCCCAAGAAGAATGCACCACCACTTGTACGTTTCCTATCATCCACATCTCCTGCCCAATCTACATCTGTAAAGGCATTTAGAGTAAGATCATCATTCTTAGGATACTAAAGACCAAAATTCACTGTTCCTTACAAGTATTTGAAAATTCTCTTTATTGCAGTCGCATGTGATTCCTTTGGATCAACTTGATATCTAGCAAACATACATACAAAATTCATAATTTTTGGTCTAGTCTGAGTCAAATATAGCAATCTGCCAATCATTGACATGTACCTTGTTTGATTAGTCTTAGGAGAATCACCATTCTATTTTAACTTGCATCTAGTTACCATGGGTGTACCAATTGGTTTTGAGTCTTCCATGCCAAAAAATTTCAATAACTCTTTTACATATTTGGATTGAGATATGAAGATTACATCCTCTAGTTGAGTAATTTGTAATACTAAAAAGAATTTCAGCTCTCCAATCATTGAAATCTCAAATTCACTTTTCATTTCATCAACAAACTTCATACATAAGTCATCATCACCTTCAAAAATAATATCATCAACAAAGACTTCAATAATCAACTCCTTATCCTGATCCATCTTGAAATATAGATTGATGTCAACAGTACCTTTATTGAATCCAAGCTTCAACAAGTATTTATCCAATCTAGCATACTAGGCTCTAGGGGCTTGTTTAAGTCCATATAGTGCTTTCTTCAACTGACAAACCATGTCTTTTTCATCAGTCAATTGAAATCCATCTGATTGCTCAACATAAACTTCTTTTTCTAATTCACCATTCAGAAATGTTGACTTCACATCCATTTGATAGAATTTGTAATTCTTGAAAGTAGCATAAGCAAGAAACAACCTTACAGCTTCAATTCTAGCAACAGGGGTAAAATTTTCTTCAAAATCAATACCTTCCATCTGTGAATATCCTTTACATACCAGTCTTGTTTTATTTCTGACCACTTCACCTTGTTCATTCAGTTTATTCTGAAAGACCCATTTGGTTCCAATCACATTTTTATCTTGAGGTATGGGAACAAGAATCCATGTATCATTTTTCTCTATATGCATTAGTTCTTCCTTCATTTCTTCCATCTGTTGCACAATTTTTGCACACACACCCCACCAGAGGTGGGGACCATCTTTTTCTTTTGCATCTATGCACCTTGGCTTTGTCAATTTCTGTTTTACTCTTCTTAGGAGGTTATTTTAGGATTAATTCAAGACTTGGTTTGATGAAGGCAATATTCTAAGGCTCTGGGGGCTCTTCACTTGTCTTGAAAATTGGAAATGAGGATTTTGAAGTGAATTTTCAATGTTATGTGTAAATCATTTTGCACCAATGGATAGAGGATGAAAAATTAGGCTAAGTTATTTTTTGAACTTTTCAAAAATTCCTTCTACAAAAAAAGTTATGCGGTTTAGGGGATTTTGACCTTGCTTGGAATTTCGAGATTTTCCTCTCTGAGTGAAAATCCTTGAAAATTCCTTCAGGCCCTCAAAATCCCGAAATTTCTTTTTTTGGAAAATTCCTTCAAACCCTCTAAAACCCGAAATTTTTCAAAAATGGAATTTTTTTTTTGGAAAATTTCTTCAAGCCCTCAAAACCTGAAATTTTCCAAAATGGAAATTTCCTTTTTGAAAATTCCTTCAAGCCCTCAAAATCTCAAATTTTCCAAAATGAATTTTTTCAAAACATAATTTTTTTGAAAACGATATTTTTTCGAAATGCAAATTTTTTTTTAAAAATAAAAGAATTTTGAAAATGGAAAATTTCCATAAAAAGATGTAAGGTTTTTTTTAAAAGGGCCAAAATTGTATTTAAATTTAATTTGGATTGGATTTTAACATGTGAGCTACTAATGATGATATCTGTTTTTCAGGATTAAATAAAAAAAAAAGGGGGACTTGCATATGGATTCGTGCCAAGAGGGAAAATTTGGAAAAATTCAACTCAAATATTAAAGTGGGGCTTGCATAAGAATCATTGCCACCAACTATATACCAATTGGAGAGGTGCATTTAACAAGGAAGGACATGTGAAGCTATATTTATTCTCCAATGAGGATTTTCTCAAAATTAATGTCATTGGGTCATAATGCAATTGAGTACAATTTGATTGGATGATGATGTACCATGAGCTCCCAGATTAAATGTAACAGTTGGATGCTTCTAAAAGTGTAATTTATGCCATTGGATGAATTAAATCTTGGCCATTGATTCAAAATGTAATTTTCTATAAAAGGTCAGTGCCTTATCATTTGTAAGTGGTTAGACTGGGTTAGAAGAGCTGATTAGAAGTTGTAGAAGGCCAGAATTGGCAAGTAGATTTCAGAAATTAGCTGTAGGAGAAGAGAGAGACTGAAAATTGTTATGTAATGTTGGAGAAGTAATGCAACTGAGTTGTTGATTTGGAAAACTTTGTATTTACCTTTGACAGTTTATGGTTTCTTGTTTTCAATTCTTGGTGTTAGATGTTAGCTGCTAGTTTTTCAGTTCTTTCATGTCAATGGTGAAAT
Organism: Sequoiadendron giganteum; assembly: GCA_007115665.2. Taxonomy (NCBI): domain Eukaryota; kingdom Viridiplantae; phylum Streptophyta; class Pinopsida; order Cupressales; family Cupressaceae; genus Sequoiadendron; species Sequoiadendron giganteum. The sequence goes on from CM021103.1 coordinate 709,957,779, forward strand.
GTTAATGCTATTGATAGATCTCTGGTCCATACTTTTAGCAATTTTTTTATTGTCAGTTGTTGTATAAAGTTAGTCTGGGCCTTATTTTGTGTTGAGTTCAACTGTAGATATTTGTTTACATTGTGCCATTTACTGGGTATGTGGATGAATGTTCACAATCTGAAAATCTTCAGTTTCCTTAGAAGATTGCACCATTTTTGCGGAGTTGTAGGCTTGCCCTTGATTAAGTAGAGATTGGTTTTGTTGGAGATTTGTCTATTTGCAGCATTCATCATTGTTGTGATTGATTTTAAGAGTAATTTTAATCTTAGGATCTCTCTTAAAACCTTATCTCTTTTGCTGTTTATTTTGAATCTAGGTTAGTTTTAGGATTAAAAGCATCATTGTATTGCTACATCTGATGAAAGTACACTTCCAACATTGTTCATTTGTAAGGTTCCCTTGTGATTACCAATATTTTCACATTTATCACTAAATTTTTTTGTTGCATTGTCAAGACCTGACATTAGAGACCTTGGGGTTATCTCTTGAGGCTCGCTGATAGAGATTTACCTTTCAAGAGATAGGATATCATATTCTATTTGAGTTGTTGTGCAAAAAACACCATCAAAAAATTGGTGCTAGAAGGAGGGTTGAACATGGGTGACATTGCTGGAAGCTGAATGAGCATTCATGTTGAAAATCTGAGATATGATAGATCTCTAAATCTGAAGTACAAATTTTGAGTCCAGATGGAAAAGCAACCTTATGCTTTCCATGATGGAAACAGACTTCAGATTGATTTTCCTCAACTTTGTGTGTCTCTGAATAAGAGATTGGATCTCTGGAATAGTAAGGGTTTGCATCACTATGCATTATCAGACTAGTGTAGAATCCATAAAACTTGTAGGCATAATGAGTTTGAATGCTTAACCTTTTTAGGTAGAATCAAGATGGTTTTGCAAAGGGGTTTTTTCATACTGAACCTGCTTGAACCACTGGCCTCCACAGATTTAGAGTTTGTTGATGCTGCAGTTGAGGCCTTTATAGAGATAGTTAAAGATCAACTCAGTAGTGGTAGGTGTTAGCAAGATTTTATCTCATCTAAATAGTGTAGAGTTCATAGTTCATCTCATTCAGAATTCACTTGCCATTCATGTGTGGATATTATCGTTAAAGTTGGGAGATATCTAGAATGGAGAGAGTAGTCAATCAAAGAATGTACTACAGAGGAGACAAATTATGGATCTAAAGAATGTGCAACAAGTGTTCATCCATCCACAAATCAAGCAACATGCCATAAGGAAGAGTCTAAAATATCTAAGGCAATGGAGGTAGCTGATGAACATTCAAGTGAAGAACAACTTGGAAACACAATGGATGTTGGTACTATAGAGGCTAACCAAGTGTCTGAAATGGAAAATGTAGTTGAGAGTGAACAACAACAGGAAGAAGAGCTAGGTCAGATTTCCTTTGTTCATGATGACGATCTAATACATACTAGATACGATGAGTTTGTGGCAATATTTTTGAAGGATTGGTCAAGCCTAAGTTATAGAGTATTCCTAGAGGAGTTCTTGTTACTAACTTGGTGTAGGATACATGAGGAAGAACATTCTGAATTCACTTGTCATGAGGAAGCACTTAATGGAGTGGTCAACATTCCTGATTACTGTGATCAAGAGTCTAAACCAATGCCAACAAAAGATGAATTCAGGGAGTTCTCTCATTTATCAAATTCTATTTTTTCTCTGTCTATTGATGAATTAAGCACTAAAAATTCACAGATTTTATGTATTAAGGGTGAGGTAGCTAATGTGGTTCATACTGATATGCAGGAAAACATGAATGATGTTGAAAACAGTAATGTTGTGGTCATTATTGATGAGCTAGATCACAATATGCTTAAAGACCAGTCTATGATGCCTCTTAATGAACATCCTATTGAGGAATTCGCTATGCATGATGAAGCTGCTACATTTTCATTGTTAATACTTCATGAAGAAACAAAAAATAGAATGTTGCACCATTAGTGGAGACCTCCTGATGATGCTAGGATCAACTCTTCACAATTGAGAAATGATGAATACAATATTCAGTCCGCAGGAGTACAAAATCAGGTTGTTTCTTTCCTTACTATGAATTTTGAAGCTTATCAATTTGATTATGGAAGTTTAGGAAAGAAAACTTGCATATGGATTGATCATGGTCCTAATGAGTTGCCTCAATTGCTAATTATTCCTATCAATAGGGTTAAGTTTGAATGTTGCATCATTGAGCCTTATTTTGTTGAACATAAAGATGAATTTGCATTTTTGAGGACTGTTACCATTACATTACTACTTGTTTGTGCATTGATGAACTATTTGGGGATGGGTCTTAGTTTTCCTTGTCTAATCATGAGCCATTTTGAGTCTCTTTGTACATAGTTTCATCTGAATAAATGTAGCTTGCCTTGTTGTTCTTTTGCTTTAGTCTGTTATCATTTTCTTTAGGATAGATTGCTTTAGGATTAATTTGCTTTGGTTAGTTTAGATGGCTTTTGGTTTGCTGTTGTTGTGGTTAGTTTAGGTTTGTTTTGGGTTTCGGTTTGGCTGTTGCTTTGCTTCTTCGGATTGGGTTTCTCTATTCTTTGGTTGGGTAAGTGCCTTTCCTGCACAACAATTATTCATTATGTGGCACTGTTCTAGGTATTTTATTGATGGACTTTAATCATGTGTCTTGAATGGATGGTCAAAATCTTTTGTTAGTGTCAAGCGGTCTGAATGTTTGATTTAAAGAGGATGGGTCATTGGTTTGATTTGAACCTGAAGTATTCTGAAATCTTATATCTTTCAGTCATCTTAAGAATCATGAGGTTGCAGTAGGGTCCTTGTGAGGTCTTGTTAGGTGAAAAATCATATTTCTACTTCAGTGCCACTGTGGTTCTCAGCCTTGAGTGTGGACTTCATTGTTCAAGGTTGAAATGAAAAAGTGAAAAGAAAAGAAATATCAAAGAAAAAAAAGAAAAAAAAATATTGAAAATCAAAAGAATGAATTCAACTTATCGGGAAGATCCAAATATCTCTATCAGAGCTATGGACGCTTGGTTGGAAGTAGAGTTATGTTTGGGAGAGTCACAACGATAACCTTTTCGGGGCTATGGACGTCTGACTGGCAGCGAGGCTCTATCTAGGTTGCTTTTGGATCTAGAATCTTTACGTAGCCTAACTTGACCGAGCTTGGTTTTTGCAGTAGCTCAAGGAGGGAAATCAACTCACTTGCACACACTTGGATTTTAAGTTTATGGAAGGTTCAGTCTACCTTTGGTTCAGATTCTTTAATCTTGCATTTTGATTTGTTTGCCTGACAAGGAGGTCGAAACCAGAGATTTTGGGTTCATGATTCTTGTTCATCATCAAAATGTTTTGGAGAATTTTTTCAGCACGAGTCGCCATTTGTTGTGCAATTTTTGCAGAAATGCCCCACCGGAGGTGGGGACCCTCTTTTTCTTTTGTATCTTTGCCCCTTGGCTTTGTCAATTTCAGTTTTGCTCTTCTTAGGAGGTTATTTTGGGATTAATTCAAGACTTGGTTTGATGAAGGAAATATTTTGAGACTCTAGGGGGCTCTTCACTTATCTTGAAAATCGTAAATGAGGATTTTGAAGTGAATTTTCAATGTTATGTGTAAATATTTTTGCACCAATGGATAGAGGATGAAAAATTAGGCCAAGTTATTTTTTGAACTTTTCAAAAATTCCTTCTAGAAAAAAAGTTATGAGGTTTAAGAGATTTTGACCTTGCTTGGAATTTTGGGATCGAAAATTCCTTTAGGCCCTCAAAATCCCGAAATTTCTTGTTTTGGAAAATTTCTTCAAGCCCTCAAAAACCCAAAATTTTCCAAAATGGAAATTTTATTTTTGAAAATTTCTTCAAGCCCTCAAAACCTGAAATTTTCCAAAAATGGAAATTTCCTTTTGGAAAATTCCTTGAAGCCCTCATAATCACAAAATTTTCCAAAAATGAATTTTTTCAAAACGAAATTTTTTTGAAAGCGAAATTTTTAAATGCAATTTTAAAAAATAAATAAAAGAATTTTGAAAATGGAAAATTTCCATAAAAAGATGTAAGGTTTTTTTTAAAAGGGCCAAAATTGTATTTAAATTTAATTTGGATTGGATTTTGACATGTGAGCTACTAATGATGATATCTATTTTTCAGGATTAAATAAATCAAAAAAGGGGACTTGCATATGGATTCGTGCCAAGAGGGAAAATCTGGAAAAGTTCAACTCAAATATTAAAGTGGGGCCTACATAAGAATCTATGCCACCAGCTGTATACCAATTGGAGAGGTGCATTTAACAAGGAAGGACATGTGAAGCTATATTTATTCTCCAATGAGGATTTTCTCAAAATTAATGTCATTGGACCATAATGCAACTAAGTGCAATTGATTGGATGTTGATGTACCATGAGCTCCCAGATTAAATTTAACAACTGAATGTTTCTAGAAGTGTAATTTATGCCATTGGATGAATTAAATCCTAGCCATTGATTCAAAATGTAATTTTCTATAAAAGGTCAATGCCTTCTCATTTGTAAGGGGTTAGACTAGGTTAGAAGAGCTGATTAGAAGTTGTAGAAGGCCAGAATTGGCAAGTAGATTTCAAAAATTAGTTGTAGGAGAGGAGAGAGACTGGAAATTGTTATGTAATGTTGGAGAAGTAATGCAACTAAGTTGTTGATTTGACAAACTTTGTATTTACCTTTGACAATTTATGGTTTCTTGTTTTCAATTCTCAGTGTTAGATGTTAGATGCTAGTTTTTTAGTTATTTCATGTCAATGGTGAAATGTTAATGATGTTGATCAATCTCCGGTCCATACTTTTAGCAATTTTCTGATTGTAAGTTGCTATGTAAATTTAGTCTGGGCCTTATTTTGTGCTAAGTTCAACTGTGGATACTTGTTATATTGCGCCATTTACTAGGTATGTGGATGAATGTTCATAGACTGAAAATCTTCAGTTTCCTTAGAAGATTGCACCATTTCTGTGGAGTTGTAGGCTTTCCCTTAACTAAGCAGAGATTGGTTTTGTTGGAGATTTTTCCATTTGCAACATTCATCATTGTTGTGATTGATTTTAGGAGTAATTTTAATCTTAGGATCTCTCTTAAACCCTTATCTCTTTTGTTGTTTATTTTGAATCTAGGTTAGTTTTAGGATTAAAAGCATCATTGTATTGTTGCATCTAATGAAAGTACACTTCCAACATTGTTCATTTGTAAGGTTCCCTTGTGATTATCATTATTTTCACATTTATCATTGAGTTTTTTTGTTGCATTGTCAAGACCTGACATTAGAGACCTTGGGGTTATCTCTTGAGGCTCGCTGATAGAGATTTACCTTTCAAGAGAGATAGGATATCATATTCTGTTTGAGTTGTTGCTGTGCAGAAAACACCATCAACACCATCCAATATTCATCTTTACATGCTTCATTGACATTGCTAGGTTCAGTCTTAGAAATTAGGCAATATTCTTCTGCAATATTTCTTCTAGTCTGCACACCTTTGTTCTTGTCTCCTATAATCTGATTTTCAGAGTGATTTAACTTTACATACCTTGGAACTTTTGGATTCTCTCTGACTTCTATTTCTTCTATTCTTTCTTCTGCACTTCCACTAGCTTCTCCTTCATGATTCTCTTGATTCACCAAAATAATTTGAACTTGAGTCTACGCATTCTTTCCATTATTTGTACTACCTTTTTGATCATCTGAGTCATATCCACAGTATCTGTATGATCTAACAGTGTCTTCATCAACTCTAATGTTTTCACTTTCAACCATTTTCTTCAATCTTCTATTGTAGCATCGGTAAGCTTTTCTCTTAGTAGAGTAACCCAAAAATATTCTTTCATCACTTCTAGCATCAAACTTCCCAATATCTTCATCTCTCTTGATATAACATCTACTTCCAAAGATTTTGAAATATTTAACAGTAGGTTTATAACCAAACCATAGCTCAAAAGGAATCTTACCAAAATTACCATTAACATTTACTCGGTTGATAGTGTATATAACAGTGCTTACAAATTATCTCCATTAGATATGAGGAACATTACATTTCAACATCATAGTTCTAGCAGCATCTAGAATTGTTTTGTTCTTCCTTTCAACAACTCCATTCTATTGAGGGGTCCAGGGAGTAGATAACTATCTTTTGATTCCATGCTCTTCATGAAATGAATTGAACTCCTGAGAAGTGAATTCACCACCTTTGTCTGCTATTAAGAATTTGACGTTCAAATTTGTCTCATTTTCTGCCAAAGCCTTGAAACATTTGAAATTTTCTAGTGCTTCATGTTTTTCTCTCAAGAAAGCAACCCATATCATTCTAGAGTAATCATAAATAAGCAACATAAAGTACCTTTCACCTTGTAGACTTCTGATTCTAGAAGGACTGCATAGATCAATATGTACTAATTCCAATAATCCATTTGAATGATGTTGTTTGCTCTGAAAAGAAATTTTTTTCTGCTTTCCCATCTGGCATTCCTTGCATATAGTGTTAGTAGGCTTCACTAGCTTAAGTAGATCTCTAACTACTTGAGTGGAGCTTACTTTGACAATGTTATCAAAATTCACATGACACAAACTCCTATGCCATAACCAACATACATCAACTTGAGCAATTAAACAACTTTCACTAGCAACACTTAAATGAAAAATATTACCTCTTGTCTTTATACCTAAAGCAATTACATTTTTGTAACTTCCCAATATCCTCCACTTACCATCTTTGAACTGAAGATTGTATCCCTTGTCTACCATTTGTCCAACACTCAACAAATTATGTTTCAATCCTTCAACATAAATAACATCATCAGTATTATATTTACCACCAAGAGAAATAGCGCCTCTACCACAAATTACACTAGCATTCTTATCTCAAAATCTTACAACACTACCGTCTCCAAGCTTAGAAACTTGCTTTTGTCACTAGTCATATAATGTGAACATCCACTATCAATCATCCACTCATCTTTATCATCTATTCTAGCTGCAAGAGCTTTCTAAATATTCTTTTCACTAGAAGATTCAGTGGATACCGTACCATTTTCCTTGATAGCAATGAATACCCATCCATCTTAATTTCCAGTTTCTTTATTAGATTCATCATCAATAACACCTTCTTCAACATAATAACATTTCTTTTGAAATCTAGACTTGTCAGGCTTATACTTGGAAACTCTTTCAGGACACCTAGATGCAAAATGACCTATCTTACTACAAGAGAAACATTTAATAGGAAAATTTCCTTTCTACTTACCATGTCCTCTAGATTCTCTTTTCATAATCAATGCTTCTAGCTCTTCTAGCTCTCTTTCTTCATCTTCAATTTTTTTCATCTCATCTTCATATTTGAATGATTTTCTGGAAATTTCTCCTGGATCATATCTCTGTTGGATTTTTTCGGATACAGTAGCTTTGAATGCAAATTATATCTTAGGAGTAGACTCACCAAATTCACTCAACTCAAAGGCAGCTAGTTTACCAATCAACATGTCTCTTGTCACATTTGTTACCGTCTTGAGTTCTTCAATAGCATGATTTTTTATTTTGTACGAAGTAGGCACTGATCTGAGCACTTTAGCCACAATCTCATCTTCATCCATGACTCCATCGACACATCTAATACCCATCACTAGTTCATTTACCTTCTACATGAAAGCAACAATGTTTTCATCTTCATTCATCTTCAAGATCTCTCACTTACCTTTCAGACTTGTTAGCTTAGCAATCTTCACTTGTGCATCTCCCTCATACAATGTCTCTAATTTCTTCCAGATCTCATGTGCTATCTTCAAACCTATCACATTTGTCATCTCCGAATCTATCAAAGCACTCAACAATGCTTCTATAGCCCTAGTATTAGTTTCAACTTCTTTGATCTCATCAAGAGTAGTGGGACCATTATGAGGAATAATATATCTATTCTTTGTAATCTTCTAGAAAGGTTCACTGATACACTTCAAATGACACTCCATTCTGACCTTCCACAAAGAGTAATTTGTACCATCAAATCTAGGACTATCCTTCTTGTATGATTCCATCTCGGATCACCTCAAGCTATTAAAATTCTTTAGAGGAACCTACTCTAATACCAATTGTTGGAAAAACAAGGATAAACAACTGAGAGGGGGGGTGAATCAATTGTTTCAGAATTTAAACTTATTTAGCCTTTATCAACCTTTAATCTCATATCTGATAATTAACAGTGAAAGCATGAATCATCAACACATCAAAAACACATGAACACCAAGATTTTATACGTGGAAACCCTGTTAGGGGAAAAACCACGGTGGATGTTAGTCCACAAGATTATACCCTGTTAGAAGTATAATGGAAAATGAATAAGGAATGCACATGCATTCAGACACACTACCTAGAGCTCACTGCTCAGAAGGGAAGACTCACTATCTTACATAAATGAATCAGATTAAATCCATTTGATGAGGTTGAATTGAGAAATTAGCTTCTACAAAAGCCTGATGACAGTTTCAATTAGGTACGGAAACACTTCTTCACACTTCGCTCAATCTTCCTCACACTCTGCTCTAAAATCGAATGATCTGATCTTTATTGACACATATACTTCGCATACATTCACCGAGCATACCTCTCACACTATTCACACTTCAAAATGAAGAAACAATCACTCTTATATATCCGCTACATGAATTTACATCAACAACTTTGTTGGCCACAAATAAATAATAGACTACAAATTGTTGGCCCAATTCAAGAATAAATCTCAATGCGCACCAACCTAAGTCGGTCACAACATAATGAAGACCTAAATCAACATCCTCGAACATGCCAAACAATAAAAAATTAATCCATAAGGATCCACAACACACTACCACCATCATGTCGGCCAAGAACATGAAAACCTCGAACACACAAAGGAAAATCATCAATCATGAGCACATCGATTAACACGGACATACCGTAATGATAGAGCATGATCTAGAAACATCACTAATCATCACAAGAACATACACAACAACTCAATTTACCATAATTGCATTCTTTTCTTCTAGAAACACTTGCTATAGTAATAGAATAACTGTAGGAACTTAGAAACTCATAAATTTCTCCAATCTTGATGCATACCACTGAAACTTCTAGAAAACATACTAGATAGGCTCAACAACAAACCCTTTAATACATGACTTCTAATTACCAACTTAAAAACTTTCCACCATTCTAATCAACATAGTTTCATAGACTGCTTGCAACATATTTATTCTAATTTTCTCAATATCCTCGACATATACATCCTTCAGAATCATCAATGCTAATAGTGTTGACATCAATGACAACCACATATCAGCAACACAACCACAACATCCAACAAGCCCCACAATTTTCATTTCACCAAAAGATCAACCTATTAATGCTTGATACAATTGCTAGAATTAATGGATCCGTGGGAGGCAGTTAGTCTATGTCACGAATCCTGAGAGGAGTGCTGACCATCTGCCAACAAACTCCCCCTCAGCATTACCCGAGGGGATTTGAACCCAACACCTTTGGCTCTGATACCAATTGTTGGCCCCATAATTGTTGTTGCACCAAAATATCGACCTATTAATGCCCGATACAATTTTCACAGTTAACGGATCCATGGGAGGCGGTTAGTCCATGTCATGAATCTCGAGGGGAGCACTGATCATCTGTAAACATTTTATTTGGTATTGATATTACTATTATTGTGAGCTAATCCTCACCATGATTTTTCCCTTCTTGGGTTTTCCATGTAAATTCAATGTTCTCTTGTGTATGGTGTTAAGTTGTTTCAGTTTTTGTTATTTTCTTTTCATGCTAATTCATCATAACAGGCTTAAGGGTCTAATGAATAAATGTGGATCTGAATGTTAATGAGGTTTTTAAAGTTTTAAGGTACAACTAATTCACCACCTCTCTCAATTTCCTTGTACATTCAACAATTGGTATCAAATCAAGGTTCCTTGGAAGAAATATTAACCACTTAATGTAGATTTGGGATGACACACAAGAAGGAGATCCCTATATTTGATGGAATAGACTGTGCATTCTAGAAGACAAGGATTGAAGGCTTTCTGGAATATATGGGATATGAAATCTAGAAATTAGTTAAATATGGATACACTATGCCTAAAAATGGCCTGAGAACTGAAACTGAACTCAAAGCCTATGAAACCAATAGTAAAGAAAGGTATTCTCTCTTAAGTAGTCTTATAGATTTGTAATTGGTGAAGTTTATGAATCTAAAAATAGGTAAAGAAATTTGGGATAAGTTGGAAAGCATTTATGAAGGAGATGATATCATCAAACAAGATAAGATGTAGAATTTAAAGACCACATTTGATAACTTAAAAATGTTTGAAGATTAAAACATTACAATTTATATGTAGAGGGTAGATGAAGTAGTCAGCTCCATCAGAGGTCTTGGAGGTAAAATCAAGGAATCAAAAGTGGCAAAGAAAATTATTAGAAACCTACCTAAATCTTATAGTCACAAAGTTTATGTTATTGAGGATTTTGCAAATTTAGATGAGTATTCTAGAGATCAATTGTATGATTCTTTAATTGCATTTGAAATGAGAGAATTTTCTCCAAATAATGGTGCAAAAGTTGAGTCTTCTTTTAAGGCTACAAAAACAGAGAAGATTCAAGAATTGGATCAAGAAGATATAGATTATGTGGAAGCTAACTTTGTAAGAAGGATGATAAGGGGTACTATTAAATAAGAGGTAAGTTACATTTCAAATGTTTTAGTTGTGGAAAGATAGGTCATGATGCTTCAAGATGTCGAAACAAAATTGTGAATGGAAAAAACAAGGAGAAAAAAGGTAAGATGATTAATAAAAACTACTATGTTAGAGAAGATGCAAGTATTTTTGATGATGAATCTGATTATGGAGATGATGATGATGAATTCTTGTTCATGGCTTTAAAAGATGAATCTGTTTCTACTAACTTTGAAATATATGTGAAGGAATTCCCTCTGGAGAGAAAGGATAAGACTGAAGGTACTTTGGCATCCACCTTTCATGGTAGACATGATATAAGAACTATTGGATCATTGATAGCGGATGCTCAAATCATATGAATGGAGATAAGAGAAAGTTTGTTAAACTTGAAAAGTATGATGGATTACTTGTTAGATTTGGTGATGATTCAGATGCTAAGATATGTGGAATAGGTTCAATCATTTTTTATGGCAAGCATAATATTGAAATTTTTTACTATGTAGGCATAACCTCTTAAGTTTTGGACATATGTGTAGCAAAGGATACAATATTATGCTTCAAGATGATGGATTTGAGATTAGAAAAGGGTCTAAAAATATGATTGTTATTGGAAGGATAGATGGAAATGTTTATTAGCTCAAAGGTGTTGATGGTCATTGCTTCATGAATCAGATTAATGAAAGTTAGTTATGGAATAGGAGGATGTGTCCCATTAATTTTGATAATTTGGTAAGAATCAGTTCAGTTCAAGTAGTGAGAGATTTGCCAAAGATTACAAATCCTATCAATGTTGTCTACAAGGAGTGTCAAATCATAAAGCAAACAAGAAGAATTTTCAAAGGAAAAGAACAATCTTCTACCAAATTACTGGAATTGGTGCATACAGACCTTTGTGGTCCTACAAGAACAAGAAGTCTTCAAGGTGATAGGTATTTCATGCTTTTTATTGATGATTATTCAAGAATGACATGGGTTACTTTTCTTAAAGAAAAATTTGAAGCCATAGATAGATTCAAAGCATTTAAAGTTATGGTTGAGAATGAAATGGATGTGAAGATCAAGTGTTTGAGGTTTGAAAGAGGTGGAGAATTCACCTCCAATGAATTTAACATGTTTTGTGAGAATCATGGCATAAAGAGGCACTTGTCTACCCCTAGGACTCCTCAACAAAATGGAGTGGTCAAAAGGAAAAAACAAAACTATTCAAGAAGTTGAAATGACTATGATGAAAGAAGATAACCTATTGGAAGTCTACTAGAGAGAATCAATTCATACTGCTTCTCCACCTCCAATGAATTTAACATGTTTTGTGAGAATCGTGGCATAAAGAGGCACTTGTCTGCCCCTAGGACTCCTCAACAAAATGGAGTGGTTGAAAGGAAAAACAAAACTATTCAAGAAGTTGCAATGACTATGATGAAAGAAGCAAACCTATTGGAAGTCTACTAGAGAGAAGCAATTCATACTACTATTTACATACTTAACAAAGTTCAAGAAAAATAAATAACACAAAGATTTCCTATGAATTGTGGTATGGAAGGATACCTATTGTTAAATACTTTAGAGTGTTTGGAAGAAAATTCTATACCAGAAGAGACAAAGAAAAATTGGGAAAGTTTGATGCAAGGTCTAATGAAGGAATCTTCCTTGGATATTCTACTAAAAGTAAATCCTATCGTTGCTACAGTAGAGGAATAAAAAAGATTGTTGAGAGTGCAAGTGTCAAGGTTGATGAAGATCTTTAGAACTCAGTGGTGATAGATGAATATAAATCAAATGAGCTTGATTGCAGATAAAAATAAAAATATAAGGAAAAAGAAGTATAGTTTGACGAGGAAGAAGCTCCAAAAGAGACATCTATATCCTCTAAGTATGTGGAGAGAAATAATTCTGAAGAATAGATCATTGGAGACAAAAATAAAGGTGTATTGACAAGAAGGAAATTTGTTGAAGAAGAGGTAAATCCATGTTTACTTTCTAAATTTGAACCTAAAAAAATGATTGAGGCATGCAAGGATGAACATTGGATGAAAGCTATGGAAGAAGAACTACTAAATATTGAGAAGAAATAGACTTGGGAACTTGTCCCAAGACCTACAAACAAGAATATAATTAGATCTAAGTGGGTATTAAGAAACAAACTAGATGAGAATGAAGAAGTGGTAAGGAACAAAGCAAGGCTTGTGTGTAAGGTCTATTCACAAGTTGAAGGAATATATTTTGAGGAGACATTTACCTCAATGGCAAGAATGGAAGCTATCAAGATGTTTTTGGATTTTTCAGTACATAAGGATTTCAAAGTTTATCAAATGGATGTGAAGTCTTCTTTCTTGAATGGAGAATTGGAAGAAATATACATGGAACAACTGGAAGGATTTCAATTATCAGAGAAACCTAACATGATCTGCAAATTGAAGAAGGAATTGTATGGATTGAAGCAAGCTCCTAGAGCTTGGTATGCAAGGTTGGACAAATATTTGATACAACAAGGATTCAATAAAGGTACTACAGATAGTAATCTTTACTTTAAGCTTGAAAAATATCAAATCTTGATTGTTGTTGTGTATGTTGATGACATAATTTTTAGATGCAAGCTATGTACAAGAAGTTTGCAGAAGATATGCAAAAAGAGTTTGAGATGTTTATGTTTGGGGAGATGAATTTATTCCTTGGGCTACAAATCAATAAAATAAATAAATGCATATTCATTTCACAACCAAAATATGTCAAAGAGATGTTGAAGAAGTTTAGAATTTTTTAGCCTCATTTTTGGTCCCTAAATTTTTTCAAATTTCCCTTTTCATATTACCAATTAGCCTTGGGTGGTTGTGGGTATGTGTCTTCTACATCAATCTTCCATTGACCGTACCTTTCTTAGAAAAGAAGAAGTTGTCTAAATTCCACAAATTTCAATACTATTATCAATGGGATGTTTCTAACTTGAAAGAAATCAACAAATCCTCTCCAAGCATAGAGGAATGAAGCACTTTTAACTTGTGAAATTCGGATCTTTCAATGGTTTGAAACACTGTGGTTATTGGAAGTTTGATGTAACCAAATACCTAGTGTGAAAGGATTCATACTTCATGGGATCCAATAGAAATAAGCTCATGATGAGAGCACTTTTCACTGCATATGGGTAGTCACAACTATGTTACGAGATGCTTGATTACTGGGCCCCGATTATATTAAGGATGTAGCAGTGGAAGGATTTTGTCTTTAGAAGGACTAAATTAATTTCACAAAAGAATTATAGGAGTGAGGGACAAAAAAAAAGAAGATACTCACTCAAAATCATTACAAAAGAAAATGAATAGATTGGATACAATTTTTCATTCACAGGAACTGGGTGGTTAGCTTCAAAAATATCTCTATCTATGGAAGGGGTGATCTTCATCATTGTGCGCTTACAATTTCTAAGAGTCCCACAAAAGTGTAGCTATGAAATCCATGACGAAATATGTTGGAATCAATGATGGTTCCATCAATATGAGATTCTCTTATTTCATAACTACGAGGAAAGTGAAATGAAGCTTTCAAAGATTGTTGGTTTTCATATTAGGCACTTCTGAGTAAATTATGAAATGTGGACAGGTTATTGAAGGCTACAATTTTTTTTATTCCATTCATCGACCTATTGTGAAATTTTCCTTATATTGGGCGGTAATTTAGCAAGTTCGTGAAACCTCCCAAAAGGCCACTCGCTAAGTTAAATGAATCGCCGAAAGGTCCGCCTATAAAGCCAATGTAGTTTTCAAAAGATTGTGAAACTTGCACCCAAAATTTTAAAATCCCATTCTCTTGTCGAGAGAAAATGGAGATTTCCTAAGAAAGAGTTGAATACATCATCTAAAATTTTGATGCATTCATCTGTACATGGAATTGAGGCATAATGTGTTTGCTTCCAATCATACAATGATTCCTATGCTCATGTTAAGAAAGATGAAGAAAATGATTAGATGAGGGAGGCATCAAATTTCTCAGTTCACAGATGAGAACTAGATACTATGGACAAAAATCTTAAAGCTTAAGCCACCTTCCTTGTGGCTCAAGAGGTATATCTAAACATATTAAAGGGGATCATTAATACAAGTGGTTTCCATACAAGTTTCTATAACCACTCAAAAGCCTATCCAATGGTATTTTCAAGTAATTGTGTAACTTGCCACCAAAGTTAGGAGAATCATCCAAAGTACCACTCAAGCAAAGATAAACAAAGCCCATGGAGAGAATTTTGAATTCTAAGCCAAGCCACGAATCTTATGGGGATCTCAATTCTATTGCTACATGGTGACTTACGTAATCAAAGGTAAAGACTTTATCATAAAGAGCTGTAATAATCTCATGCTTGTGAACATTAAGCATCACCAATATGAGTAAATGGGATGCTACTGTTGATGACCTTATTGATTTCATGGAAGGGAATGAGAAATACATTAAGTGTGTTTACATCTATGATAATCAATTGAGAAGTGCCTTTGTTGAGTGCAATGAATGATTGAAGGACAGAATGAAGGCATGTTCCCATGGTGAAATCAAAGTCTCTTAAATTCCAAAAGTAACATAATGTCTTCTTCTAATCTTCATTGTTTTGACTTTGAAAGGAGAAATTTCAATCATTCTGAGGCTTACTTGGCAAAACAACATTTGCAATTGGTCTTAATATCATTGGAGAAGAGATTCATGCCCAAGACCCACGTTGTAATAGAAGTTTCATGGTCACTATGTTAGGCTAAGCCGTGACTAGTAAGTGGAAATAAAAATATTACTTGATCCTTCTATTAGTGATGAAGTCACAGAGTACAAAATTTGAATGATAGTATGGGTGCTCAAGGTGTAGAAATAAAAAAATTTCACTGAGATAGTTGTTTAAACAAATATAGAATGCAGAGGGACACTAGATGACCCTTCACATTTCATTTGCCTAATGATAATAAGGGACGATTATGCAAACAAGAGAGAATTTGAAAGATCAAGTTTGGAAAGTAAATACATATATAAACTTTCGAGAAACAACTACTAATAGGGGATAAAGGAATCTGCTAGGTGTCGTTTTCCAATAATTGAAAGTTTATTAGTTGTTATGTGTTTGTAGAGGAGTTAGCCAAAAATTCTTGAGAGATTTAAAATGGGAATGTAACTGACTATCAAGAAGCAGTTACGTTCTATTGAAAAATCTTTAAATATGTAATTGTTGACATTTTGAGGGATCTTTTTGGAATATTTGAGTCATTGTATCTTATTATTCAAAGGGGTCAATCTATTTTCTAACAGATTTTTGGCAAATCCACTGGTGAAAGAATCGAAGCTCCCGTGTTTTCAAGTATTTTTCTTTTCTCAAAAATCTGAAAATACCTTCTTTAAAATGGAGGTTGGCGACTCTGTTGTTTGGGATCTTCCCATACATTATTTTTGGTAAAAGACTTAGCCATTCTTTTCTAAATTTTCATTATGGCATCGGTTTCAACCCAACCATGGCCTTCTCAATTTGGGCCTTTGGCATTGCCACAATATTCAGACTTTCTTGCAAGTTCAAGAAAACATTTTCCAAAGTTTAATAGAGAAAACTCACAGGTTGTAGATTATCACATTCGAGCCTTCATAGTAGCTTGTGGCAGTTTGGGGGTAAGAGAAGAAAATGTTTTTGTTAGACTATTTGTTGAATCTCTCATTAGAGTTGCTTCTATCTAGTTCCAATATTTAGAAGATGGATGTATCACCAACTTGGACAACATGAAGAAAATTTTTATTAGAAGATTTAAACCAGCAGTTGATGCATGTGCACTTTCATCCCAATTCCTTAACATCAAAAAGAAAGGTGGTGAATCTATAAGGGAGTTTGTAGAATGGTTTGATAGAAGCCTAAAAAAGGTTCCTCATAATCTTTAGCCAAGTAAAGAGCTACAAATGACCATTTTCATTGGAGCATTACATCCCAATGTTGAATTCCTCTTGAAGTGAAGTAAGGTAAGTGGTATTGATATTGCAAAACAAGAAGTTATTAATATTGAAGATGATTTTATTTTATCCGGGGTATGGAAAAAAGATAAAGTTGAAAGATTTGCACAAAATTGTGTAGTTCAAAAGTATAAAACCCCAAAGTTTAAAAAAATGAATTCATCAAATCTCTTTCACCCTATAGCTAAATGTTCCAATCTCACAATTTTTTATCAAAGTCATTTTCAGAAAAGTGAAGTAAGTGATGTGAGGACCAAATCTTTTGATGCTGAAATTTATAATCTTAACTATGAGATGGATGAAGGTGATCCCAACTCTTCCAGTGATGAGGAAGATTACTCTCCTTATGAAAAATTGGTATGTATGAAATCTTCTACTTTGTCTATGAAAAATACTGGAGATTCATCTACTATTATAGATAGTCCAAAATTAAACAAGAGTGAATAGTTGTTGATGCCTCATCATACTCCAAAAATTGAAACTTTCATATTTGAATGTTTTGATATAAATTGATCAGATGATTCACCTAACATGAAGGTAGAAGATCATGTTTCTAAAAATGAAGATGCCAACAAATTATCAAAAATGGAGGCATTCATCTTTAAAGATGTCAACATACATTGTGCAGCTGAAAGTGAAATTAAAAATCAGTTCCAAGAGGCAAGTGAATCAATGAACATTCTCTCTTCTCACATGCAACCTAAATATGAAACATTTCAGTTTATTGATGAAGTTCTTGGAGACAAGGCAACAAATGATGAGGTAATTAATCATCCCATTCTTGAGTCTTTTCATTTTGAAGTAAGCATTGCACAAGATTCAAGTTATTTCAATAAAAAATTTAAAACGGTATGTGGGATGAATACCGACAATGAAGGAATTGAGATAGATAAAGTGGTGGTTAAATTTGATGAACTTTCTGATATGTATATTGCAAATTTGGGGCCAAAATTTTTAAACAATGCCATCACTTCTGCATATAGTACTCAAGAGGTGTCTTTATCTCATGGTTTTTATGTGGTTTTCCCAATTTGAGGGTTGGTATATTATTTTCCAAAAAATCAAGCACAACATGGTATTACATATGATATTATATAGGCAGATTCTAGTAACCATATGTAGGGTAGTGTTGATATGAGTCATTTGGCTACAGGAACATATGATGCAAAGTGGCTTTTTGAGCATAAGATTTTATTTAGAATTTTTTTACAAGGTGCTAGTCTGATTTATTTGATTGCGGTTGTCACAAGTTGTTAGTTGGTTGTGCACGTATTTCTCATTCACCAAACGTTGTTTCATATAGGTAGCTGCTTCTCCCATCCTATAAATGGATTTGCATGATAATATGGTTGGATTCATTTGAGGTAGGGTCTCCCTACTATGCACATAGTAGGATTTTTGTTGTGTTGGTATTTTAGGTGCTTTCCTTTCCTACTTTGCTTCATTTTTGGCTTGCTCTTGCTCCATCTCCTCCATGCTCTTTGAATTTGACCCAATAGATAAGCACTAATTTTTAACTAGAGATACTGGAGTTCTTTGCATTTCCATAGAAAATGCATTTCCTAGATAGAGCCACTGTTAGCCCCATTTTTGGTCCCTAAAAAATTTCAAATTTCCCTTGTCATATTACCAATTAAGCCTTGGGTGGTTGTGGGTATGTGTCTTCTACATCAATCTTCCATTGACTGTACCTTTCTTAGCAAAGAAGAATTTATCTAAATTCCACAACTTGCAGTACTATTATTAATGGGATCTATCTAAATTAAAAGAAATTGACAAATCCTCTCCAAGAATAGAGGAATGAAACACTTTTAACTTGTGAAATTTGGATCTTTCAATAGTTTGAAATACTGTGGTTATTGGAAGTTTGATGTAATTGAATACCTAGTGTGAAAGGCTTCATACTTCATGGGATCCAATAGAAATAAGCTCATGATGAGAGAACTTTGTATTGCATATGGGTAGTCACAACTATCTTACGAGATGCCTGATTACTGGCGGCTGATTATATTAAGGATGTGGCGGTGGAAGGATTTTGTCTTTAGAAGGACTAAATTAATTTCACAAAAGAATTATAGGAGTTAGGGACAAAAAAAATTAATATTCTCACTCAAACTCTTTACAAAAGAAAATGAATATATTGGATACAATTTTTCATTCACAAGCACTGTGTGGCTAGCTTCAAAAATATCTCTATCTATGGAAGGGGTGATCTTCATCATTGCACGCTTACAGTTTCTAAGAGTCCTACAAAAGTGTAGGTATGAAAGCCATGACAAAATATTTTGGCATCAATGATGGTTCCATCAATACGAGACTCTCTTGTTTCATAGTTGCGAGGAAAGTGAAATGAATATTTCAAAGATTGTTGGTTTTCATATCGAGCACTTCTGAGTAAATTATGAAATGTTGGCGGGTTATTGAAGGTGACAATTTTTTTATTCCATTCATCAGCCTATTGTGAAATGTTCCTTATATTGGGTGGTAATTTAGCAAGCTCACGAAACCTCCCAAACAATGCTCGCTAAGTTAAATGAATCACTGAAAGGTCTGCCTATAAAGCCAACGGTGTTTTTGAAAGATTGTGAAAATTGCACCTAGAATTTCAAGAACCCATTCTCCCATTGAGAGCAAATGGAGATTTCCTAAGAAAGAGTTGAATACATCATCTATAATTTATATGCATTCATCTATACATGGAATTGAGGCATAATTTGTTTTCTTCCAATCATACAATGATGCCTATGCTTTTGTTAAGAAAGATGAAGAAAATGATTAGACGAGGGAGGCATCAAATTTCTCAATTCATAGATGAGAACCAGATACTATGGCTGAAAATATTAAAGAGTAAGCCACCTTCCTTGTGTCTTGGGAGGAGTATCTAAGCATATTACAAGGGATCATTAATACCGGCAGTTTCCATACAAGTTTCTATAACCACTCAAAAGCCCATGTGGTGGTATTTTCAAGTAATTGTGTAACTTACCACCAAAGCTAGCAGAATCATCCAAATTATTGCTTGAGCAGAGATAAACAAAGCCCATGGAGAGAATTTTGAATTCTAAGCCAAGCCATGAATCTTATGGGGATCTCAATCCTATTGTTACATGGTGACTTACATTGTCAAAGGTAAAGGCTTTATGATAAAGAGCTGTAATAATCTCATGCTTGTGAACATTAAGCATCGCCATTATGAGGAAATGGGATGCTATTGTTGATGACCTTATTGATGTCATGGAAGGGAACAAGAAATACATTAAGTGTGCTTGTGTCTATGATAATTAATTGAGAAGCGCCTTTGTTGAGTGCAATGAATGATTGAAGGATAGAATGAAGGCCCACTCCCATGGTGAAATCAAAGTCTCTTAAATTCCAAAAGCAACCTAAAGTCTTTTTCCGATCTTCATTGTTTCGACTATGAAGGGAGAAATTTTAGTCATTCTGAGGCTTACTTGGTAGAAAAATATCCACAATTGGTCTTAATATTATTGGAGCATAGATTCATGCCCAAGACCCGCATTGTAATAGAAGCTTCATGTTCACTGTGTCAGGCTAAGCTATGACTAGTAAGTGGAAATATGAAGATTACTTGATCCTTCTATTAGTGATGAAGTCACAAAGTATAGAATTTGAATGATAGTATGTGGGCTCAAGGTGTAGAAATAAAAACATTTCACTGAGATAGTTGTTTAAACAAATCTAGAATGTAGAGGGACATTAGATGACCCTTCACATTTCATTTGCCTAATGATAATAAGTGACAATTATGCAAACAAGAGATAATTTGAAAGATCAATTTTAAAAAGTAAATACATATATAAAATTTCAAGAAACTGCTACTAACAGGGGATAAAGGAATCCATCAGGTGTCATTTTCCAGTAATTAGAAGTTTATTAGTTGTTGTGTGTTTTTAGAGGAGTTAGCTAATAATTCTTGAGAGATTTAAAATGGGAATGTAACTGACTATCAAGAAGTAGTTATGTGCTACTAAAAATCTTTAAATATGTAATTTTTGACATTTTGAGGGATCGTTTTGGCTATTTTCCGCATCCTAGAGCCTCTGTGAGGGCTGGGGAAAGGAAATCAAATTTATTTTTTGAAAATGAAATTACTCTCTGTCTCTATGCATATAGTTTATGAAGATAATTGATGTTCTTAAATCTTTGTGTTTGAAGAGTATCTTAATGCAATACTTTATCTTTGTATAGATGATGCAATTTGCTTCATAATTAATTTCATTTCCCAAAAGGTCTTGAGAGCATAGTTTGTTTCTTAAGTGATTTAAATTGGTCTTTGTGCGAGTTTTCTATAATTTGTATCTCACATCTGATATCGAGATTCTTCCTGATATTGGGTTTAGCCTTTTTTGCTTTCTGGTAAAAAGAAAATGTCATTTTATTTCTTGTTCTTTTAATTCATTGAAGATCATAAGAGGGAGTTGTACCTCTAAACTTCAGAGGACGATCTCTAATCCAATAGTGATCTCTAGAGTTGTTGGTAATTGATTTGTCTTCATTGCTAGGTGTATTGGAGTCATTGTATCTTATTATTTGAAGGGGAAAATCTATTTGCTAACAGAATGGAAGACTCCAAACCAACATGTACTCTTATTACTACTAGTTGCAAATTGAGCAAGAATTATGAATCCCCTAAGGCTGATCAAAGAAAGTATATGTCAATGATTGGTGGATTGCTATATCTAACTTCTACTAGATCAAATATCATGCATGCAGTTTTTCTTGTGGCTAGATTTTAAGGAGATCCTAGAGAATCACATGTTGCACTAGTGAAGAGGATATTTAGATACTTAAAGGGCACTCTAGATCATGGCTTGTAGTATCTAAAGGATACTAATTTCACATTGAGTGCTTAAATAGATATAGATTGGGTTGGTTGTTTTGATGATAGGAAAAGTACAAGTGGTGGTGCATTCTTTCTTGGATGTAGATTGGTATCATGGCTAAGTAAGAAACAAGATTCAATTTCTTTCTATTGCAGAGGCTAGGTACATTGCAGAAGAATCTTGATGCACATAGGTGTTATGGATGAGGCAAAAATTGAAGGATATCAAAGTGGTGTATGATGAGCCTATTACTATCTTTTGTGACAATACAAGTGTATAAAATATTTCAAAGAATCCAGTGATGCATTCAAGGACAAAGCATATTTCAATCAGATATCACTTTTTGAGAGAGAAGGTTGTGGAGAATGAAGTGAAGCTTGAATATGTTCCTACAAAGGATCAGATTGTTGATATATTCACTAAGGCTCTTCCTAAGGATACTTTTGAGTATCTCCAAGTGAATTTGTGGTTTATTGACCCTCTTTATTTGAACTAGATGCATAAGGAGATGCATCAGTCTACTAGATCTCAAGATTCATTCTTTATTTTGGACTGATGTTGGTGGATACCTCTCAAGGGGAGTGGGTAGTGACATTTTTTATTGTTGCAGTTAGAAGATTGTATCTCTCCATTATGTAGTGGTTGCTAATTTGGTATAGTTTGGTGTGACCTTCTAAGGGGGAGTATTCAAAGCAATAAAGGAAAGGTGTTGCGGAGAAATAGAAAGCACATTAATTGATGTCAAAGGAAGAGAATAAATACTATAAATATTATGTCCTTTTCCGTTGATGTCAAAGAAGAAGAGAGAAACATATGAAAAAGAATAAGTAATAAGGGGGAGAGAAATTCATGCCATTCAAGGAGAAAGAAGCAAGTAAATAAGACAAGCTACAAAGGGGGAGAAAAGAGAAAAGGAAATTGGTATGGTACAAAGCTGCTATGTCTTTGATGGCTTTTCACATCATGTGTTTCCATCAATGAGAAAGGGGGAGATTGTTGCAAGTATGAGTAGTTAGTGTTGTCATTGATATCAACAAGCCTATTTTTTCATTGAATGGGATTGTTGCAAGAGTGTGAGCAGTTGATACCTTGATTAGTTGCATTATATTCTCATTAGTAAAGCTATTGGTGTCAACCTCTAGTGTTGCTTTGATAAGCATCTATCTATGGATGAGGAAGTGTTGAAGATGATGAAGATGCACGTCTCTATTGCTTGGTTTCCAAGTGCTTTTGAGAAATTATGATAAAAAGAGGAAAAATTGTGTTGCAATGGTGTTCTAGGATAAAGAATTGTGTTTTGGTTATGCTCTTCATTTCTTCTAGGTTGAAGATATTCCTATGAGAATCAGATATGTTTGTGAGAGGTTTTTAGAGATGTTATATTCAAGAGTTTGTGTGTTGTATCATCATACAAAAGTTGTGTTCACTAGTGTGTGATCGTGTATTGCAAAGGTGTTTGGGAGAAATTTTTTTACTTTGTGTTTCTTTGTAGTTATGTTTTAGGTCCTATAATATTGAAGGTGTGTTGAGAATGTTGGTATTTTACCTCAATCAAGATGGTTTGAGGTTCGGTTCTTTAGAAGATAGTTTTTCTATTAATAGTGTATGATAGAGTTATTTGAATGTACACACCTCTACATTCTTCAGGTGTAATTTTTTGTGAAGGAGTTTGTTGTATTTCAAGATGTTTGATGAATATTCTAGATCATGTTTGAGCATGAAGTTTGGTTCACAATTCATCCTTGGATTTGAGGAAGCATTTACTTAAAAGTTTAATGGTGTTTGCATGGGTAATGAATGACCTAGTGTTTACACTACATGTGAAGGATACATATTGTTGCAAGGTGTCGCCCTTGGTCTCCTCGGTGTGGGCCAGCATGGTGCTTGGGCTTCGTGACATGGTTTAACTGCCTCTTGTGGATTTTAGATCTTGTATAAATCCAACGATTGTATCGATCATTAATAGGTCAATCTTTTGGTGCAACAAAACCATCTTTACAACAATTGGTATCAGAGTCGAGGTCATAGGTTCGAACCCCTCGCTTGCGTTGGGGGGGATTGTTGTAAGGTGTCACTCTTGGTCTCCTCGGTGTGGGCCAGCGTGTCACTCAGACTTTGTGACATGGTTTAACCACCTCCTATGGATCTTGAATCTTGTATAAATCTAGCGGTTGTATCAAGCATTAACATGTCAATATTTTGGTGCAACGACAGTCGTCTTTGCAACACATTGTTTAAGGAAGTGTGTGGTTGAGTGATGTTGATTTGGGTCTCAATTAAGTTTTGATGTGGTCTACATTCACTTCTACCTGCCACTAAAGTGTTTTGGCATCAACCTAATTTGAATTTATACTTTTGAGTTTTATAGCCAACCTTGGAGAGGGTCTCAAGGTTGAGGAAAATATAAGTATGAGTTGATTTGTTGAGAGATGCAAAGATGGATGTAAGATATGTGAATTATGAAAAGTACAAAGTTGTAGAGTGTGAAATTGAGAAGTGTAGTGGGAACTTTCATGTGTTAATTTACTAGATGTAGTGAGCCAAAGGTGGCTACAATTCTTTAATTAGATTACGAAGGTGTTGAAGTCATTATGGTGGATTCTTTGTTGCATTGAGATGCTTTTCTTTGTGTAACATTCCTTCTCTATATTATTTTCTATTTTTGGCAGTGAGCCTTTCTTATTTTGGGTAGTGAGCCCTCTAGAAGTGAGCCCTATTATATTCAATATTGATATTAGGGTCTATGCAAGATCATGGGGGTCCAAAAAGTGGTGATGTGAAAGAAAAGGCATTTTTTAACTTGCTCAAAAACGTGAAAATTTTCTTTGACTTTTTCTAGGCTTGGGTAGAAAGTACATGGTGCCATAGAAAACACCACATCAAAACGATTATCTATATGAAACAAATATTTTTTATGTTTAGGTGGTTTTTTAATTTGGTTGGATCTAGGACCCGACTAGATATTTAATTTAATATATTAGTATAATGCTTTTTAATTTAATATTATATAATATATTATAATATTATATTATAATATATAATATATATAATATAATATAATATATAATATATATTATAATATAATATATATAATATAATTTTATATTATAATATAAAATAATATATGATTACCCTACATATCGAAAAAAGAAACCCAAGAGCTCTTATTTCTAAAGTCCGCTTTCTATTTCCACATGGGTTTTTCATTGAGTGACTCGGATATCCATTTGGGAGTCTTTTTTTTTGCTCAAATCAATCACATTTCAAAGGTATCTATAATTTTGAATGTTTTTCTTCAGTTTATATTAGTTTTGCATTTTTTTTATGAATTTTAGTCAAAATTAGATTTTTTAATAGGTGTTTTATTGCATTAAAATGATTATTATTTTTTTTAAAATCCCACTTAAGATGAAAACCCTCCAAATCCTCCTTCGCTGCCACTGATGTTTCCAAACCAAAACGTGCCCACAATACATGAGTCCATTCATAGAAATTTAGATAAATTGAGAAACTATGTCAAATCTATGAGACACTTCTTGAGCTATCAAATATGAAAAACACTTTAGAAACAATAATTTCAAATGTTTAAACTTTGGCAACCCAACATAATAGGTTTGCACAGTGGCGAGAGTTTGAAAGATAATTTTATGCCAATGGGTTATCATATGATGAAGTGAGGGAACTTGATATTGACAAAGCCCAATTAGCCCAATTATTCATCAATTCCAAAATAGGATAGCCTATAAATGTGCAGAAGCCAAAATTATCAATTAAATGGTGCACACATAGAGGCATATTATCTAATTTCAGGTGACGTTGGTGGATGGTTTTTGATAAAACCACCACTAATACAAAAATAGAAATAAATGACTAAAAATACTACTAAAAATTAGTCACATGATCATTAGCTTGGTGACATGACCATTAGAAGTTTATTGCCAGTCATTTATAACATGACCAAATTCATGACTAACCATTTTTAGTCATTTATTGGTTGTTTTGATTGATCAATTTGGTGGTATATTTAGTTGTTAATTTAGTCATTGGTTGTTGTTAACTGGTCATTTATTTAGTCATGGTAGTCATTTATTTAGTCATAGTATTTTTTATTTATTCATGGTCGTTGTTTATTTAGTCATGGTAGTCATTTATTTAGTCATGGTAATCATTTATTTAGTCATTGTAGTCATTTATTTTAGTCATTGTAGTCATTTATTTAGTCATTGTAGTCATTTATTTTAGTCATGGTAATCATTTATTAATCATGATAGTCATTTATTTAGTCATGGTTTAGTCATTTATTTGGGTGAATCAGTGATTCAAGTTACAAATCAAATCTAACTTAATTAATCCTCGCAAATTTAAAGAATATACAATCAAAAAACAACTTTATGCATATAAACTTCAAGTATTAGAGATATTCAAATGTTTTTTTGTATTGTATTAACATGAAAAAAAAGGAATATACAATCAACAATCAGTTGCATAACCACATTGCAAACAACATACAACTACATAAACAAAGATCCAAGAAACCAACCTATACTCTGCTGTACAAATTTTAACTCTCAATGGTTTCAACCGACTACTACCAATTTAGTCTTTGAATCAATGATTCCATTCACTTTTCAAGGTGATACAAAACACAATATGTATGGCCTCAATGATCGACCTATTTACAAATAATATCAATAACATTCAAATTCCTTTGACTCCCTTCTAGGTGAGCAATGTCACTGAGGTTTGAGTGACTCCTTCCCTTCACCATAGACTTCCTTTTGCATCATGAATAACCCCTCATTCTCCTCAGTGTCCCCCCTATGTTTCATTGTTCTTGTCTTGTCAAAAATTGTCGACCACCATAAGTTATTCCATCTACTAACTATCAATGGTCAAGAGGATTCAACCAACATGCTTTACAAAAACTTAAGAAACAAATCATACTAAAAAAAACTAAAATGACCGAACTAAAAGATAGAAATAAAACCAAGATTAGGTGAAGAGCAATGCCCTGCATCAGAGAAAATTAGAAGAATTTGAGGGCATGCTCACCTCTCCAATTTGATGAGATGCAACCTAAAAATAAGATTTTGATAAGGGTTTTAGAGTATGTTTATTAAAATGAAAATACAACCAAGATTTGATAATGAGAACATTTAGGTTTTTACATTATGCATCCTTTACCATTTTTTTATGCTTTCTTGCCGCTATTGGTTTTGGCTCCTCCAATATCTCACCATTGGTATTCACCTAACCATTCTCTTAATAAAAAGACAATTAAAATATACTTTCTATGTTAGAGGTGATCTCATGTTTGTATAAAGACATTTAGGGGTTGAATGGGGGAAAAGGTTACTCAAAAAACATAATTGCATGCAGGTTGTATGTGGTGATTATAGTAAGCATATACATAGGAAACATGACAAACAATGGAGGTGTGGTCTCTATGATCAGTACCTCTCCAATTTGATGAGTTGCAACCTGAAAATAAGGTTTCAACGAGGGTTTTAGCTTATGTTTATTAAAATAAAACTTGGCATCCAAATCCACAAAATCCATAAAATCAATCCACAAAAATACTATACTGATGTATGTGATTCCAAGGCTTGCTTGCACAACTAGCTAAGAAGACCCTTCATCATCTTCTTCTAGGAACCTAATGTCTTCCAGGTCCTTGTTAGGCTTAGATGATTAAATAAGTCCTAATCCAACTCTTTTCCAAGAGTCTCACACCTTGTGCTTCACCTTGAAGGACTAACACCATGTAGCTTCTTCACTATTTGTACCCTTACTTAGAAAAATCTAAGTGCCAACTGTTCACCATTCATGTAATTCTTTGCAGGGGTGTCTATCATCATGTCAACATTCCATTTGCTCCCATTTGGATCCATTGAGTAGGATCTTCAAGCCCTTCTTCATTGGTTTCAAGATTTCACCATGAGGAGGCCTCATTCGGCCTATTTCCTTGTAGTCTTTACCAAAGACCTTTTTCCCTTTTCTTGCAAAACTTTCCAAACAAGTGGAAAATCTAATCCCACATTCAGATAGCCTTTTGGATTTTTTGAAATATTCTGAAGGCTTTGGAGCCTAATGGCCTCCGTACACTGGTTTCCTACAATCTAGGCCAAATAGGCTAAAAGACCTATTTCCTAGGACCTCACTGATTTCTTACTCAAAACTCAGTCTAATGGATTGATAGAAACTCAATCCTTCTAGCATGTTAGGATATGTCTATACCCTACTTGGAACTGTACTTGTTTCATACTGTACTTCCATCCCCTGCCTAAATTACTCAATTCTTCATTGTCAAACCTCTAACCGGGCACTCTAAGCTCGCCTAGGACTTGACATTAAAACCATTTGCTCGACTCTTCATGACTCCTAACACTACATATGTATATACCAATGGATCCTCTAACACTTCCATCTATCCTCAAGAAAATCTCATGACTAGATTTCATGGGGGAGCCATTCACAGAAAAATTGGTCAGGACAGGACCAGTAAAACCTTTAAACCTTAACCTATTTATCCAAGACACTAACTTAGCACAAATCAACCTTCTTACAGAAATAAAAAGTCTTATTACTATCCTATGAACACAAATCTAACGTCAAATCAAAACATTTAACCTGTATTCTATCTCTGTCACACTATATGCTCGGTGTTCACACAAAAATAGAATTTCAGAGCTATATTCTCATTACCAAAAACTTGATTACAATCTACCCTTACTCTTGAATTCGAGCCTCCTACATATTAGATTCCATTCACCATGTTTGTAGGGTATGTTGGTCGATCCCCCACTCCTATCCTTTAGGGGATCCTATGTAACCGAGTTGCATGCAACATTTGCCATAATGGCAAATGTTGTTATGACAGTTTTGTAACAATATTTGGAAATTGTGTCATTATGCCATCTTCCTGATTCTTAGGACCTCTATCTCCTATGTCTCGAGTAACCAACTCCATTAAAGGCCTCATGGCACCTTTCTAACATCATTCATGTGTTTAGAACACATTTAAGACTCAAATCCCAACTTAAGCTACTAAGGCTAAGCAATGTAAAAATTACTAACTCCTAATGACTAACTCTCCTAGTCCAAACAAAAAAAAGACCTTCTAAGGTCCAAAATAAACACACAACTACTCTAACTTGGCTAAGGTCAGATACAAGCCCAAAATATCTTAACTATGGAGGTTAGCCTAGGTGTGCTCCTGCAACATCCTCCCCAAGTAAAAGCTTTCAATCCACCCTCAGATTGAGTAAGTTGAGGTCAATGCCCAACTTCTTGAACTTTGATTCTTTGATCCATACTGCATCAGCATCAGTTGTCCATGCCTCTTGATCGGATGCTCTTTGTATTCCTTGGTTCTAGTCTTCTTGTAGACTCTAGTATCTAGTGTACTATCAGCTTGCTTGACTGTAGCAGAAGGTAGTCTGAGCTCTTCCACATCATGGATGACTTCATTGAGGCTTTGATCCATATCTGGTGGTGATCCTTTGTAATGAACCAGATCTGCAATGTTGAAAATAGGGGATAGTCCACTATCTTTTGATAGCTCCACTCTAAGAGGATTGTTCGCATAATTTTCCAAGATAGGACAGGGACCTATCCTCTTCATCTGCAACTTGTGAGGGACACCTTTCTGCAATTTGGACTTGTTCAGATGCACCATCACCAAGTCTCCCACATTAAACTAAACTTCTCTTCTATGCTCATCCACCTTGGTCTTATGCTTCATAGTGTTCTCAGTCAATGTCTTCCTGACTGTACCATGAATCTCCTGCATTGCATAGGCAAAATCATCAGCATATCCACTTCCCTTAACTCCATCCCTTAGGTCTCTTAGTTCATAGACTCCCCTAGGATGTAAGCCATACATAATTTCAAAGGGACTCTTCCCTGTTGACCTGTTCACAGTGTCATTATAGGCATATTCAGCTTGCCCAATCAACTGATCCCATTGCTGACCATACTCCTTGGTCAAGCACCTTAATATATTTCCAAGGCTTCTATTAACAACCTCGGTCTGACCATCAGTTTGGGGATGGTATGCAGATCCAAATGATAAATTAGTGCCCGATCTCTACCAAAGGGTCTTCCAAAAATGACTCATAAACTTGGTGTCTCTATCTGACACTATGCTCATAGGTAACCCATGTATTCTTACTATCTCTTTAAAGAAGAGAGAGGCTATTTGGCTGGCATCATTGGTTGTCTTACGTGGCACAAAGTTAGCCATCTTGCTGAATTTGTCCACAACTACATAAACACTATTCATGCCTTGTCTTGTCTTGGGTAACCCAACTACAAAATCCATACTCAAGCATTCCCATGGCCTAGTAGGAATAGGTAGTGGTTGATATACGCCTGCATTTGAAGAAGTGCCCTTAGCCTTTTGACATACTATACAACTTTCCACATACATTCTTACATCCATATTCATCCTTGGCCAATAATAGAACCTTTGAACAAGTTCTTGTGTCTTTGTGATCCCAAAATGACCACTTAATGCTCCATTATTATTTTCTTGAATCAAATTCTCTCTAATAGAGCCTCTAGGGACATATAACTAATTTCCCTTAAACAAGAGATCACTTTGCAAAGTATATTCAGCATATCTACTATGAAAATGATTCTTGTATTCAGCACATACCTTATAAATGTCTACAAAATCTCCATCATCTACATATAGATCCTTGAAATGATCTATTCCCATGCTCTTCAACTGGATCTCTTGGATGGTAAGAGCTCTTCTACTCAAGGCATCTACCACCTTGTTGAGTACTCCTTTCTTGTGCTTGATATTAAAAGTGTAAGCTTGCAAGTATTCAATCCACTTCATGTTCTTGTGACTCAATTTCTCTTGCGAATTTAGGAAACTAAGTGCTTGGTTGTTTGAATACACTATGAACTCCTTGGGAAGCAAGTAGTGCATCCATTTCCTTAAAGCTTGAACCAATGCATACATCTCAAGATCGTAAGAAGAATACTTCTTCTTGGCTTCACTTAACTTTTCTAAATGAAAAGCCACTAGTCTGCCCTCTTGGTTTAGAACAGCACCAATAGCCACATTGCTTGCATCACACTCAATGGTGAATAGCTTCTCAAAGCTTGGAAACACTAAAATAGGCTGGGTAGCAATCTTTTCCTTCAACAACTCAAAACTCTTGTTAGCTTTCTCATTCCATACAAACTTAGTCTTTATGCCTCCTTTAATGGTATCCAACATAGGAGCACAAATAGCACTAAATTGTCTTATGAAATTCCTATAGTATTGAGCAAGGCCATGAAAACTTCTTACCTCAGTTGTTGTCCTTGGAGTAGGCCAATTGAGGATGGCTTCCACCTTGCTAATGTCCATTTTCAGATTACCATGAGATAGCACAAACCCAAGGTACACCAGCTCTGTCTTGATGAACTCACACTTCTCCAAATTGATCATCAACTCCTCCTCATGTAGCTTCTTGAAAACCAACTCTAGGTGTCTGAGATGTTCTTCTCTTGTCTTGCTATAAATCAGTATATCATCCAGATATACCACTACAAACATTCCAATGTAGTCTTTGAGGACTTCATTCATGAGCCTCATGAATGTGGAGGGGGCATTAGATAATCCAAATGGCATGACAAGCCACTCATATAAACCCTCATTAGTTTTGAAGGTTTTTTTCCACTCATCTCCCTCATGTATCCTAATTTGGTGATAACCACTCTTTAAGTCTATCTTGCTATAGTACTTAGCTTCACCTAGACAATCCATTAGATCTTCAATACTAGGGATAGGGAACCTATACCTTATGGTTATCCTATTAATAGCCCTTGAATCAATACAAAGCCTCCAAGTTCCTCCTTTCTTAGGTGCAAGGACAGTGGGTATGACACATGGACTAATGCTCTTTTTAATGAGACCTTGGTTTAGGAGTTCTTGTATTTGTCTAACTATTTCCTCATTTTGTTGAGGGGTCATCTTGTAGGCTACCTTATTTGGTAGGGTAGCTCCTGGTATCAAATCTATCCTATGACTTATGGCTCTTTTAGGGGGTAAGGTTGATGGTTGTCCATCACTTACTATACCTTCATAAGTCTGCAGCATGCTTTGTATCTCCTTAGGTAATTCTGGTTTCTTGGCTACTTTATCACCACTTACCTCTCTTGGCCTTAGCACTAGTGCATAGCCAACTCCTTCTCCTTCTTCCAAGGCTTCTAAGAACTCTTTTTCACCAACCATGAGTATGTTAGGACCTGCTATCTTCACCTCTACATCTTCTAACAGTGATTGAATTTTGAATGTTACCTTATCTTTCTTGAAAGCACAGGAGTGCTTCACTCCATAATGCATAGCTTGACGGTCAAATTGCCATGGTCTACCTAGGAGCAAGTGACATGCATCCATAGGTAACACATCACACAAGACTTTGTCCTTGTACCTTCCAATTGAGAACTCCACCCATGCTTGTTCATTTACTAAAACATGTTGGCATTTATTGAGCCATGTGACCTTGTAAGGATTGGTGTGGGGTATCCTTGTCAACTTGAGCTTGCTGACTGCTTCCTCTGACATAATATTGTTAGTAGACCCTGAGTCAATGATGACTCTACATACTTTCCCCACCATTTTGCACTTTATCCTAAACAGGGACCTCCTTTGGCTTGGTTCTTCCTTAACCGGCTCTTTAATCAAAGTTCTCCTCATCATGAGGTTCTCGCCTTCCTCTGAATTTAATGGTATCTCAGAATGTTTCTCTACTGCATTTGTCTCATCATGAACTAGATTAGTTCTCTTATCACCTCCTTGAGAAGTACTACCTTTCTCTAGACACCTATAGGCAGGGTGTCCCATTTAATTGTAGTGATAACACTTCATATTGTTAAAATAATTGCCTCTTCCTTGTCCACCACTTCTTCCTCTAAAGTTAGAGCCTCTTCCTCTACCACCTCTACTAGAGCTTCCTTCTTGCTGCTCAGTGTGCTTAACTTCTCCTTGAGCGCTCGGTTCTGAACTCTTTCCACCATAGCCACCTCTTTGTCCTCTACTATCTTTTCCTTTACCTCTACTCCTGGAGGTTTGCTTTTGCTTCCTTTTTCTTTTCTCTTCTATCTTCAAGGCCATTTGATAACATTGGTGGATGGTTTTGAAGTTCACTAAACTCATGTCTTCTTGAATAGACCAGTTGAGTCCATTCAAGTACCTTGCTAGCTTGATGTTTTCATCTTCCACCACCTTTGATCTTAGGCACAACTTTTGGAACTCCTTAGTGTATGCTTGGACATCCAAATATTTTTGTCTAAGATTGTGTCTCCTCCTATGCAACTGGACTTCATAGTCATCAGGTAGGTAGGTCTACCTTACTTTAGTTACCATGCCCTTCCATGTAACTATAGGACCCTTTCCTTCTTTTTCTCTTTCGTTTTGCACAAACTTCCACCATGTGAGAGCCGAACCTCTCAACCTTGACTTGGCCACCATGAATTTTTAGGCCTCTGAGATACCATCACATTCAAAGTGATTCTCAATGCTGTCTATCCAATCCATGACTGAATATGGATCCATTTGTCCATTGAATAATGGCACACCTTCCAAAGCCTTGCCACTTAAAGCCTTTAGTGCCTTCAAGAAGGGTTCTTCAGGAATAATAGGGTCAGGGGTTGGAGCTTCCTCTTCCAAATCCAACTCCTTTTCTATGGCTTCTTTCTCTTCCCTCTGATCTATTTTATCCTTTACCTTGTCCACCTTTTCTTGGACTTCACCCAAGAGTTGCTCCATTCGAGCCAATCTTTCTCCCAATACCTTGTTATCCTCTTCTTGTTCTTCTACCTTCTTGGC
Organism: Sequoiadendron giganteum; assembly: GCA_007115665.2. Classification (NCBI taxonomy): domain Eukaryota; kingdom Viridiplantae; phylum Streptophyta; class Pinopsida; order Cupressales; family Cupressaceae; genus Sequoiadendron; species Sequoiadendron giganteum. The sequence goes on from CM021103.1 coordinate 709,991,173, forward strand.
TAACTCAGCGTTAGTCACCATGGTTTTATCTTCCTCTGGTTTATTCTCTCCTACTGATTTAGTGGGTTGTAACATCAACCACAAGCCTGATCAAACGTTGCTCTGATACCAATATGATGTATGTGATTCCAAGGCTTGCTTGCACAACTAGCTAAGAAGACCCTTCATCATCTTCTTCTAGGAACCTAATGTCTTCTAGGTCCTTGTTAGGCTTAGATGATTAACTAAGTCCTAATCCAACTCTTCTCCAATAGTCTCACACCTTGTGCTTCACCTTGAAAGACTAACACCATGTAGCTTCTTCACTGTTTGTACCCTTACTTAGAAAACTCTAAGTGCCAACTATTCACCATTCATGTAATTCTCTGCAGAGGTGTTTATCATCATTTCAACATTCCATTTGCTCCCATTTGGATTCATTGAGTAGGATCTTCAAGCCTTTCTTCATCGGTTTCAAGATTTCACCATGAGGAGGCTTAATTCGGCCTATTTCCTTGTAGTCTTTACCACAGACCTTTTTCCCTTTTCTTGCAAAACTTTCCAAAAAAGTGGAAAATATAATCCCACATTCAGATAGCCTTTTGGATTTTGTGAAAGATTCTGAAGGCTTTGGAGCCTGATGGCCTTCGTACACTGGTTTCCTACAATCTAGTCCAAATAGGCTAAAAGACCTATTTCCTAGGACCTCACTGATTTATTACTCAAAACTCAGTCTAATGGATTGATAGAAACTCAATCCTTCTAACATGTTAGGATATGTCTATACCCTACCTAGAACTGTACTTGTTCCATACTGTACTTCCATCCCCTGCCTAAATTACTCAATTCTTCACTGTCAAACCTCTACCCGAGCACTCTAAGCTTGCCTAGGACTTGACATTAAAACCATTTGCTCGACTCTTCATGAATCCTAACACTACATATGTATAGACCAATGGCTCCCCTAATACTTCCATCTATCCTCAAGAAAATCCCGTGACTAGATTTCATGGGGGAGCCATTCAAAGACAAACTAGTCAGGACAGGACTAGTAAAACCCTTAGACCTTAACCTATTTATCCAAGACACTAACTCAGCACAAATCAACTTGCTTATAGAAAGGAAAAGTCTTATTACTATCCTATGAACACAAATCTAACATCAAATCAAAACATTTAACCTGTATTCTATCTCTGTCACACTATATGCTTGGTGTTCACACAAAAACAGAATTTTAGAGCTATATCCTCATTACCAAAAACTTGATTACAATCTACCCTTACTCTTGGATTTGAGCCTCCTATATATTAGATGCCATTCACCATTTTTGCAGGGTATGTTGGTCGATCCCCCACTCCTATCCTTTAGGGGATCCTATGTAACCGAGTTGCATGCAACATTTGCCATAATGGCAAATTTTGTTATGACAATTTTGTAACAATATTTGGCAATTGTGTCATTATGCCATCTTCCTGATTCTTAGGACCTCTATCTCCTATGTCTCGAGTAACCAACTCCATTAAAGGCCTCATGGCACCTTTCTAACATCATTCATGTGTTCAGAACACATTTAAGACTCAAATCCCAACTTAAGCTACTAAGGCTAAGCAATGTAAAAACTACTAACTCCAAATGACTAACTCTCCTAGTCCAAACAAAAGCAAGACCTTCTAAGGTCCAAAATAAACACACAACTACTCTGACTTGGCTAAGGTTAGATACAAGCCCCAAATATCTTAACTATGGAGGTTAGCCTAGGTGTGCTCCTGCACCATATACATAGCCAACAAATCCATTTGATCTGACGGTATGGAGGTAGGGCGTGCATTGGAAAATCATATCCAAGTCAAGTCTTGCCTCACCTTCCTTCATCAATAGAGTGCTTGGAATGACAATGACATTCATGACAAGAGGGTTTATCCCCTCTATTCCCATATGGTTGCATCTGATATTGAGACTGCTCAAAGAATGTGAGAGAGAGCCCCTGCAACTATTGGTTTTAGCTCCTCCAAACTCTTCCTCACTAGTATTGACCTTTCACTTCTCCAATTTGGTGAGCTGTAGCTTGAGTGGGAGATTTTATGTGCATTAGTGTTTTAGAGGATGTTTATTAAAATGAAAATTAGGCAAAAAATTTGTTTGCTTTATTTGCCCACGTTTTAGAAATTTAAAATGGAATCGAAAGTATATAAATCACAATACATAAATATTTCATTTTTCACAATAAATATTATTAAATATATTATAATATAATATATTATAAATATTATATTAGACAATAATAAATACCATATAATATTATAATATAAATACATTATAATATAAATATTATATATATATATATTATAATATATATTATATTATATAATTGCATATTATATTATATTGTATTGTAATATATGTTATTATTATATTATATTATAATACAACTCACTCTCTCAATTCAATTTTATTTTAATTATCCACTTTACTATCAGATTGTCTAATTTTTATTTGTGTGACTAATTATTTAGTTGTTTTTTTACTCAATGATCAAATTAGTCACTTATGATGATCAAATTAGTCATTTATAGTTGTCTTGAAAAAAATGTGTAGAGTTTATTCATCTTTAGTTGTTGTGACTAAAAGTTTTAGTCACGTAGTAATTTATTTTCCAAATTCTACTAGTGCAACCAACAAAAATATTGGCATCCCTCAGTATTTTCTCTGAAAATTATATATCGAGTTTTTCCTAGGGAGGCATGTCAATGACTTTGGCATGTGAGATTTCTAGGGTGTGGGTAGAGGGATGCCACAGGATAGAACTAGAGCACACCCAATCACCCCATTTCATCCTTCTCTACCTATTTTTTCCCTGTCTCCAGTACCTTACCCAGAGATTGCTTTAGATGTAGGGAGCTAGAGCATTTTTTCCATACATACATTATGTGATCATTTGATCATGTAGAGCCATCATGTTGTGCAATCGTATGATGGTGCATCCCATCATGATGGTGATGCACCTGATACATCCTAGCATGATGGTGATGCACCTATTGCATCAGCTCTAACTAGTACACCCTTCTCTTTGACACATATTTGTGTTCCCCATTACTACATCATGTGCCACAATATATGTTCGGGACCTCTTCGATAGTCCACTAAGGCTCCCATAGACACATCTGATTATGAGGTGCATGATATGTTGGATGTAGGAGTTGATAGAGCATGGAGTGGACCATTTCCAGAAGAGACATCAAGTGCCAAAGATAATGTGGGAGCACCGGTAAGACTTAAAGTAATTTTATAATGTATTTTATCTAAATTCTTTCATATTTTATAAGAGATATTTGTACTAATATATGTTTATGTGTCAGAATCTTTAACAGTTGCTGAAAAAGGACCAAATTTCCCAAGTGCACGAGGCTATGCAATTGTCCATTTCATTTGGCCTAAAGACTCAGTATTTGGTATCATTAAAAATATTATTTAGATGTTAATTTTTGAAATCTACCATATTTAAATACATGTACATAGATTGATAGTCTAATGTAATCTTGTCTTTTTATGTAGTAACCTAGTACTTTTATAACCATGTTGACTGAGCCTAACCCATTGGAAGAAGTTACACAACAGGTATATATTTTTTATATTCTCGACATTATGATTATATGTGCATGTGCATTTAAATTATGTTACATTCTTGTCATTTTTTGTATAGTGAACCATCTTAGATTCTTCATCCATCATGAGACCGTCTAGTGCAGAAACATCACAACAAGTATGTGTTTATTTTATATTACAGATATTTACATTTAGATAGGAGTAGTCATATGTTTAGTAAATATGATTATTTGTTAATAATTATATGTTAATTTGTATCATTTTTATTTTACTTGCTATAGTCCTCTGCATGATTCAGTAATGTGACAAGTGTGGGACCATTTATTTATGCTAGGACTCTTGATCATCCTAAGGGACAATCATGTATGCAGAACGTCTTGAAGAAAAGAGAGCAAGACTTGAGGTAAATAAGAATTACATTTTTGATATAATAGAGTTCAATATAGTGATTTTGATTTTAAATTGATAATTTATAAATTATAGTATATAAGTTTCTATTTACTAGTCTATCTTGTCAACCATTCACATAATTAATCTAATTTTTGGTTTGAAGTGTTATTATGTAGGAAACTTCAGAGCCACTAAGTTCTTCAAGGAGGCTCAATTTTGATGGTCTTAAATAGGATAAGATTTGATATAGATTGATATGTATTTAGGGTTTGATAGATCTTGAGATGGCATATATGCCATGATTTGTAAAACTTTCTATAAAACTTGTTCTAAGTAGGCATATATGCCAAATTTGTATATGCACAAACACAATTATTCTACATTTTGATATATAAGAATTGATATCCGATCTAATTTTTTCCTTGTGTGCATATCTTTCTAATTTTATTCTTCAAAATGAAATGTATAATTATTTTAGAATGTTTTAAAGTTATGATCAATAACATGTTATAAATTAACAAAATTGCATTTTAATAGAACTTATGAATTATAATTGGTAATCCATCTATGTTAGAGTTCATTCATATTAAGGTTCACATACATTACATTCCATGAGACCACATTTCTTTGAGGAGTTTTTTCAAACAATTCACTACCTTCTCTATTGTACCACATTTTTTATACATGTCTACCAAAGCATTTTTATCAAACACTCAATTTGAGAATACACATGATTTTAAGCTCTCTTGAATGAATTTACATTTGGCATTTTTTTTTTTTTTGAACTCCTAGAAAATAAAGTGGGTAGCTGATTTTATTTTCAAAAGAAGTTAAAATTAATGAAAATTGGTATGGGAAGCACTATATAATATTTGTTGAGAAGAACTATTTGAAAATATGCCTCAAAGAATTGTGGTCTTATAGATAAGGAAAAAAGGATGAAAAGAGCAGCTTATGACATTCTTATGGCATTGATTCTTTTGATTGATTAAAAACTTCAAACAAATCACATACAACTTAATGAAATATATGTCAATGCCACTCAATGCTGCTAAACACTCTATACAACCCATATGAGTGATGCAACCATCAAAAAAACCATTACAACTCAATTCAACATTCATTCCATTAAACCTTCAAGCTTAATAAAATGTAAAAGGTATAAAATAATCATGAATAAGAATCACTATCTTTGAACCAAGATATATAAAAAATAACATTATGTACACCATAGGGGTTTGATGAAACCTTCAAACAAAGTCCTTACAACTAAACAAGATACATGTTCAATATATTGATCATGTGAAATCTATACAATAATCATGATCAACAATTAAGAAATCACTCAACCATGATGCATGAACAAACACTATATATGAATGCCATATGAGTGTGATACAACCATTAAACAAACCAAATACAACTCCATGAAATGCATGTTATTTGACCTTCCACATGCAATTGGTATTATCGTAATCCACAACAATGAATGTTGCTAACCATAATTCATGAATAAGAAAACTAGGCATACCATATGGGCTTGATGCACACTAGTCATAATACACACTTCACACAAAAGAAATAACACTCATATGATATTGCCATATATGTTAATCAATCTTGACCCACACCAAACTTGCTATATCACAATTGTTGTCATATATTCCATTCAACCTAACGTAATTGAGGTTTTTTATTTGGTAAGAATTTGTGTAGCCAAAGAAAGTGAGTTTGAACAAATTAATCTATTGTCCTAAGCATTGAAAATTGTATCAAACAAAGGGATGTTGTTGTCCTAAGTGTTGAAATTGAAGAAAAAAAACTGAAGACTAAAATTAACCACTTAGAAAAGGAATGAAAAGATAAGAAGAAGATTTTATCGTTAATGAAAAGGAGCTTAGTCTTCTCTAAAAATAGTTCCAATGCATATGGATGGGTACATTTAGGCTAGGCATCATCCTGTTTTGAACCCAAACATGTTGTAATAGTTTGAACTACATTGGACCGACAATATCCCCTAAGAGTCCAAAGTGCAAAAAGGAAACAATCTTTGGTGAGATGTTACTTGAAAACCATGGCACCTAGAAATAATCTGTCTAAGGCTATAGGATCATGTAGAACCCCTCTACAATGACCTCTCTTGGTTTTCGATATCTCTAAGGTGTTAAGTTTTAGTTGATGGAAAAAGGGTATGGATGCAGTGTAAAGTTGCAAAGGGGTGTAACTTTTGTTATGCTCCTCATGCGACCAAAGTTCCAAGACATCTAGATTGGTGGGATTAGGCTAGGAATGGTCCTATTTTGAACCCAAACATGCCGAAATAGTCTAAGTTACATTGGACCGACAATATCCCTTAAGAGTCCAAAGTGCAAAAAGGCAGAAATCTTTGATGAGTTGTTACTCAAAAATCGTGTCACCTAGAAATAATTCATCTGGGGCTACGAGATCATGTAGAGCCCCTCTACAATAACCTCTCTCGATTTTTTATTTCTAAGGCATTTTCCCATGGTGTCGAGTTTTCAGTTGATGGAAAAAGGGTTAGATGAAAGTAGTGTAAAGTTGCAAAGGGGTGTAACTTTTGTTCTACTCCTCATGCAACCAAACCAATAGTTCCAACATGTCCAGATTGGTGGGTTTAGGTTAGGCATGGTTCTATTTCAAACCCAAACATGTTGAAACAATCTAAGCTACATTGGATCGACAGTATCCCTTAAGAGTCCAAAGTTTAAAAAGGCAACAATCTTTGACGAGTTGTTACTCAAAAACTATGTCACCTAGAAATAATTTGTCTAGGTTTACGTGATCATGTAGAGACCCTCTACAATAATCTCTCTCAATTTTTGATATCTCTAAGGAATTTTCTTGTGGTGTCAAGTTTTCAGTTGATGGAAAAAGGGTCAAATGCATGCACTATAAAGTTGCAAAGGGGTGTAACTTTCCTTCTACTCATGCAACAAAATTGACAATTCCAACACATCTAGATTGGTAGGTTTATGCTAGGCATAGTCCTATTTCACACCCAAACAAACTGAAATAGTCTGAGCTATATTGGACCGGTGATATCCCTTAAGAGTCCAAAGTGAAAAAAGGCAACAATATTTGATGAGATGTTACTCAAAAATTGTCATCTAGAAACAATACATCTAAGGCTTTGAGATCACATAGAGCATCTCTACAATAACATCTCTCAATTTTTTATATCACTAAGGCATTTTCCCGTGGTGTCGAGTTTCCAGTTGATGGAAAAAGGGTTAGATGGATGTAGTGTAAAGTTGCAAAGGGGTGTAACTTTTGTTCTACTCCTCATGCGACCAAAATAATAGTTCCAACATATCTATATTGGTAGGTTTATGCTAGGAATGGTCTTGTTTCATACCCAACACACTAAAATAGTTCAAGCTACATTGGACTGATGATATCCCTTAAGAGTCCAAAGTGCAAAAAGGTAGCAAAGGGGTGTAACTTTTGTTCTACTCCTTGTGTGACCAAATTGACAGTTCCAACACATCTAGATTGGTGGGTTTATGCTAAGAATCAATGAATAAGTGAATCATTTACTCAAATACATGTAATTCATGAAGTAGATATATGAATACAAAGTATACACATGAAAACATGTAAGTCATAAAGTATACATTGGAATACTCATAAGTCACAAAGAATACACATAAGTTGGAAAGTATACACTTGAATACACGTAATCCATAAGTTGCAAGTCATGATCAAAACCCATACCTACAATGTTCAAGATACAATTTACACATTACACATGATATCATCATTCAAGAATTGCTATCAAATATAGGATTTACAAAATTTCACATAGGCATAGAATAAATGGCCCTAATACATAGTCATTTCCCACTAAGGGAAGGAAATAGATCATGTGTTGCCTTCACAATCGGTTGAATGGAGTTTTTGTTGATTCTTTTGTCTTTAAAATGTGCCCACTAGTCCTCTCTTCACTCATCTAGAGATGCAACTAATATAATGAGAAGTAAATACATTAATATATAGATATTGAAAATTGTGGAATGGAATGTAAAAAAATAATCATAAACAAATAATCATCTCGCTCTTACACAACAACAACACATTGACATTCTGTAGTGACAAGCACGTGTAGCAACCATCAAGATAGGAATTAAACTACATACAAGCATCATGAATTTTTTTAATAATATACCATAGAAGATAAAATATAATGTCAAATTTACTAACCTGTCACATACCTTTTCCAAAGGATAAGAGTTGGCTATTGTTGTAGCAACTCCATGGCCCATCGTGCCACAAAAATCACAATATACTTTGAATGACAAATCTATATGATCACAATAGAAAAGATTATTAGAATATCAAATCTATATTATTATAAACAACCTAAATGATAATGAAATGGAAATGAAAACTAGAAAAGATGCTTAGAATAACAAATATATATTATTCTAAACAACCTAAATGATGATGAAATGGTAATGCAAACTAGAATAGAAAATCTATATTATTTTAAACAACCTAAATAATGAACCTTAGCAAATCAAGCAATTTAATTATTATGAATATTAATCAAAATAAGATGAATAATATCATACTTGTCCCATACAAAAAATGATTCACTACTCAAGTGTGCCTGAAGGGTCATCTCTTACCTTCAGAGTATCGAGTATTGCTTCATGATCAACACTACTAATTGTCCATAGTTCTTTTTTTTTGGTCTACCATGATGTCTCAATAACTTAACATTTATTGCTATAACAAGGTGCAAATACATGATAATGGTTTTGTGTTTCTCATAGTCTTCAAATGTAGGTATTCCATTCTTTCTAATCATATATGTTCGCAACCAAGTTCCAAGAAAAACAACTGAACTTGTAGGATCATTATTATTTTATCAATAACAAATCTATATTATTATAAACAACCTAAATGATGATGAAATGATAATACAAACTAGAAAATATGCTTATAATAATAAATATATATTATTCTAAACAGCCTTTAATGTCATAAAATTGCACCCCTTGCAATTTCACATGCATTCTTGCATCTGCTTTAGTGACCACTTCCTTAGCATTTGTGTAGGCTCATTTTGGCCCCTGCATCATCCCTTTTCCCTCTCAAGATGCTCAACACCCCTTTTTAGAAACTAACCTTGCATGCCAGCTTGACTTTAAAACTAATGCTTCCCTTGTTTGGGTCATTTTGTAGCGTGATGTGTCTAGACACTAGCACCCCATGCAGAAATCTGCACACCATGCTAGTGTCCTGATAGAGCCTTTGAAATTGTTATAAATATTGGTTGGTTCTATGTTTTTTATGGCTATTACCCTTTTGTTTTAGGGGTTGAATGTTAGGGTTTAGGGGTTTATTACCATTGTTTCAAGTCTTCATGCCTTTTGGACCCTCACGTTATGTTTTCATATTGACCTGTTACTTTGGGTTGTCAGTCGCTTAAGTCATCCATGGAGCCTTTTGTATCATGCACTTACCGACCCCTTTACCTAGCCCGTTGATTTTTCTCCATGTTGGGGATTAATATAAATTCACCTAATGTCGGGTTGATAATTGTTTAAATTTTAGACTTATGTCTAAAATTTATGCCTTAAGTTTTTTCCCTGTCTGCTTAGGTCGAGCCCTTTTATAAATAACTTTATTTCATGTGCAGGATTGTGGACCGTTGGATCGATGGTCTAAATCTTGGTCATTCCTTGTGGGCCTTGTAGAGTTTTCTGATGACATCACTAAAGTATGGAAAGGTCTGCGAGATGTTGTCACTTGTCATGTACGATGATGGGGCCTAGTCTTAGCTCGCCAGCGGCCTTAATAAAGGCTTTCAAATCGATGATTTTCATGTGATAATGAGGATTAATTGTGGTTGTTCCTTGCCTTCCATGTATAATTAAAATAATGGTCTTAAAGGTATTGCGAGGTGTGTGGATGGATGATGCGTGGATTCGTTTGGCAGGACAAGGTGACATGTGGGTATTCTGACCGAGGCGTGTATTATCTACCGATGGACCTGCTGTATGAGGACATGGAAATTTCAAAGATGTTTGACTCGATCTAAGTCTTCCAAAATGCCAACTCACATGTGCATCGACGACCCTAATTCAAAAATATTGAATCGGCCATGTGATGGCTAATTGAGCTCTACAAATAACATGTATTAATGGCATAGGCTCTTCAATGGATATCAACCCGATTTCCATGTGTTCAAGGTGTTATATCTAGGAAATCATAATGAATGGTACATCAATTTCCATGAGCCTGGAAACTAGCAATGGTGGAATTCATGTCACCAGATAATCATTCGCTCACTTTGTGTGATAGTTGAAGCATTGATGATCATTTCATCAATTTTTTTTATAAATACCTGTTGGTTGTCCATTTTTTCATAACAATCTAGAATTTGATTTCTTTTGTACTTCTATACTAAGTGATTATTGCTTCGGTGAGGGCTCTAAATTTAGGTGAGAGAGGAGCAAGAAAATTGGTTATGTCTCACCATTACGTAGGTCTATGAGAATGAGTATGAAGAAGTCTCTGGAGGATACAAAGCAATGTGAATAGAGCATTGCTCCTGGCATTCTCTAGTCCAAAGAAGAAGATACAAGGCCCCTCCTGAGTCTTACTAGAAGCATCCCTCGACTTAAGGGTAAAATTGTTGATGCGGAGGTGAAGGGTTGTGAGTCGGAGCGGCAGTCTTAGGAGCATGGTCAGGGTTCTATGAGGCAACAGGAATCACCCATTGAGATCACTGGTGGCTCTGGTAGTGATAGTTCTGAGACTAACTTGGACTATCACAGTTACCTTGCTACTTTGACTGAGCTAGTTGGTGTTGATGAAGAGGTCCCCATGGTGTCTCCTATTGTCGTGGTGGAATTGTGTGTTGGTTATATTCCTAGTTTTAAGAAGAAGGTAGAAAAGGATAAAGTGGTGTTTTCACCTCTTATTGAGGCTAAAACGTGAAGCGGTCATTTGTACCATGGTTGTGGTTGTTGGGTTCTCCTTTTTGGTACTGATGTTGTGACTTTTTGGGTGTGACATGGATGAGGGCGACAAGGCCTTGATGGTGTTTTTTTGTGGTTTGGTGATATCGACTAGTTACAAGGGTTGTAACCATTTTGATTCCCCTGTTATTGAATGATTGCATCCTATTATGGGGAATTGTGAAATGTAGGTGAAATTTCATCTCTTGAAATTAAATTTGGTTGAAATGTAAATGGCATTGAGCCCGAAGCTTGTCATTCTCCTGTTCTATAAAGGAGATTTCAAGGCTCATTGTTAGGGTAATATTTTTGAATCCTGAAGTCTAGGTGGTGTACACTGAATGCATATAATGCAGAATTTAGGATGACTTAGCTAGTAAATTGTTTTGGGTAGGGCATACACTTGAAATAGTCATAAAATCATTTATGTAATTACTAATATCAAAAGAAATATAAAAAATTTAAGGCAATTACTCTCCTAAGTGTGTTATGGAAAATCATGAATGAAATTATCAAGGGTTCTTTCATTTATCCTTAATGGTATATTTGAATGTATGATTCACTTTCTTCCTTTAACTTAATGAGTTAATCAAATGCTTGAAAATGGATTGTAGGTCTGCAATAATGTGCTAAGGATCTAATAAGGAGTGTTGTTTTGAATATTGAAAGTCTTATGATGTAAGGCATTGTAAGAATCATTCACTACTGTCAGGATTAAGTTTTATGTGATTCCTGCCCAATTTGATGAGGCACTAGTTAATTCATTTAGGGTTCTTTTAAATAACTCAAACCAGCAATCCCTTGCATGTGGATTCAAGGTTAGAACATTATAAAATCAAAATTCAATCCATTCTGAGATGCAAATCTCACAAAACACATTTATTCATAGCATTAGGTGATTATTTGCTTAGTGGTTTGCCAAGCCCTTGGTGAATGGTATCTATTTGCATTTGGTAGGAATTTATTTTTGTGTGTAGTGTTCTTGAGGCATGAAAATATTACATGAACACAAATAGGAACACCCTCCTTGGTTTCACAAATCCTAAAGAGTAGGGGTAAGGACTTAGGAAGCTTTACCTATCAGTTGACCACTAAATTTTGACAATTCTTAAACATAGAGATTGGCTACCTCTTAGAGAGTTTCAAAGTTTAGCTGGGAAATTAAAAACAACCAACATGTCATATGAAATTTCAATGATCAAACGACCATTTTCGTGCATTTTTTCCACTTGTCATCTCCTTTTGTCAGTGGTAACAGTTTGAGGCACCCTAAAATGGCTCGAGAAGCTTCCTTTCCCTCTTATTCTCTCTTTTAATGCTCTCTTTTCCATCCATTTTTCTCTCTTCTTGATCTCTCCCTCTTGGGCATACTCTTTGGCTCTTTCTATCTCATTTGCACAATTCCATATAGCTTGCTACAATAAAACTTTTAAGCTCTCTTGGCAACACTCTTTGTAACACTTTTGGCTCTTGTGGCTACCTATCTTGCTCTCCCCCTTTGGCTTCCTTAAGCCTCGCATGTGATACCTCCCTTTTCTTGTACTTGTGAGCATCTTGGGATTTCACACATCCTCTACTTATTGCATCTTGATTTTGTGATACAGCTTCTCCTCCTCGAGTGGGGATTGATTTTATCACTCATACTTGGTGGTGCAAGTTCTACTCCTAGAGTGGGTTTTTCTTTCACCACACACTTTGTTCATTTCGGTTACACTCTCTCTTTCTATCTGGCTGTCCATGGAGGTGGGAACACTAAAATGGGGGTTTGATTGAGGCAAACCCCTATACAGCCCCAACACTTTCTCTAGATATTATGCATGTAGGTATACAACCCCTATACAAGATGCCAGTGTGCCTCGAGGATGCCAACACGATGTGTTTTCATCCTTATTTTGCACTACCATCCTTTGGCCGAGAGCTTGTTAGTATGTCTAGAAAATGTTTGTGACTTTCTCTTTTAGATTCTATAACTCTCATGATGTTCCTTAAGATAGTTTAGGGAAGTTTTCCCCATGAGTATCAAATCCCCCTTCTCTACATTTTTGTGAACCCAACGTGAATGAAAAACTAGGAATTTATTTACACCAACTTGGTGGGGTCATAAATTTTGACTCAGTGCTCAGAATTCAGAACCATTTGCATTGTTGGAAAGGTGCCCAAGAGGACTAGTTCAGCCCCTAAAATACTATGCCTTTGGTTATTGAATTTTAGGAACTGATGCAAGTTTTGAACCCAAATTCCGCTCTGAAGACCTCTAAAAAACACAAATTACTAGAACCTAGAAAATACCAAAAAAATTCAAAAATTTGGATTTTCGATTATTATCAGTTCTATCACCCTAAAATGAATTGAATATCTTCTTTTATTAGTTTAATATCTAATTATGTTCCATTTCATGTATGTGATAGTGACTTGGCTTTACCCATGTAACTCAGTATCTTTGATCCTTCTAATGAGGTTCCTCTTGCTTTGAAGGATATCTTGTTGCAAGAAGATGAAATCATTGATACCTTTCTTAATGTTACTCTACCTTCTATCCATTCCAATGCACTCTCTTTTGGAGATGATGCATTCACGAATGATGAATCTCCCTTTCCTCCCAATGCACTCTCTTCTAGAGATGTTGCATTTGTGAATGATGAATCTCATCTTCATTCCAATGCACTCTATTTTGGATATGATACATTCATGCGTGATGAATCTCCTATTCCTTCCAATACACTCTCTTTTGGAGATGACGCATTCATGAGTGATGAATCTCCTATTCCTTCCAATACACTTTCTTCTATAGATTTTGCATTTGTGAATGATGAATCTCATTTTTTTGGATGCACTCTCTTGTAGAGATAATGTATTAGCGAATGATGAATCTCCTTCCACATTTGATCCTCCTTAGATTGATGTTGAGAATACGTCTTCAAATAATTGTTCCACTAGTTGTGATGAGTATGTAAATGTTATCTATGTCTTTGTTGCCCCTCAAAGGCCTAAGAGACCTATTATTTATTTGACTCCAGCTAGCCCTTCTCCTAAAAGGATGTGTTCTATTGATGGTGTTCCATTTGGTATTGATTCTCCTCATCTTTCTATGGCTCCCTCTTATAGATTCATAGCCCATACTGATGAGAATAGAATGAATAAAAAAAAAATCCTTCTTCAAGCTCCTAAACCTACGACTAAAGCACCCAGTGATTACAATCCCGTCGAGCAACTCCTCATTACTTTGGCCAAGATCTCACTATGGGACTTGCTTCAGTCTGCTTTGGTTTACCAAGGTATGCTTCAAGAATCCTTACAAAAGATCCTCTTGCCTTCTTCCACTAGGATGATATATGCTAATGCATTGATAGCTCATATTCACATAGATTCACCAAATATTACATTCCATCCATAGGAACTCCCACCTTCAAAAGTATAGAAGAAAGAAAACCCTTTAATTATTATAGTTAACATTAATAATATCGACATTACACATACTCTTATTAACATCCGTTCAACTCTCAATGTATGTAACATTGATCTATTGCCTAAAATTAACATTGATTCATCTTCTCTTAATTATTCTTCTAACGCCATTCATGGGTTTGATAATGTCAATCAACAAGCCCTAGGCATGATAGTATTTCCTTTAAGGTTGGGAACCATTACCGTACCTACCCTTGTATATGTTATTTCAAAGAAATTACCATATAACCTTCTTCTTGGTAGACCATGGATTCATGCTATGGGTGTAGTCCCATCTACCTTGCATAAATCTATTAAGTTCATTTGCAATAATTGAGCGGTCATAGTCAGGGTTGACCCTGAGGCTATGCACTTATGTGAGATGGCAGCTACTAGTCAGGTTTCGGTTGTGCCTACTCTTATTCTTTCAATGTCTTCCAACATGTTGATGTTTACTTCGATAGTACCTACTACAAAAGATACTCTTGAGGTAGATGTCCCTAAAGAAGATCCTTCTAAAGCAAGAAATATTAAGTAAATGCTCATTCTACCTCTTCTCAAAAGAATGCATGTCTTGGTGATGATTGGGGTTCTCTAGAATTTGAAAAATCCTTTAGTGGAGAATGTAAAGTTGACCCGATCCACTTAAGCCTTCCAATAACCTCATCCACACTCGCTATCAAAGATGATTACTCTTTTGTATCGTAGGCTAATGTGAACATAAATTGTAATGTTCTTAGTGTTGATCCTCCTTCTAAGGAAGATGATTACACTTCTGCTAAAGAGGATAGTGTTGAAAGTCCTATTAAATAAGATGATGGTGATCCCATAGAGGAGTGTGATCCCCATTGTTGGGAAAATTCTCTTTATGTAGATCCTCCTTTTCAAGATTTACAAACACTTTATGCCCCTGGCTTTAAGCTCACCTCTAAATGTGGCTATGGAAGTAAAGGTTGTGGGCAATATGAACAAGGCATTCAAATCCCTATAGAATTCACACCCCGTAAGAATAATTTGGGGCATGGTTGCTCAAATGAACAATCTAAATGGAAACCATGGTTGAATGGTGACATGAATTCCACTCAACCTCATTCTCATGGATTGGTCCATCCTCCTCTGTATTCTATCTTCGTATCTTCTTCTTCTGAGCATTCAAACTCTTCTCCATAAGAGAAAGGGTTGCTTCCTGCTCCTCATTCTTTATCTAAGCAAGAGCATATTTTTTTTAGGCTTCTTAAATCCCACCTAATTACTCTTCCTCCTCCTACATGTGAGAAATCTCATGAACACGATAAAGAAAAAAATTATTTTTGTGCATACCATTGAGTGCTTGGCCAACCCACTAGTGAATGTAAGGCCTTGAAGGATAAAATAAAACAACTTCTTGATTTAGGTTCCATCACTCATTCATTTGTTGGTGCACATAACTCTTCTTCAAATGACAAGTCATATCAAGGTCTACCTCTATCCTATGTGTTCTAAATATATTGTATGGTTCTCCTCTCCTATATGTTGGGGGCAGTGATATCTTGTTTTGGAGATGTACATCCTTCCTAAAGGACCCCTCTCTTCTCTATGTCTTTCAAAAAATGTTTCCCTTGAGTGGACCCCTTTTCTTTTGAAGGGTTCTCGAGGGACCCCTTTGAAATTTTTCCAATTTGTGGACGGTTTGCATGACTGTCAGATTGATTGCATGTGTGGCCACTTTGCTTTTACAAATACTTTATATGTGGGTAAACATGTCGCTTTGTAGGTGTGCCTCTAAATCTTCTTTCCAATTCAACTCTATGGAGTCCCCTTTTTTGGGTTTCCTCCATGTAAGAGACCTTGGGGGATGCTTCCTTGCAAGTTTTCGGGCCTATAAGGTTCTTTTTTTCTCTGGGTTTCCTTCATGTGAGAGATCTTGGGGGATACCTTCTTGCAGGTTTGTGGGCCTATAAGGCACATACTTCACAGGGCTTCCTTCATGTGAGAGATCTTGGGGGTTTCCTCCTTGTAGGTCTGCATGCCTATGAGACACTTTCATCCTATGGGATTTGTCCATCATTGGTCTGAGGGCCTTCGGTGTACTTTGTGCAACTTCGTAGTTCCACAGAGCTATGAAGTCCTTTTGTTCTAACCTCCTCAAGAGAGAATACCTATGGAGCCATCTCTATTGTAATTTTCATTCCTCCTTTCTCTCTCTCTTGAGCCTTCTCACTCTCTCTTCTCTTTTGTATATACTAGATCAAAGATCTACATCTTCTTCATCTTGAGTATATGCCCTTCCTTTCTTCATTTTGGAATTCTTCTAAGTGTGTTATTTCTTAATTTGGGGATGATGCATAGTATTGAGACAACCTTTAGATCAAGGTATCTTTCACTTTGTTGACTCAAATCCTTTAGCTTTTTGTGTGCTAACATGTTTGTTTGGTGCAGGTTTTTCTTGACTAATGCATTCTTTTTGTAGGTCTTTAGCCTAGGGGCATGCTTCTTTGGCTTGAAGAATTATTTGCTTCCTCTACAGTATCCTTTTGGCATAATGTGTTATTTATGTTTAGTAGAATTCCTTTAGATGCATATTTGTGTAGATTCATATGCCTGCTAGAGTGGGGGAAAAATGTAATGTCACAAAATTGCACCCCTTGCAATTTCACATGCATTCTTCCATTCACTTTAGTGACCAATCCCTTACCATTTTTGTAGGCTCATTTTGGCCCCTACATCAGCCTTTTTCCCTCTCAAGATTCTCAAAACCCCTTTTTAGTAGCTACCCTTATGTGTTAGCTTGGTGTTAAACCTAATGCTTCCCCCATTCACATCATTTTGTAGTGTGATGCATCTGGAAACTAATGCATCGCATAGACATCTGGGTGTCGCGCTACTATCTTGCAATGTTTCAATGATCAAATGACTATTTTTGTGCATGTTTGCCACTTGTCATCTCCTTTTGTTGGTGGTAATAGATTGGGGCACCCTGAAACAACTCGAGAAGCTTCCTTTCCCTCCTATTTTCTCATTTAATGCTATATTTTGCATCCATTTTTCTCTCTTCTTGATCTCTCCCTCTTGGGCATACTCTTTGGCTCTTGCTATCTCATTTTCACAACTCCATATAGCTTGCTACAACAAGAATTTTAAGCTCTCTTGGAAAATCTCTTTGCAACACTTTTGGCTCTTGTGGCTAGCTATCTTGCTCTCCAACTTTAGCTTCCTTAAGCCTCACATGTGATACCTCCCTTGTCTTGTGCTTGTGAGCATCTTGGGATTTCACACATCCTCTACTTATTGCATATTTATTTTGTGATATGAGTTCTCCTCCTTAAGCATAGATTGCTTTTATAACCTCTTTTGTGATATGGGTTCTCCTCCTCAAGTAGGGATTTCCTTTATCACTGATACTTGGTGGTGCAGATTCTACTCCTAGAGTAGTTTTTCTTTCACCATAGGCTTTGTTCATTTCAATTACACTCTCTCTTTCTATATGGTTGTCTATGGAGGTGGGCACACAAAAATGGGGGTTTGACTAAGGCAAACCCTTATATAGCCCCAACACATTCTCCAGATAATATGCATGTAGTTATTGAAGATATTTCCTCATCGGAGGCTTCATTACTTGGTTGGTTGTAAGCACTTTCTTTCTCCTCTTTAACTTTATCATTTGTACTTTACCTTATTTAAGTTCTGTTACATTCTATTACTTTATCATGTTCCAATATTTCTTAGCAATTAGAATAGAAGTAGTCACTGAGCTATTTTTTGTGATAAACTTTCTTTTTGGTCTATACGAGATTCCAATGTGCCTTGGGGATGCCAAAGCACCGTGTTGTCATCCTTATTCTATAATGTTGTCCTTTGGCTAACAAGAGCTTGTTAGTTTGTCCAAAAAATATTTGTGACCTGCTTTTTTTAGATTCTAGAACTCTCACACTATTCTTTGAGGTATTTTAGGGTAGTTCACCTTGTGAGGCTCTCTAAATGAAGAGAACTTGTGAGTAGTGAATCCACCTTCTCTACACAACCTAAATGATGATGAAATGGTAATGCAACCAAGTTCCAGAAACAACAATTGAATCTATAGGATACATGAACCCATCATCATCTATCATTGGTTATGTTATCTTTTTATTTCCCTATACACATCATGCCAACCAATAGTTTGATCCCTCTTCATTCCCTTGTGATGCTACAACTGCATAGACATGTCATGGTTGTACAAGATCTGAAAGATGGTCGTAGTCAGGTGAACTTTCTATTTCATCTTATAAAGAGGATTGTGCTCTAGATAAAGGGGTTAGGTACTATGGAATCCATGTATCTACCCACTCACTTGACTTGCATTGATCTCAATCACATTGAATACATTTCTAAAAATCAATCCAACTCTTGTGTCCATATGGTCCATGCACCCACATCTGAGCTTCAAAATGAATGCATCTTTGAAGAATCTCTAATTGTTTGACATTCCAATTTGTTTCCCATTATTCCCTCCTCAACCAACCAAGAGAACCTACACACTTGTGAATAAATTTTCCCTCCTCATGATAATGCATAAGTACACCAATCAACAATAGAACATGCATCAATGAATGTTGCACCACCTCTAATCTTCATTTGTTCCTTAACCAAATCTCTCTTCACACATGCACATGTGCCATCATGCTCACCTTTCCATGCCTAGCTTCAAAAAAAATCCAAATATGTGGTACACCCCTCTCTATATGCATCCTACTCAACCAATAAAACATGCAAGCATTCTTGAATCGCCCCATGTAGTAATTTGACCAAATGAGATGACCCATTGCAATACATTTTTCTTGCAAGAACTCAATTTTTTTTTCAAAACAATGTTACACAAACTCGGATGAATGAGATCTATCATCACTCATGTAAATTTGGTACTCCGTGATTATCTTCCTATCCTCTTTTGTACTATCAGGGGCATGTCTATATGTTATGTGGACAAAAATAGAAATTTGAATAGAATTATAACATTGTGATTATACTTCATTATATGGTTGCAATGAGTAATTTTCAGCAAAATCAACTATATATACAATAGTTCCAATCAGGAATAGTCCTTACACATCCTGAATTGTTGATCCAACCACTATGACCTATGCCTATACCTTGGATACTTATAGAAAATATTTTTCTTGAAATCATAAATGAAATCTGAAATACTTACCTCTCTTGTAACCAACTCACATTTAGAGACTTCACCTCCACTCTTCAATGTGTATTTAACTGTCTCAAACCTTTTTTTCTCAATGATCTTATTACCAAAATCATGTTTGTTTCCCTCATGAAAGCATGTTGCAAACTTCAATAAACCACCACATTGCAAGCATGTTTCATTTAAACAATCATTTCTATAAAAACAAAAGAAACCATAACCTCTAGAACATAAAAATGAATCTAACAAGTCCTTGGATGAATTTGAAATTTGCATTGCATGACATGTTGGAAGAATGAAGAAGATCAGACTTTGTGTTGTCATTGATTTGACCATGTTGATTAAGTTGTCAGTTTGATCTAGTACTTTGAACTGGTATGAAGAACTAGTTTACATCCTTCGGTGTTTTTGGTTTGCATTTCCCCTCTGGTGATCATTGTTGTTCAAGGTATTGGGAAATGGTTTTTGAATATTGGAAGCTTGTAAGTATACAATCCTATGTGCTCATATGATCAGGGTGAGGTGGTATTGGTCTGGTGTTGGATTTTGTTATTAGGTCTATCAATGGCCAACCTAATAAATAGTTGGTGGTATAATGGTTTAATTTGTGTTGTGGATATATGAGCGACCTATCTTAGGTCCAAGCCAAAACAATATAGTGTGCTACACGGATGAATTATTTTTTGGAGAAGTTTTGTACTAACTCAGGGCCGACAGTTAGCTTTTTGGTGAATAAAGATTGCATCTAATTAGGTCAACCTAATTGATGATTGCGGATGTATCAGATATATATATATATTGATAGTTTTGAAGTTGGAATGTGTGGAATTGTAATGCAAAATAAGAAGTGTAATTCGAATGTGAAGAATAGTGTGAATGTGAAGCGAAGTGTGTGAAATTAATGAAGTGTGTTAAGTATGTTAACTACGCATCAAAGGAATTGAATCAACACTTGTCAGGTGCAATCTTACCAGTTCATATTCTGGTTGTAAGCCATTTCATTACAGTAATATTTTTGTAGGCAGTGAGCCTCCTTGTTTGGATAGTGAGTCCTACTTGTAAGCAGTGAGCTTTTGTATCTGACAGTGAGCCTCTTTTGTATCTAGTTTTGGAACTACATTATATAGTGAGTTAATCATTATCGTGGTTTTTCCCTCATTGGGTTTTCCAATGTAAAAATTATGGTGTTTATGTGTTGTGTAATTTCATGTTTTGTTATTTCTTTTTCTCATCTTCATTGTTTGATATATTGTGGATGTTGTTTTCTTAATAAGTTTAAGAAGATACTATGTTGGATGTTTTGGTTGTGTTTCTAATATGTGGTTATCATTGATGTCAACACTATTAGCATTAATTTCTTTAAGATTGTATATGTTGAGGATATTGAGGAAATTGTAATAAAATATGTTGCAGGCTGTCTGTGAAGTAGTGAAGATCAGTATGATGGAAAGTTTAGTATGTTGATGGTGAGAAGTTGTAGATTAAAGGGTTTGTTTTTAGGTGTATCTAGTTTTATCCACCAAAATTTTCAAAGGTGTGCATGAAGATTTGAGCAAGTTATGAGTTATTGTGTTTTGATAGTTATTTTGTTACTGTAGCTGGTGTTCCTAGAAGAAGATAATGTGATTATGGTAATCTAAGTTGTTGCAAATGCACCTATGGTGTTTGTAGATGTTTCTAGATTGTGCTCTATCTATGTTGCATGTTGTATTGATTGTTGTTCTTGCAATCAGTGATTTTCTCTTACATGTTCATGTTTTTCATGTTCATGGCTGATAGGGTGATTGTAGCATGTTGTGGATATTTGAAGAATAATTTTTGAAGGTGTTTTGTGTTTGAGGATATTATTTTGGGTCTTCACTATGTTGTGTCTGACCTTTGGTAGATTCACATTACTAATCTTTATTGTTTTTGGTCGACAGTTTCTATTCATCTTATTATTTTGTTGAATCCGACATGTAGTGATTTAATTCCTTGTTATGGATATATATAAGTGATTGTTTCTTCATTTGAATGTGAGTGAGCAAGTGTGTGTGCATGAATAATGTTCTACATCTTTGAAAGGAAGAGAAGAGTGTGAAGAAGAGTGAAGAAGTGTTCATGTGCTTAACCAAAACTATAATCAGGCATTAGCAAATGCTACTTCTCAGTTCAAAATCTGGATGGTTGTAATCCGAATGTTTTTCTAAGACAGTGAGTCTTCCTTTTGTATTTGAGCAGCTAGGTAGTGTGATTGAATGCATGTGCATTCCCCATTTATTCTTCTTATACTTTTAATAGGGTATAAACTTATGGACTAGCCTCCACCATGGTTTTTCCCCTAATAGGGTTTCCACATAAAAATCATGGTGTTATGTGTGTTTCTGATGTGTTGTTGATTCATGCTCTCATTGTTATTAATCAGATCTAAGAATAGGGGTTAATGAATTTAATAAGTTTGAAATTCTATGGCAATTGATTCACCCCCCCCTCTTAGTTGTTTACCCTTATGTTGCCAACAATTTGTATTAGAGTAGGTTCCTTGGAAGAAGTTTAACATCTTGAGGTGATTTGGGATGGCGACATATAAGAAGGATAGTTTGAGATTTGATGGAAAAAATTATTCTATGTGGAAGACTCAAATGGACTGTCATTTGAGATGCATTGGTGAATCCTATTGGAGTATTACAAGTAATAGGTATGTTATCCCTCAAAATGGTCCTACTACTAATGTTGAGATCAGGGATGTTGAATACAATATTAGGGCTACGGAAGCATTGTTGAGTGCTTTGACTAATTCTGAGATGACGAATGTTATGGATCTAAAGACTTCTTATGAGATCTAGAAAAAGTTGGAAAATTTGTATGAAGGTGATGCTAATGTGAAGATTGCTAAGCTACAAAGTTTGAAACGGAATAATCAATTGTTGAGAATGGGTGATGATGAGAATATTACTACTTTCATGCAAAGAGTGAATAAAATTGTGTGTGGTATCAGATGTGCTGGTGGACAATTGGATGAATCAAATATTGTTGCTAAAGTGCTTAGATCATTGCCTGATGCATACAAAATAAAAGCTACAACTAGTGATGAGCTTCGGACTGTGACAAATGTAGCCAGAGATATGTTGATTAGTAAACTTACTGCTTTTGAGTTGAGTGAATTCGGTGATGCCCTTCCTAAGATAGAATTTGCATTCAAAGCTACTACCTTTGGAAGAGATAAGCAGAGATATGATCTTGGTGAAAGTTCTTCTAGAAAGTTATTCAAGTATGAGGAAGAAATGAGACAGATTGAAGAAGAAGAGAGAGAACTAAATGAGGTTGAAGCACTTATTGTCAAAAGAGAAGCCAAAGGACGAGGTAAGTATAAAGGAAAGTTTCCTATTAAATGTTTTTCTTGGAATAAGATAGGTCATTTTGCATCAAGGTGTTCGGAAAGAGTTCCTAAGTCAAGACCGAACAAGCATAAATTTGAAAAAAAAATTTATTGTGTTGTTGATGAAGGTGTGATATATGTTGAATCTGATAAAGGGACTGTAAGTGAAAATGAGTTTGTGTTTATTTCTATCAAGGAAAATAATCTCGTGTCTACTGAATCTACTAGTTGTACAAATGTGGAGAAATCCCTAGCTACTCGAGTTGAAGAGAAGGATGAATGGGTAATTAATAGTGGATGCTCTCATCACATGATAGGTGATTAAAGCAAATTTGTAAGCCTGGAAAATTATGATGGTGGTGTTCTAAGATATGGTGATAACAATGGTGCTATATTCTGTGGTAGAGGATGTATTTCTTTTGATGGTAAGCATAATACTGATGATGTTCTTTATGTGGAAGGTTTGAAGCATAATCTTTTAAGTGTCAGACAAATGGTTGATAAGGGATACAATCTTCAATTCAAGGATGGAAAGTGTAGAATATTGGGAAGTTCCAAAAATGTGATTGCTTCAAGTACAAAAACAAAAGGTAGCATCTTTCACTTGAATGTTGCTAGTAAAATTTGTCTGGTTTCTCAAGTTGATGAAAGTTGGTTGTGGCATAGGAGAATGTGTCATGTAAACTTTCACAATATTATCAATATAAGTTCTACTCAGGTAGTGAGAGATCTTCCTGAGTTGGTAAAACCTTCTAATGCTATATGCAAGGAATGTTAGTTAGGAAAGCAAACTAGAATTTCATTTCGGAACAAACAACATTGTTCAAATGAATTGTTGGAGATTGTGCATAGTGACTTGTGTGGTCCTGCTAGAATCCGAATTTTACAAGGTTATAGGTATTTTAGGTTGCTTATTGATGATTATTCTAGGATCATGTGTGTTACTTTATTAAGGGAGAAATCTAAAGCTCTAGATAATTTCAAGATCTTTAAAGCTATGGTTGAGATAGAGATAGGTCTAAAGATTAAGTGTCTAAGATCAGATAGAGGTGATGAATTCACTTCTCATGAGTTTAATTCTTTTTATTAAGTGCATGGGATAAAGAGACAATTTTCTGCATCATGGACCCCTTAGCAAAATGGAGTTGTGGAAAGGAAGAATAGGATAGTTCAAGATGTTGCTAGGACTATGATGCTGGAAGGAAATGTTCATTATATCTATTGGAGAGAAGCTATGAGTACTACTATTTATATCCTCAATTAGGTACAAATCAAAGGTGATACTGGTAAGACCTCTTTTGAGCTATGGTTTGGTCATAAGCCTACTATTAGATATTTCAAAATCTTTGAGAGTAAATGCTATATCAGAAGAGACAAAGATATAGGAAATTTTGATGCTAGGAGTGATGACAGAATCTTTCTTTCGTTATTCTACTAAGAGTAAGGCCTACCGGTGCTACAACAAGAGATTGAAGAAAATGGTTGAAAGTGCAAATGTTAAGGTTGATGAAGACATTGCTAGACCATCCAAAACCTGTGGATATGATTCTGATGATCAAAATGATAGTACAAACAAAGGTCAGACTTCAAATCAAGAAAACATCCTAATACTCCAAGGTATATGAGATTAAATCATTCAGAAAATCAGATTATAGGTGATAAGAACAAAGGTGTCCAAACTAGGAGAAGAGTTGTAGAAGAATATTTTTTGATATCAAAGACTAAGCCAAGTAATGTAAATGAAGCATGCAAAGATGAACATTGGATTGAAGCAATGGAAGAAGAACTATAAAAAATTGAGAAGAATAATACATGGATTCTTGTTCCTCGACCTAAGGACAAAAATGTAATTGGAACTAAATGGGTCTTTCAGAATAAATTGACTAAGCAAGGTGAACTTATTAGAAACAAAGCGAGATTGATCTATAAAGGATATTCTTAGATGGAAGGAATTGAATTTGAAGAGAATTTTACCCTTGTTGCTAGGATTGAAGTTGTGAGACTATTTCTTGCTTATGTTAATTACAAAAACTACAAGGTTTATTAGATGGATGTCAAGTCAGTATTTCAAAATGGTGAATTGGAAGAAGAGGTGTATGTTGAGCACCCTGATGGATTTCAATTGACTGATCATGGAGATATGATTTTCCGGTTGAAGAAAGCTTTGTATGGAATCAAGCAAGCCCCTAGATCTTGGTATGCCAGATTGGACAAGTATTTTTTGAAGCTTGGATTTTACAAAAATACTACTGATAGTAATCTATATTTCAAAATTAATGATGATAAAAATTTGATTGTGGAACTCTTTGTTGATAATATCATATTTGGAGGAGATGATGGTTTGTGCATGAAGTTTGCTGATGAGATGTAGAATGAGTTTGAAATGTTAATGATTGGAGAGATGAAATTATTTTTGGGATTGCAAATTACTCAGTTAGATAAAGGGATCTGTATATCTCAGTCCAAGTATGTGAAATAATTGCTAAATAAGTTTGGTGATAGGGAAGGGTTGGATGGAACAATCACTGTTCCATGCTCTGGATCCTTGTCTTCAAGATCTCCTAGGTGTCTCCACCACCTAAACCTTTAGGCCCTACCTCATGTATAGGTAACCCTAGTTCTACTAGCCAACCCCACTATCATCTCACTCTCAATCAACCAAGACAATCTTGGTGCAATGCCACTAAATCTTCCTTAGCCCTTAATCTTTCCTAAAGGCTAAATGCTCCTAACTCCCAATTTATTCTTTGCAGGGGTGTAGAGATTTTTCTACTAGCTTCGCACCATCCTCCTAGGGTTCTTGTAAGTTCACCAAACTCCATTCTTCCATCGCTTTCACCAAACCCTCACCTAGGGTTAAAAAGGCTTCTAGCCTTTGAGCCCCAATTAGGCCTCCAACTCCGAGAAAATAGGATTGTATCCCTAAGTTCTCCAAAGTGAAACCATGCTTTCATTTAGATTCTTGACACCTATACCCTTCTCTCAAAGAATTTTGGAATCTTGGGTCTCCAGTGTCCATACGGTGCCTCAAACTAGAAATGTGCATAAACCTAGGTCATTTTGGGTCTTTTCCCTATCTTCTTGGAGACTGTCAAGGTTTCCTCTCACCAAATGAATTGATGGAGTCTCCTCAACATACCCACAGCTTGGTGACCATCACTCCATCCCTTTCCAATAGGAAACTTGTTGTGAATGGGCACCCCTGCATTTAATAGTGCTTTGCACTTATTGTCTCTCCTAGCCAGGCACTGTCAAGCTTGCCTAGGAGTAGACTTTCTTCATGCCTTATGGACTCCTAACTACTCCTAGACCTACTATATTTACAACCATGGAGTCTAGCTTCATTCCCCAAAAGCCCGTACACCAGGTATAGTGGGAAAGAGAACTAAATCTCCATTCTTGATCGGTTTCCAGTCAGGTCAGCAACTCAAAAAAACAACAAATTAACTACCAAACACACCTGCAAATCAAACACAGAAACTTAATACTGCAACACACAACTTCTACCACACCTGCTCTACATTCTACAACATGTTATAGATCCATGATCGCTCCTGATCACTCAAATGCAAAGCAAACACAGAAAATTAAGCAATTCTTCTCACTGTCCACACTTAACATTCATGAATTTTTGAAATTACTAAAGCTTCCAACCTTTCACACAGGTTGAGGCATTCCCTATATAGGTCATAAAAGTAGTTAACTTCCCCTTGGTCAGACATGTTGGTTACAAAGTGAAAAAGGTGTAAAATGTTCCATTTTGCCACTTTTGCCTATGCAAAGAAAACTAGGAAAAGTGAGTTTCCAAACTCATCAAACCTTTCCCCTCCTTAACCTATTGATCACTCTTGACCAAGGCATATTATTAAGTCTCTAACTCAATTCCAATGGTCAACATGACCTTCATGGAAATACAATAAAACAAAATGCATCCTAGACTTCTTCCTATTTCCTAGTGCTTCCTAGGTGTTTCCTAGGTGCTCTTGCACCATTTGGTATGGAAGATTCAACTCCATTCGGTACACTCGTGGTGATCGGATGTGATGCAAGAGCGTGTTTGATGCAATTTTGGGTTATATTATGAAACTTTCATTTTTGGTTTGTTTTATCTTGATTGATGTAAATAAGGTCATTTATGAATATTTGAGATAATTTGGATCTATTTTGGTGTGTTTAGGGTCTTTTGGTCAAAATTTGCAAAAATTGTAAAAGTTGCTCAAAAGGTTGTCAAGCAACTTGTCAAAAAGTGTCATGTAAGTGTTTTATTAACAAACTAATCAAAAGGTGGTTGAAAATAGTTGGTTTTGGTTGGAAAGGTATAATTATACCTTCCAAAACTCTAATTGGGTGTTGGAGACATTGGTTTTGATGGTTGATGAATGGAAACCTCAATTTTGTGTGCATTTTCTAATTTTCACTTTATTTTTAGGCTGAAGTTGTGAATTGTACGGCCTGGTATGGCCTCATATAAATGAATATAATATATGGATGGAAATATATTTATTTCTAATTTACAATTATTTATGTCTCATTGAATCTTATTGAGTTTTGTGGGAGATATGACTATAATGGTGAGACTACCCTATTCTAAATTTTTTTCAAGAATTTACAGTCTAAAAAACATTATGGTATGGATTGTTAGAGTAATTGGGTATTTAATTTATTAATTAAATAAATATTGTTTAATTAATAAAGTAAATACCCAATTACTCTAACACCCCCCCTTAAGATAGACATAGGGAGAAGCTAAAACCTAGAAGAAGCTACTAAAAGCAAAAACAATGGGTCCTGGCAATAGGGCCTGATTAGGTACCCATGTACAAAATCAATGCAAACTAAATGAAATGGGGTAAAGGAGAAAACCCAGTGGGAACAATACTCCTCCCCAAAATAGAATGCAAGGAAGGAATGCAATGCACTAGTGAAAGAAGGATAGGAGGTGGATAACATGATACCCCCCATAGACAACTTCTATCATATAAGTACATGTACAATGGTCTCCATAGGAGAGATAGAAAGAGAGAAGAAGGCCCCCCCACAATGAAGAAACTCCTGTCACAATGGTAGATGCCTAATGTAGAATCCAAAAGGAGATCCTGAAGCAGCAAATGATATTCCTCCCCTTGGGAAGAAATGGATCCATGGACCTGTATCAAAGAAACCCTGTGAAGAATGAAAAACCAATATGTCTCAAGGTGTGTGCCGTGATAGGATGCTGAAAAGTCTCACTGTCTGAATGGAAACAAATAATGTCAAATCCAAATTGATGTGGAGAATACTGAAATGCAACCTCTGAATGCACGGATAATGGTGGGCAAACAGTGATAACCTGACTGTCAAGGTAGAGGAGATGAATTTCCTCAAAATAATCCTCCAAATCTGCAATATAGGACTCAACAAACAAGAAAGATATGTCTGCAACATAAGATTCCAAAGTAACTATGTCTGGAAGATGTATGATTCCCTGCTGCATTGAATCAAGAAGAACAAGAGATGCTGATGAAGTCTTAGTCTGAAGAGTAGGAACTGTGAGACAAACCTTTGATCCATCGGAACATGTAAGAGTGTCTAAATACTCAAGCTCCTCTAAAGTATCATGATCAAATGGTGTATTCTCTCTCCAAGCAATGGGTATGAGACAATCTGAAGCAGGATCCTCTAGGAATGGAGATAGAATAGGGTCTCCATAGATCTCCCAAAGACGTGTCCAAAGTGGGTGAGGACAATCAATGTCGGATATAATCAACACAGTGTCATGATCAACACTAGACAATATAAGTCCTACTATATGATTTCTAATAATATCCCATGCTAATCTGCCCTCTAAAGTTGCTGATTCAGGTATGAGATCATACAAATAAGACAAAATATTAAGCCACCTACAATGTGTAAGTATACCCTTTGCCCATGACTCATAATTACCCCGTTCCAGAAGAACAACTGAAGGGTGAGTAGAGAAACCCATGATAACTCTTTAAATGAAAAAATTCAGAGACTAATGATCTCAACAATGATAAAACATATCAAGATAACCCATCCAATGCAAACAAACCCCATGTAGGAGCCAAGATGACCAAGTAATTGAGCAAAGTGTAAAAAAACACAAAACTGAATAAAAAATACTTGGTAAATATTCTGATAAAATAGACTGTAGTTCTAGAAAGAGCATTGTAACACCTTTCCAACACCTATTCGTTTGCGCAAAATGGACACCATGGCCAAAAGTTATGAATTTTCCAAAAACTGAATTTAGCTTGCAGGAAACGATTTTTCTAGCAAAAAACGTTTATTTCTAACTTGATTTTTGGAAAATCTACTCACTGTTTGTAGACAAAAATAAAAAGTCAGAAATATTTTTTTGCTAGAAACAAAACCCAGAAATCGTTTCTTGATCCAACAAGCAGAATACGAGAAAATGATTTTTTTTTACTTTCAGCCAGGAGAAAAATAACGCGTGCCATTTTTTCAATAGTGATTTTCTCAAGATCTGTGCAAGATATGCAAAATCTAAAAGATACCCAGTTTAGATTATGATGCTGGCTACAAAACCCAGAAATCATTTTTCTTGCAAATGAGTGAGAACTGAATTTTTGAAGCAAAAATGATGACAGCTCCAATAAAAAACGGCTTGCAACAAACCCTTGTAGTTCCAAAAATCTTCAAAACAAGAACAAGCAGCTGCAGATCTGAAGCTCTAATACCATGTTGGAGTTGAGAAAATACAACACCACAGAAGCCCAAAAGATCTTTGCAAGCAAATAACCTGTTACAAGGAGAAACAAAGAGAAGCAACAAAGGAAATGCTCAAGAATGTGGAACCATGAATTCACACAAAATGTAAAATGAATTAATGATACAAAAGATAGTTTTCAACCATATATAGATGAAAACCCTAAAAAGAAAAACCCTAGGCTTGCACAATAATAATTAATAAAGTAATTAATTATTATGTACCTAATGTTAGCTTAAGTGAAAAGAGGTAAAAAGGAACTTTACGTAATTAAACAAATATTGTTTAATTAATAAAGTAAATACCCAATTACTCTAATATGGATTTTACAGTCAATATTATGATCTAAATCCAACTTTATTTTCTTTTCATGTGAACGTACTTTCATTTGCTTCAAGTTTCATCAAATTTCATTAAGTTTTGAATAAGTTATAACCATTTTTGTGAGGGCAGGTCTGAACCCTGCCTAGGGTTTGCAATTTTGGGAAAAATGCAATAACTTTCTTTTCCACCATTGGATCTTCATGAGAATTGGAGGAAAAGTCTATAATTATGTTAATATCACCAAAGATATTTTCTTCATTATATTTTTTGTGAAATTTATTAATGATAGTTTGTTGCATTGAATTGTGGGCTGCCATGGAAATGTTTCCAATGTGATCTAGTATGGATTTATACCTTGTTTGAGATGAATTGATTTATGAAAAATGTCGAGTGAAGAAATTTGTTGCATTATTTTCAATTTTTGTGATGGATCATTGTTTCACTTGTGTCAAGTTGTGCTAAGTGAAGGTGTCTCTGCATCAAGATGTAAGTTGACAATAGATGATGATTCTTCAAAGGAAAATTAGACTAGAAACAGATCAATGATTAGTGGATTGTTTTTTTTGAATCAAACTAGACCTGATATCATGAATGTTGTATGTATTGTTTTAAGATTTTAATTTGATCCTAAGGAATCTCATGTGACTGTTGTGAAGAGAATTTTTAGATACTTGAAGGGAATAGTTGATTTTGGCCTGTGGTATCCTAAAGATGATGATCTTAATTTGAGTGCCTTTACTAATGCTGATTGAGAAGGAGATGTGAATGATGGGAAAATTAATAGTGGTTGCACATTTTTCTTGGGAAAGAAGTTGATTTCATGGTTAATTAAAAATTAGAATGTCATTTCTTTGTCTACTGCAAAGGAAGAATACATTGTTGCTACTAACAATTGTACTCAAGTATTGTGGATGAGGCAGATGTTGAAAGATATTAGAGTTATGTATGATGAGCCTATTGTTATATTTTGTGATAATTCAAGTGCTATTAAAATTTCTAAGAATCCGGTGCTGCACTCAAAGACCAAGCATAGATCTATCAAGTTTCACTTTTTGAGAGAGAAGGCGAGTGAAAAGGAAGTCAAATTGGAGTATGTGCCTACTAAGGAACAAATTGTAGACATTTTTACCAAGCCATTGCCTAAGGATACTTTTGAGTATCTCAGAGGGAAGTTAGGGGTGATTACCCCTCCTAATTAGAACTAAGATGCATTGTCTTGCATCAGTCTGTGCATTTCACAATCATATATTGATCCAGATTGATGTTGTGGTGGTTGCTACTCTAGGGTAGTAGTCAGATGATTCAGATATGTGATTTAGAGCGTGTGTACCCTTGTCATTGATGTCAAAGGGGGAGAAGAGAAATGTGAAAATTTGGGAATTATCTAAGGAGAAAAGACTCAGAACCTAAGGGGGAGTAAGTGTTGAAGTTAGTTGTGTTGACAGTGCTTTTCACATCATGTGTTTCCATCAATGCCAAAGGGGGAGGTTGTTCGATGTTGTGGTTGCATTGTTGATATGTGGTTGTCATTGATGTCAAAACTATTAGCATTAATTTCTTTAAGATTGTATATGTTGAGGATATTGAGAAAATTGTAATAAAATATGTTGTAGGTTATCGATGAAGAGGTGAAGATTAGTATGATGGAAAGTTCAGTATGTTGATGGTGAGAAGTTGTGGATTAAAGGGTTTGTTTTTAGGTGTATCTAGCTTATCCACTGAAAGTTTCATAGGTGTGCATGAATATTTGAGCAAGTCATGAGTTTCTATGTTCCAACAATTATTTTGTTACTATAGTTGGTGTTCTTGGAAGAAGATAATGTGATCCTAGTAATCTGAGTTGTTGTGAATGCTCCTGTGGTGTTCGTCGATGTTTCTAGATCGTGCTCTATCTGTGTTGCACATCCGTATTGATCGTTATGCTCGTGATCGATGATTTTCTCTTGTGTGTTCATGTTTTTCATGTTCATGGATGGCAGGGTGATTGTAGTGTGTTGTGCAACTTCGAGGAATAATTTTTGAAGGTGTTTTGTGTTTGAGGATATTATTTTGGGTCTTCACTATGTTGTGGCTGACCTTGGTAGATTCACATTAATAATCTTTATTTTTTTGGGCCGATAGTTTGTATTCATCTTATTATTTTTTTGAAGCTGACATGTACCGATGTAATTCCTTGTTGCGGATATATATAAGTGATTTTTTCTTCATTTGAATGTGAGTGAGCAAGTGTGTGTGTGTGATAAATGTTCTAAATCTTTCAAAGGTAGAGTAGAGTGTGAAGAAGAGTGAAGAAGAGTGAAGAAGTGTTTATGTGCTTAATTGGAACTGTAATCAATCATTAGCAGATGCTACTTTCTCATTTCAAAATTTAGATGGTTGTAATCTGAATGTTTTTGTAAGACAGTGAGTCTACCTTTTGTATTTGAGCAGTGAGCTCTAGGTAGTGTTCCTAAATGCATGTGCATTCCCCATTTATTCTTCTTATACTTTTAACAAGGTATAAACTTGTGGACTGAACTCCACCTTGGTTTTTCCCCTAATAAGGTTTTCACGTAAAAATCTTGGTGTTGTGTGTTTCTGATGTGTTGTTGATTTATGCTCTCATGATTATTAATCAGATCTAAGAATAAGGGTCAATAAATTTAATAATTTTGAAATTATGTGACAGCTAATTCATTCCCCCCTCTCAGTTGTCTTCCCTTATGTTTCCAACAATTGATTCACCCCCCTATCAGTATCTTGGTATTCAACAATTGGTATCAGAGCTTGGTTCCTATGAAGAATCCTAACAGCTTGAGGAAGATCTTGAAGATTGAACAAATGGGTAAAGAAGAGCTTCGGGCTGCTCTTGAAGATCTTGATAAGGCTAAAATTGAAAACATAGATCTGAAAGAAAATCTTGATGAGACAAATGAATGCATCTAGAAATTGAAAGAGAAATTGAATAAATTCAAGGAAAGACATAGATAAGTAAGTGAACAATTAAAACAAGAAAATGAAGAGATTACTAGATGAAAGGTGCAAGTGGAAGAAAAGAAGAGAATTGAAGAGTGTTTGAATACAGTGGTGCAAAGTAAGTTTGATTTATGCTCAAGGCTTGAACAAGAAGTGATAAATTTGAAAGAAGATATGGAGAAATCAAAACTCTATGAAGATAATTTCAAGATAAGCTCCACCAAGCTTGATGAATTGATAGCAGGACAGAGACTTTCTAAAGAAAAAATGTGGTTTGGTAAATGAAGCTGGTGAAAACTCTAAGAATATGCATAACTCAAATCCAATGGACAATCAAAAGACTCAAGATAAGGGAAGCGGAAAATAAATCGAAGAAGAAGGTAGCCTATCAAACAACCAAATGCTTAAAGGTACCCATCTTTCAATGGTGTTTTATTTTCATGTAATAAATTTGGTCATAGGGAAATTGAGTGTAGAAGTAGGATGAATTAGTTTTTTGGTTCCTTTTTCGGAAAATGTTATGCATGCAATAATTTTGCAGATAGAGCTAGTGAATGTAGAACTCAGATGATGAACTGGTTTAATGGACGTAGAATGAATTAGTATTTTGTTGGCTACTACTATACCTATAGAAATTTTGGACACAAAGAAAATTAGTGTAGATCAAGGGTTAATGGAAGTCAAACAAACCAAAGAAATGTTGTTTGCTACAATTGCAACAAACTAGGACATATTTCAAGATTTTATAGAAGTAAAAAGGGAAAGAAGTCTGCTCTGGTAAAGGAAAATGAACATGTGAAGAAGATTGACAAAGATGAGATTAAGCAAGAAATGAACAAGATATGGAAGGAGAAAGAAGAACCAGAGACAATAGATGTGTCTATGCCCTCATCCAATGCAGACAATTCCTCTAAGAATTAGACTTAGCATGGTCTTAGGGGGAGATTTAACATAAAACTGTTTGAACCCCCTGGAACCATGGTGTGTCAGATGTTGGCACGGGGATATGTTGTGAGGAATGAATGTGTAGAGCTTATGCAAAAGAAACCAAAAGAAAAAGTGAAAGGATGTTCATTTGCAGAGAAAATTAGGGTTTCTTAGTGTAGTGAAAGAAGGTTTTTTATGATCTTTTTTAAGCCTATTGCATTTAATGTGATTTAGGGCAGCACGATGGTGTATAAAGAAAAATTCACAAGTCATTTTTGATCACCTATACATTTGAAGAACTCAAAGAATGACTTGGAGCAATCTTGAAGTGATTTTGGGTGACTCTGAGGTAATCTGGAGAAATCATTGTGAACAATGAAGAACAAGTGACAACAACTTTCTCTCTCATGGCTACAAAAGGAAGGTAAAAGAAGAATTTTTGTTGTGCAAGAAAGAATTTGAAAAAGTTAAGTATGATGATAGAATCTATTAACAAGGGATCAAGTGGAAATATTCCACTAAGGCTGAAGGGATTTAAATTGGAAGAATTTGATCATTAAAAAATAAAGGAAATGGAACTAGGGTTAAAGACAAATGACTTGCAGAACATAAAAACCCTAGGCATGGATTTATGGGGAGAATTTCATTGGTTTATAGACATAGAATCCATCTTGTTCCTATTAATTAAATTAAAGGATGGAAACATTATTTTGGACAAACCCTACCCTATCATGAAGGAGGCAATTGAAGCTATTACCGGGTTATGCAGTATTGGTGACCTCCCTGAAAAGAAAATAGTGAAATACAAAGAGGTGGAGGAACTAACTAGAATCGAAAAAGACCCCTGATCCTTGCTAATAAATACTATTATCGACCCCACTATAAGGTATGTTGCATATGGTATTTCTTACAAAATCTATTTTAGAAATCATGAAGGTTCCACTTCGGCTATTGTTGTATATCTTGCACACAAAATGGTGAAGGAAAACAAGAAATTTGATTTGTGTAGCTTAATTTTGGAAAACCTAACTAAAAATGTACAAATGTCTTTGGTTGAGGGTTATCCCTTCCAGTTTGGGTCTTTTCTTACATGTCTAATATTTCACTTTCTGAGTTCGCTACCAGGAAAATAAAATGTTAAGTGGGAATATGGGGTCCCTGTTGGAAAAAAAGCTTATAGGAATTTGGAAGGTATGGAGGACAATGCAAGTGATTGTGAAGTATTTTTCTTATCCTTACAAAAGGATGTGTGCTCTGGTATGCCTATGTCTAGTCAGTTTGAGGAGGGTTCATCCTCAGGTACAAAGGAATTGGAAGTTGTCATTGGTGATTTCCCTATGAAATCTAAAAAGAGAAAAGTTATCACAAAAGATATCATCACTATTGTGGAAGAAAAGCAGAATGAAGAAGAATCCCTACCTAGATCTGAATCTTCTGATCTAGATGATATTCAGATGATGTTAGATAAAGGTGAGATGAAGAATATTGGTTCATTGTGGAGTGCCTTCCCTTCGGTGGATAGAATTAAAATCAATGATGCTCTGGTTGAGTATATGTTCAAGAAAGGTATTGATATTTCAAGTGTTTTTGATTCATTACTGGATAAATTAGTAGAAGTGGTTGAAGAAAGAATGTTGTTGGAAGGTCCTAAAGGACATAAGTTTGAAGCTATGGTTGATAAAATATGTGTTAAAGCTAAGTATAAGTTATCTGTACACATTAATGAGACAAGGAAATTCATTAAAGAAAATTTGGACATCTACAAGTATTGTCTCCGGTGGCTTGTTGCAGTTGATAATTTTAGAAGCAAAATTGAAGCCATCGAATCTGAAATGAATAGTATTGGAAATAATTTTGATTTCTTTAAAGACAAAGAAGGAAAACAAATAATAAGAGTTGGAGAATTGCAAGCGGAGTTGCTGACTATTCAAAGACGGAGGGAAGATGTGGTGAGAAATTTCTACTTGTTAAAGAAATTGTCGATGTCTGGTAAGATCATCTCTCTAAAATACTCTATGATGCAGAATATTGTGAACGATAGTGCTCATCTATGGATTGGTCATCCTCATTCACGTTGTTGCCTTTATTGGAAAACATGTGTACCATAATGGATTATGTTGTGTTTGTTTGGAAGCAGATTCTTTCAACTGTTAGAGAGAGACATGAGAAAGGATTACAAGTGAAAAGTGTTATTTTACTTGAGGTTCTGAATGTTCAAATTCTTGTTTTTTTCTAGAAAAAGGAGGAGAGAAAAGGAAAGAAAAGGGAGAAAAATGAAAAAAAAGACAAAGAGATGAATTAAATTGCTGAACTAAGGGGGAGTTTCTAGAAGTTTTGGAATTTTGAAATTTTTGGAGTTAGAATTTCTTTGTATATGCAATGTCACCATGTACATACATTTACATCCTAGTTTTTTGGTAGCCCTTTGCAATTGATGTCAAAGGGGGAGAGATTTGGAGAGATTTTCATAAATTATTTTGGCACATGTTGCCATCAATGACAAAGGGGGAGATTGTTGGAAGAATGAAAAGATCAATCTTTGTGTTGTCATTTATGTCACCATGTTGATTAAGTGGTCAGTTTGATCTAGTACTCTGAAATAGTATGAAGAACCAGTTTACATCCTTCAGTGTTTTTGGTTTGGTATTTTGGTTTGCATTTCCCCTTTGGTGATCATCGTTTTTTGCAGCTTTTGGGAAATGGTTTTTGAATATTGGAAGCTTGTAAGTATACAATACTATGTGCTCATATGATTGTATGGCGAGTTGGTATCGGTCTGGTGTTGCATTTTGTTATTAGGTCTATCCATGGCCAATCTAATAAATAGTTGGTGGTATAATGGTTTAATTTGTGTTACAAATATATAAGTGACCT
Source organism: Sequoiadendron giganteum (assembly GCA_007115665.2). Lineage (NCBI taxonomy): Eukaryota > Viridiplantae > Streptophyta > Pinopsida > Cupressales > Cupressaceae > Sequoiadendron > Sequoiadendron giganteum. The sequence goes on from CM021103.1 coordinate 710,027,901, forward strand.
ATCTTAGGTCCAAGTCGACATGAAATAACATGATATATGGATAAATTATTTTTTGGAGAAGTTTTGTACTAACTTGGGGCTGACAGTTAGCTTTTAGGTGAATAAAGATTGCATCTAATTAGGCTGACCTAATTGATGCCTGTAGATGTATCAAATATATATATTGATAGTTTTGAAGTTGGAATGTGTGGAATTATTGTGCAGAATAAGAAGTGTAATTCGAATGCGAAGAATAGTGTGAATGTGAAGTGAAGTTTTTGAAATTGATGAAGTGTCTTAAGTCTATTTACTGAGCATTAAAGGAACTGAATCAGAACTTGTTAGGTGAACTCTTACCAATTCATATTCTGGTTGTAAGCCATTTTGTTACAATAATCTTTTCGTAGGCAGTGACCCTCCTTGTTTGGATAGCGAGTACTACTTGTAAGTAGTGAGCTTTTGTATCTGACAATGAGCCTCTTTTGTATCCAGTTTTGGAACTACATTATATAGTGAGTTAATCCTCATCAAGGTTTTACCCTCATTAGGTTTTCCATGTAAAAATTTTGGTGTTTATGTGTTGTGTAGTTTCATGTTCTCTTATTGATTTTTTCTCATCTTTATTGTTTGATGCATTGAAGTAATTAGATGGTGTTTGTTCAATAAGTCTAAGAAGATACTAATTCACCCCCCCTCTTAGTATCTTGGTATTCAACATGACACTCCTGCAACATTTCATTAGTAGGAATAGTAGAATGAATATGGCATAATAATTCATGATACATTGAAAAATCAATGTGGTATTTATAACAACATGTATTATGAACATTAATAGGTACACAATAAAATGGCTTGCACAATACTCAAAGGCCCTTTGTGAGATTTGCAAATTTGGATGTGCTTCACAAAATTGTTTGTATAATATTGTTTGGCTACATTCCAAGAAATGTTTAGGATGTGGTGTGTGATCTTTATTTAAACCTTTTCTTAACTTTAAAACATCCTTTACATTCGGTGATACTCTAGAGTGAGAGTCCCAAAATTGTTCAATTTGCATCTTTACATTATCAGTTAGCTTGTTATCAACACATGGAAGCCTCCCACTAAAATCCCATGTATCATTTTGAAGAGGAGTATCAAGTCTTCCTCTTCTTGAGAGTGATTCATTCAATGTTTTATGGTTTATATTTAAATCAGTACAAGTTTTTCTCATTAAATGAGTCTTTATCAAATGATGGCTTACTAGTGAGGTTGTGATCACTCTATAAGCAACCCTTTTATTTTTTCCTTATTAGTCTTTCCAATAGAAGTTAGAGCATTAAAAATGTTTTTGACAATAATACTATTTTTTCTGTCTTTTTAGTGACACGAATCTTCAATTTTCTTAATAATGGACTTATTTTATAAGACTTTAGCAATTGCACGAAAAGTTGACATTGTTTGGTTGATGTCTTATTGTAAAATTATTCATTGAACATATTGGTAGCCGACAATCAAACCGTTCGTAGTGACATTTTTCCATGAATATTATCTATTATGTTCTCATTTATTTCAAGCAACCATTTAGGGGTTCTCATATAATTAGGTTGTACATGAGGTTCATTTTCAAATTTTTCATTTCCAAGTTCAATGTTATTAACATTTTTTGTTTTCAATATTATTAATATTTTCAACATTTTCAATAACAATTTCATAAATTCAATAACATTTTCGAAAACATTTTCATTTTCAATTTCAATACGATGTTCAACATTTTCAAATTCTATTTCATCTTCACTTGAGTTAACATTTAACGGTGTAGAAGAAGCTTCAACTTGAGTATTTGGCATACCTTGTCTTCTTTTTCTATGAATTTCTCTATCTTTTTTTCTGTATGCTTTAATTTGATCTATTATTAGTTTCCTCTTTACTTTTCTCTTACAGTGACTACTGCTCCCCATTGCACAAAAAAAAAACCACACACAAATGATTGTAAAAGTTAATAATATGTAAAAGAATCTCCTAAAAGCTGATTTTTTTTTTTATATAGATAGAAAGCATGCAATTTCAGTGATAGAAGGAAAGTGGGGACCGTTGGAATGTTCAAAACAGTCCTATTTTTGTTTTTTATATAACTCACTAAACGGATATTTGTTTCAAAACAAACATCTATTATGAACGAATATTTCTTTACTTTGGTTTTAACAATTATTATTATCATAATATTATTAATATATTATATTATGATATATTTTATATTATATATTATGATATATATATATTATTATATATTAATATACTAAATTATTATATTATATAGTATATAAATTATATTATATATTAATATTTCTCTCCCTCACCCCTCTCTCTCTCTCTCTCCCTCTCACTCTCAGGTCCCTCCCACTCCCTCTCTCTCTCTCTCCCTCTCAGGTCTCTCTCTCCCACTCTCCCTCTCTTCTCTCTACCCCTCTGGGTCTCCCCTCTCTCCCTCTTAGGTCTCTCTCTCCCCTCTCCTCTCTCTCTCTCTCTCGGTCTCTCCTTAAAGCTCCTCTTAGGTCTCTCTCTCTCTCTCTCTCTCTCTCTCTCTCTCTCTCTCTCTCTCTCTTTCCCCCCCTCTCTCCTCTCAACTCTTTTTCTCTTTCTCTCTTCTTCTCCCTCCCTCTCAAGTCTTTCTCTCTTTCTCTCTCTCCTTCTCCCTCTCTCTATCTCCCCCACTCCTCTCTCTCTCTCTCCTCTCTCTCCTCTAGGTCTCTCCTCTCAAGCCCCTCTCTCTCTCTCTCCCTTTGAAGTCTCTCTCTCTTTCTCTCCCGTTGCCTCTCTCTCTATCTCCCTCCCTCTCCCCCCTCTCTCTCTCTCTCTCTCTCTCTCTCTCTCTCTCTCTCTCTCTCTCTCTCTCTCTCTCTCTCTCTCTCTCCCTCTCAAGTCCCTCTCTCTCTCCCCATTTTAACTTATATATATTAATATTTCAACATGTTACGTAATATATTTATTATATATTTTAATATTATTATTATTAAGGTATATATTAAATATAGTATATAAATTATATTATATATTAATATGTATGCATAAGGGAAGCTTTAAATCTTATACAATAAATAATGGATATCTGTTATAAATAGATATTTGTTACAAATGGATATCTCTTATGTTTAGATTTTTACCAACTGAACAATATGCATAGGGAAAGCTTCAAAACCTTTACAATAAATAACAGATATCCATTTAGAAATGGATATCCATTAGCGTTCAATTTTTATAAACCAAATAACACATAAAACCAATATTATGTATTACTAATATGTAAGAAATGTATTAAATATTAATATATCATAATATATTATATATTATGTTATATATTATATAATATATAATATATTTTATATACTATATAATATATAATATATTTTATATACTATATATTATATAATATATTATATATAGTATATTTAATATATATACTATATATTATATATTATATATACCATATATTATATATCTTATTCTCTCTCCATCTCTAGCTCTGGCACTACTACTAATATCCAACTTGTATTTTGTATTGAACTTTTGAACACAATAATAAAGCATTCTATTATCAAAATCCTAACCTCACAAATCCATATCCCTCTAACGGCCTTGACGGTAATATTACCCTTTTGAAAAGAGAAAACCAATACATCAAACGTACCTCCATCCAAATCAAAGATAATAATGCTTCTTTTTCCAATGAATACATCATGGAAGCCATAAGCTATAGCTATGACCATTGGCTCAATAATTGTTCACATGACATTGAGGCCTGCAATCTTACCAACATCCTTTGTGGCCCTCTTTTGTGTATCATTAAAATAAGTAGGCATAGTACAATAACTGCATTCTTCACCTCACATTAAAATAAGTAGCATGGATGAGATCTCTTTAGGCACAAATAACTCTCTCTCTCTCTCATCCCTCCCACTCCCTCTCTCTCTCAGGTCTCTCCCACTCCTTGTCTCTCTCTTTCTCAGGACTCTCTCAAGTCTCTCTCCCTCTCTCCCTCTCAACTCTCTCTCTCTCTCTCTCAAGTCGCTCTCCCTCCCTCTTAGGTTTTTCTCTCTTCTCTCTCTCCCTCTCACTCTCAGGTCCCTTCCACTCCCTCTCTCTTTGGAATATCTCTCTCTAGTATCTCCCTCCCTCTATCTTTCTCTCTTAGGTCTCTCCCACACCATCTCTCTCTCTCTCTTAGGTTTCTCCCTCTCTCTATATTTCTCTCTCAAGTCACTCCCACTCCCTCTCTCCCTCTCCCTCTCTCCTTCCTTCTCTCCCTCTCAAGTCTCTCTCTCTCTCCCTCTCAAGTCTCTCTCTCCTTCCCTCTCAGGTCCCTCCCACTCCCTCTCTCTCTCTCTCAAGTCTCTCTATGTTTCTCTCTTTCCCTCTCTCTTAGGTCTCTCCCTCCCACTCTCTCTCCTTCTCTCCCTCTCAAGTCTCTCTCTCATTGAACAAGACAAATAAGAGGGGGGGTGAATCAGTTTTCAAATATTTAATCTTTTAATTCAATGACTATAACTAATCATTACCACTAATTAATTGACTAATCATCAAATGCCAATGTAGAAACTTAAATCCAACACAATAACACTAGATTTATGTGGAAAACCCAATAAGGGAAAAACCATGGTGAGGATTAACTCACACTATAGAGAATATCAAAAAATATTACAAGAAGCTCACTGCCAAAACAAGGACTCAATGTCCAATAGGGCTATCAACCTAAAGAGCTCACTATCATAAAGATACAAAGAAGACAAAGAAGACTTGTTACAGAGAGAAGATAATCTCAATGCAACAAAGGATTCCACCATAATCACTCGCAGACATGCATGAATGAAAGAGTTCACCTTTTTCTCACTACATCCAAAAAATTAGAATTTAGGCTTCGTATTGATCTACCATGTTCGCATCACACACACTCACTAAATAGCATCAATGTCACATCTATCTGCTCCTTTTTTCTTTCACTTATTTCTCTTCTTCGCTCTTATATCTATTTCATCACTAACTCATCCTATATTTATACTATCTTCATCTTTGAAACATATCCAATGTTGGCTATCCAAATTCAAATTCAAATTAGATTAGCGCCAAAACATCCTAGGGTGGAATTAGAATGAGGGTGAACCAAACAAACACTTAATAAAGTTCAAAAGTAGTGTTTAACACAAGGTCTACCAAACCAATGTAAAACACATAGAACCATTAAGCACGAACCTTCCATATGTTGAAATTATCTTCAAAAAATTAAGGCAACTTAACTCTAGAACTACAAGTCATAAGACTTCATTAAAGAGAAATTTGGACCAACATTTCTCCCGAACCTCAACCAGGAACACAAAAAACCATAGTTCACAACTGGTGAAGATAACTTGCATTGTATAATGAATCAATAGCTAAAAATGTGGATATAGCATCTTCTAACAACCATGATCAACATATTTGAACCACACAAACATAGGAGCAAAACCTAGAGCAACCATTGAACACCTACAACATATATTTTTTACAATTTTATCAATATCCTCGATATATACAACCAACATAAACTAGTGGATCAGTTGACATCAATGACAACACCTTCAATCTTTCTATTCTTGCAACAATCTCCCCCTTTTTCATTGATGGCAACACATGATGTGGAAAACCATCAAAGACACCATACTAGCTCTGATTACACTTCTCAAGATTTTTCTTTCTATTTATCCCACTTAGTAGATAATCTCTTATATGCTTCTTCTCCTTTTTCACATTCTTCCTCTCCCCCTTTGATATCAATGGAAAATTCAAAAGATATTTTACATTGATTTCTCCTTTGACATGAAAAAATAGAATACTCACAATGACAACACTTGACACTACCTACTCCCCATAAGAGGTAGCCTCAAAAAAATCAGTCTAAAAGAAAGATAGATCCATAGATCTACCAGACTGATGCATCTCCATATGCATCTAGTTCAAGAAAGGAGGGGAAATGACCCCTAACTTCTTCCAGAGATACTCAAAAGTATTTTTAGGAAGAACCTTCATGAAAATTTCAGCAATATGATCCTTCTTCATGACATACTCAAGCTTTAATTCATTCTCCATGACCTTCTCTCTCAAGAAATGATACTTGATAGATATATGCTTCATCCTCGAGTTCATCACAAGATTCTTTGATATGTTAATTGCACTTGTATTATCACATAAAATGGAAATAGGATCATTATATACCAATATGATATCTTTCAATGTTTGTTTCATCCATAGAACTTGTGTACAACAAGATGCCATAGCAATATACTTAGTTTTAGTAGTAGACAATGAGACTGAATCTTGTTTTTTTCTCAACCATGCCACCAATTTGTATCCAAGAAAGAATGCACCACAACTTGTACTATTTCTGTCATCTACACATCCAGCCCAATTTGCATTTGTATAGGCACTAAGTGTAGAGTTAGTATCTCTAGGATTCCACAATCCATAATTCAGAGTGTCATTCAAATATCTGAAAATTATTTTAACAACAACAATATGAGTTTCGTTAGGATCTTGAAATCTAGCCACAAGACAAACAACATGCATAATATCTAGTCTAGTAGCAGTCAAATATAATAGTCCACCAATCATAGATATATACTTGCTTTGATCAGTCTTAGGTGAATCATCATCTTTACTTGCTCTGACTAGTCACCATAAGAGTACATACTAATTTGGAACCATCCATCCCAAACTACTTCAACATCTCTCTCACATACTTAGACTATGTGTAAACACTTAAAAGTCTCGATTGATACTATACATCTGATTCTGATTAACTAACACCATTTCCTCCTAAATCACTTCAAACTAACCAATTAATTAAATAATCAATATTATTTAATTAAATTCATCAACTTCTGCTCTTAATCAAATAATTAACTAGATTAATTCACCTTCTTTTGACTAATTTTCATCATATTTAATTAAATTGAATCATTTAATTAAATCCCCCTAAAGTCCTCTCATTTGATTGAATAAATTAATAATTTAAAATCAAATGTCATAAATCTCCTAACCCACTTGAGTTGATTAAATCTGAATTAATTAACTCTAAATCACTTTGTAATCATCATTACCCATTTCTCTAGCTTTTAACTCCCCTAAAGTTAAATCAACCCATGGTCAACTAACCAAGTTGCACATGAAATCAATTTCTTCTATTTATCTAATTACCCTATTTATCCTCACAATGGCATATTCCTAGGAATATTCCCTACAACCACCCCTTCATTAAATTTCCCTCCAAAAGCCTCTTACAAAGGAATTTACTCCCTCTTTCATGTCATCTTGTCTCTTACAAGGGCATTAATCTCTCTTACATCCTCACCTACATCCTCTTACATCCTCAACCATTTTCATTTATTCCTCTTACATCCTCTTTACTCAAACATTCCCCAAAATGTGCTCCACCTCCAACCATTAGGCTTGTACAAGTGTCACATTCCTATTGGATCTCCTTTTAATCCCACATTCACCAATTCTACTCTCTCTTCAACCCTTGAGTCCTATAAATAAAGGAATTCTTCATTGAGGATGGATCCATAAGTTGAAGCATTCTTACTATAGGCATTTTCATTCATAGCACTCACTCTTTTCAAATAATTTTAGCTTGTTTTTATCATCACTTAGCATCAATCTCACACTTGGGATCATCTACATCATTGGAGCTTATCAAATGGATTGGAAAAGGGCTTCTTTCCACATCAAAGGAGCACCAATCCCCCTATGGGATGGAGGTTTGGTTGATTTACTTGATTACATGTTATCATTTTCCTTGTTTCATGCTTTCATTTCATGTTCTCATCTTTGTTTAACAAATAATTTCATAGGGAATGCTTTGTTTGTGTTTCTAACATGACTAACCATAGTTTTTTTGTCTTTTGTTAGTAAATTACAGGTTAGGCATTCACATTGTGAAATAAAAATTCCTTTCTATGCTTGATTAATCCGTAGCCCAAGAAATAAATTCATCTCTCCAAACATAGACGTTTCAAATTATTTTTGCATCTCTCCCACAAACATCTTAAACATATTTTCATTTCCTCCAAAGATAATGTCATAACATAGAAAACTACAATCAAATTTTTGTCATTTTCAATCTTAAAATATAGATTACTATTTGTCATACCTTTGTTGAAACCTTGTTGAATCAAGTGCCTATCAAAACTTGTATACCAAGCTCTAGGAGCTTGCTTCAATCCATACAAATATTTCTTCAATATGCACACCATATCTGGTTGATCTCTCAATTGAAATCCTTTTGGTTGTTCCATGTAGAGTTCTTCTTCTAGCTCGCCATTCAAAAATGTTGACTTGACATCCATCTGATATACCTTAAATTATTTATGAGAATAAAATTCTAAGAACACCCTTATAGCTTCCATTCTTGCTACTGAAGAAAAAATTTCCTAAAAATCTATGCCTTCTACTTGTGATTAACCTTTACACACAAGCCTTGCTTTGTTTCTAACAACTCCATTTTCATTCAACTTGTTTATGAATACCCACTTTGATCCAGTGATGTTTTTATATGTTGATCTTGGGACCAATTCCATAGGTTGATTCTTCTGAATCTACATAAGTTCTTCTTTCATGGCTTCCATCCAGTTTTCATCATTACATGATTCACTTATAGTCTTTGGTTCAATCTCATAAAATAAACAAATATTAACTTCAACAACAACTTTGCTTCTAGTTAATACACCTTTAGTCTTATCCCCAATAATTTAACTTTCTGGATGATTCTTCTGTACATATCTAAGTGTCTTAGGGGACTCCGTTGGAGCTTCTTCTTCTCTTCCATTCTATTCATCTTACTTTTCTTTCTCATCCTTTTCCTGTTCTTCAATCTCTTCTATTCTTACACAATCGGGTTCATCAAATACATATCCATAAATTTCAATAGAATTCTTCATTGTCTCATCAACCTTGACATTTGCACTCTCTAAAATATTTCTCAGTCTTTTATTGAAACATCTATATGCCTTACTAGTAGTAGAATATCCAAGAAAAATTCCTTCATCTCTTCTGATATAACATTTTCTTTCGAATACCTTGAAATACTTAACAGTAGGAATTCTTCCAAACCATAGCTCATAGGGAGTCTTTGTACTGTTTTCTCTTGCTTTAACTTGATTGAATACATAAATAGCAGTATGAATAGTTTCTATCCAGTAAAATTCTAGTAAGCCAACCTTAGTGATCATTGATCTAGTAGCCTCTTGAACCATTCTATTTTTCCTTTCAACAACTCCATTTTGCTGAGGAGTTCTTGGGGTAGATAACTGTTTGTTTATTCCATGCACTTAAAAAAGCATATTAAACTCATGGGAGGTGAATTATCCACGTTTATTAGACCTTAATAATTTCATCTTCAAGTTTATTTCATTTTCAACCATACATTTGAATGTCTTGAATCTATCTAATGCATCTGATTTCTCTCTAAGCAATGTAACCCATGTATATCTAGAATAATCAGTTAAAAGCATAAAGTACCTTTCACTAGGTAGACTTTTTACTCTTGTAGGACCACAAAGATCTAGATGAATTAAATCCAATAGTCTAGTAGTAGATTGTCCCTTTGATCTATAATGACTTCTTGTTTGCTTTCCAAACTGACAATTCCTACACATAGCATTAATAGGCTTTGTAATTCTTGGTAAATCTCTCATGTCCTAAACAACACTAGTCCTCACCAAGTTATCAAAATTAATGTGACACATTCTTTGATGCCATAACCAATTATCATTAATCTGATTCATAAAGCATCATCCATCAGCACCCTTAAGCTGATAGATATTTTCCTCAAATTTATTTCCTACAACAATCAATGTTTTGGATCCTTTTTGGATCTCACATCTCTCATCCTTAAACACAAGATCATGTCCCTTACTGCACATTTGACCAACACTCAAAATATTATATCTTAAACCCTTAACATAGTAGACATCATCAGTATGATGCTTACCATCAAAACTTATTGAACCTATCCCATAGATTTTAGCACCAATATCATCTCCAAACATAACCAAGCCTCCATCATATTTTTCAAGCTTAACAAATTTACTTTTATCACTAGTAATGTGATGTAAACAACCACTATCAACTAACCAATAATTATTCTCTTGTTTAGCATGTAGGGCAAAGATAACCATACCTTAATTTTTCTCCTTCTCCAGAGGGCTTTCCTTTACTTATTTTTCAGATGTAGCAAAAGTAAGTTCATCCTTAATCGCCAAGAATAAGCGTTCATTTTCATCAGGATCTTCATATTCTAAATCTTCATCAGATATACTAGCATTCTCATTCACATAATATTTTATGTTAATCTTCCTTCCATTCTTTTATTTCTCATATATTTGTTTATTCTTTTTATCTCTTTCCGAACACTTTGCAACATAATGACCTATTTCTCCACAACTAAAGAATTTGAAGGGAAACTTACCTTCATACTTTCCAGAGCCTTTCTTCATCCGTATTACAAAGTTAGCTTCTATTTCATCAAGGTTTTCTTCATCTAGATCTTCAGCTTTGGTAGCCTTAAAAGCAGTCTCTAATTTGCATCCATTATTTAGATTTGGCTTCCTCATCTCATAAAATGTCAAAAAACCCAACAATAGATCTTTGGTACATGTCTTATAATCTATAGTCTTCTCAATAGCACAAACTTTCTCACTGTAGGCATCAGGGAGAGTTCTGAGAATCTTCTTTACAATCCTTGTTTCATCTATAGTAGCGCCAAGTCCTCGCATTCTAGACACTATCTCATCTGATCTTTGTACATAAGCTTTAACCTTCTCATCTTCAGACATATGTAGAAGCTCAAACTGTGTCTCCAAATTCTACAATTCTGCCTCTTTAACTCTTTCATTAGCTTCATGTGCCCTTTCCAAAGCATCCCAAACTTCCTTAGCAGTCTTAAAATTCTAAACCTTAATGAACTCGAAATATACCAAACTATTCTTGAAAATGTACTTCACCTTATTGTTCACTTCATGTGATTTGATCTCATTGGGCATACTCAAACCATTTGTAGGAGGGGTGTAATGATTCTTGTAAGCTTTCTCCACATCATATCCATAGTATTCCAGATAGCATAATTAGTTCCATCGAACCTTGGATAATCATAAACCATCTACCATCCCAGACCTTCCTCTAATGGTTAAGCTCTTCACCAAGGAACTTGGCTCTGATACCATTTTTTGAATATGACAACTAAGAGGGGGGTTGAACCAGCTCTCACAAGTTTCATCTTTTAATTCAATCACCAAATCTAATCCTTAACACTGCTTAATTGATTAATCATCAAATGCCAATGCAGAAACTTAAATCCAACACATAAACACAATAACACTAGATTTACATGGAAAACCCAATAAGGGAAAAACCACGGTGAGGATTAACTCACACTATAGAAAATATCAAAATTGATTACAAGAGGCTCACTACCAAAACAAGGACTCACTATCCAATAGGGCTATCAACCCAGAGGGCTGACTGCCATAGAGATACAAAGAAAACAAAACAGACTTGTTATAAAGACAAGAAAATCTCAATGCAACAAAGGATTCCACCACAATCACTCCCAGACATGCATGAATGATAGAGTTCCCCTTCTTCTCATTGCATCCAAAAACTCAGCAGTAGGATTCACACTAATCTTTCATGCTTGCATCACACACACTCACTAAATAACATCAATGTCGCATCTATCTGCTCCTTTTTCTCTTTCACTTATTTATCTTCTTCACTCTTGTATCTATTTCACCACTAACTCATCCTATATTTATACTATCTTCATATTTGAAAAATATCCAAAGTTGACTATCCAAATTCAAATTCAAATTAGGTCAGTGCCAAAACATCCTAGGGTGAAATTAGAATGAGGGCGACCCAAACACACACTTCATCAACTTCAAAAGTAGTGTTTAATGCAAGGTCATCCAAACCAGTGTAAAACACATAGAACCATTAAGTACGAACCTTCTAAATTCAAAAATCATCTTCAACAAAATCAACGCAACTCAACTCTATAAATGCAAGTCATAAGACTTCATTAAAGATAAATTTGGACCAACAACATTTCTCCTGGACCTCAACCAGAAACACAGAAAACCATAGTTCACAACTGGTGAACATAACTTGCATTCTACAATGAATCAACAACTAAAAATTTGGATATAACATCTTATAACAACCATTATCAACATATCTAAACCACACAAACATAGGAGAAAATATGGAGCGAAACCTGGAACAACCACTGAACACCTGCAACATATCTTTATTAAAATTTTATCAATATCTTCAACATGTACAACCAACAACAACTAGCTGATCAATTGACATCAATGACAACACCTTCAATATTTTCATTCTTACAACATCCCTCTCACTCCCTCTCTCCCTCTTAAGTATCTCTCTCTCTCCCTCTTAGATCTTTCTCTCTTTCTCTCTCCCTCTCATTGTTAGGTTCCTCCCACTCCCTCTCTCTCTCTTTATTGTGAATTGGCCGCACATCAATAAATAAATAATATATACTATGTATTAAATATATTATATAATATATATTACATAATATTAATATAATATTTAATATTTAATATATAATATAATAATATATAATACATAATATAATAATATATAATATATAATATAATTTAATAATGTATAGTTTAATATATAATATATATTAGTATCTTAATATATATTAAAATATTAAATATTATGTATTATAAATAATATGGGTAATGGATATCCGTTATGAATGGATGTCCATTTTTTTTGACAAAAATTAGTAAGCTCGGGATTTGGTTCGAGATTGCATAACTTGGAAAGTTAACCCGAAAAACATGTTTACAAAATTTTCTTAGTTTTCTGAAGTTTTTCCTTGTGGCTGACGACTTTTTTTAATCCTAATTTCATGAAACGAAAAGGGTTTATAGAAAAAATTGTCATCTTTCCACCAATATAAGATATGAATTATTTTGAATTTAATAAATAATTATTATTGATTTTCTACATACATTACGACTAAAGTCTTGATTGATAGGCTGATCGGAAAACTTCTATAACTTTCAAACTATTTTACATTTTTCAAATGTAAAAGATGCATCTCATTTTATGCCTCACATACTATAGGATAAAAAAAATTGAATTTCATAAATTATTGACCAATTTATGGTGGTCAGACAAACATATTCTAATAATTTTGAAATGTTCTAATAAAAAAATCATAACTAATTATTTACATGCAAAAAAAATACAAAAAAAGTCTGGCACATTTGGGCATTTGTCCTCTACATATATTGAAAATTTCAGAAAAAAATATTATTTTTTCTTGTACTTAGGATGGTCAAACATACACTTGCTTCTTATATTTATCCTAAAAATTTAGTAGCACTGCATTAAAATTTCACTTTTTTGTAAAATAGATTTTATTTTTTCAAAAAAAGGACTAGTATCCTAGAAACCATGTTCAATTTTCTACAAGCTTTGTTCTTGCATATTTTTCAAATTATGTAATAACCTATTCAAATTTTTATGTCAAGTTGCCTAACTCTATTTTTCTGAATCTTCATTTTCACTTAAGGGCCTAGTTTGGACCCCCATGATCCTGCACATACCCATGTTACTATTATTGTAAGATAATCCTCACTATGGTTTTTCCCTTCTTAGGTTTTCCATGTAAATATGGTGTTCTCTTGTGTATGGTTTAATTTTTTTTTAGTTTTTGTTATTTTCTTTTCATGTTAATTCATCATAACAGACTTAAGGGTCTAATGAGTAAATGTGGAGTTGAAAATTAATGAGGGTTTTAAAGTTTTAAGGTACAACTAATTCACCCCCCCTCTCAATTTCCTTATGCATTCAACAATATAGTGGTAGAAAATTCTCTTGATTATTTTTAACTAGGGTTGTTGAGCCTACATTGAGTTTCCAAAAAATTACCTTTAAGTATAAATAGTTTCTTTAGTTATTCAAAAGAAGGAAAAAGTGGAGATTTGGGGTCATAATATTGTTGGAGTAATTCTAATAATCACTTAATGATTAATTAATCATTGTAAGAGAGGGGGACCAACCACACAAAAGCTCCAGGTCATGGAGAGATGAGAGCAGAGGGCTGCCCTAACTTACCTCACTCTAATAGACGTCTTGGGATGGAGATCAAGAGTGAAGAGCATTCTTAGATGCTTCTGTCACTCTATAGATTCGAGAGCTTAAACAGGACTAGATGAGCCAATTTTCTTATTCCTAACTGCACCTCAAACAACCCTCTATCTGAGGATGTCAACACAGTTTTGGGATGATAGCATGGTACGCTGCCATCTCTCTAGCGCGTTGGAATCCATATGGCTAGAAAACGTAAAGTGTAGTGAAAAAAGAAAAAAAACCTACTAATAGTCTAGCAACTTGATTCTAATGAAGTAAACAAAATGATAAAGTATAAGAAATAACTACACAAATGATAGAGAAAGTAAATGAAGACAAGGGAGACATGAATATTAACTCACTAAAGCACCAGTTCACCAGTGAGCTCCATGCACACGTCCTCCTGCAAACAAACAAGAAGGGGAAAATTGTTGGGGCTGTATAGGGGCCTGCCTTAGCCAGACCCCCATTTTGGTGTTTCCACCTTCATGGATAGTGAGAAAGCAACAAAGTAGAATATGTGATAAAGAAGGTAAATGAAGTGCAATGAACACTACAAAAGACTAAACTGCTCTATAAAATCACAAAGGAGAATAGTGAAGCGTTACCACCTCCACCCAAAGGATCTCAAGGCCAATGGAGGGAGAATGGAAGCTACAAACTTGGAAAAGTCACCACCATTGCAACCGTGGTGAAGGGAGGTCTCACAATACTCCAAGCTCGCAACTTATATGGTGGCCTCACACTTGCAATGTGGAGTTGATGGAGTGTCAATGCTATTGCAATGCTCACAATCAAGTGCTAGAGTGTTGGAATGAATGAGAATGTGCTTGAGAAGTTGAATGAATTTCTAAGAGGATAGAATGAATGACTGAAGAATGTTTTTGAAGGTGGGATGAGAAGAATCTGTTGTTTTCAGGTCGGTTGGTTGAAAGGAGGACATTACAATTCATCCCCAATGAGTGTAATGCCTCTTCCAACTTCAGACATAAGAATTCATCGAGGATGGCAGTGTGCCACATAGACGTTTGTGTGTCACACTCACATCCTTGACAAATAATATCTCATTGACACATAAGACAAATGCCAAGTGGATGGAAGGCAGTTGGGTGATGTGGAATTTTTCCTTCTAATTTGATTTTCTATGGTGAGGGTATGTAAAAGGGAAATTTGCATAAGGGGTGAAAATTCACTCCTATATATTTTTCCCCCACTTTGGTGAGCACGGGTATCAATGAGTGTTTGGTAAAGTAGATTGAAGAGTTAGAAATATATACCTGAACCATCAAGGAAGGAGAATACGATCTGGTGAACTCATAAGCGTAAGGTGGTCTAAGGACTTCACAAGTACTCTCTCCTGAGGAGGTTTGAACAAAAGGACTCCATATCTCTACAAAACTATGAAGTTGCATAAAGTACACCGAAGGCCCTCAGACCAATGATGGACAAATCTTGTAGGATATAAGAATCTTACAAGCCTGTAGACCTACAAGAAGGCATTCCCCCAAGTACTCTCTCATGAAGGAAGCCCAGTGTAGTAAGCACCTTATAGGTCTGCATACCTACAAGAAGGAATCCGCCTAGTACTCTCTCATGAAGGAAGCCCAGTGAAAAGGGACTCTGCATAGTCAAACTAGAAAGCGGTTTCACAGGTGCACTTGCAAAGCAACATGTTAATCCACAGATAAAACATGCCAAAGAACACAAAGCAACCACATAGGAAAATAGATAGACAATCATGCAAATAGTAAACAAGTTGGAAGGATTTCGAAAGGGTCCCTTGGGAACCCTTCAAAAGAAGAGGGGTCCACTCAAGGGATGCACTATTTGAAAGTGTAAAAGAGATGTTTTTTCTCAAATCAATTCATCATCAAGGAATCCTTTTGAAATATATTCACTTTATCAAGGAATTTTAAAGGAAGAAAATTCCCCTCACGAGAGGAAGGTCGAGGCTTTTCCCATAGGAAAAAGTTGCTCCCTCCTTGGAGGAAATTTCTCAAGTTCTTTCTTTGCGAACCCATGATGAAGGAAACATGTTTTGTTAGGGGTCCAAGTTGAGAATGCAATTTTTGAAAAAAATTGCAATGTATTTTCGAGAAAGGTTTCATTGGAAATGAATGTGTTTTCCAAAAATCAAAGTACCATGGAAACAATGTTGTCACACATAAGAGGGAAAACTCAAAAAAATAAGAGAGAGAAAACATAAGAGATAGGGGGTTTTGGTTTTACAGGGTCAGATCTACTCATGCTTATATAAATAATAGGTAATCATAGTGCAACATGAAAGATCATCAATCCCCACTAGATCAATAGGAATGCATGAAAGATAGTGAAAAATAAAAAATTGGGTCAACATGGAAGGGGAGCCTAAATTCCCCCAACACTTTGCATCATCCCCAATTTGTCGAAAATCAAAGCACAAACATGGAAGAATGATGATACAAATAGAGGAAGTTTATGATATATAGTTACTCTTGTATCCAAGCACCTACAAGGGTGACAAGGGTCATCTAGGAATACAAAACACAAGCACAAGAGAACATATCAAAACAAACACACGCCTAATCTAAAGGTCAAGAAGAGGCTTCCCTCTAACACTCATCGACCAAGAGGTCGTCTACTTCCTAATCTAGATCATTATAAGGGGAAGGTGGATGAGCTTGTAGTGGTGGAATATTAAGGGGAGGCACTTCCAACCCTCGCAGAACAAGGGCCAAGGAAGAAGGCCCTACCAAGTCTTCTCTGCTTATCTCTTGTGGAGCAATGGTCAACGATTTTGCTAAGATCACCAACAAGGTCAAGACCTTGTCTAGAGAGTTGAACATGCACTTCACAAGAGTACCATGTGTTACCTCAATGGGCGAGGAAGGAAACACCTAAGATTCATTGATTGGCTCACCGAGTGACTCGGGAGTAGTGACAAACTCAAGGGATGCAGGAGTTGGCTCCGTCTCTAGGATGACACATGCTAATGCAAGACCACCTTGTGAAGAGGGTGGAATCCTCTTTCGACCCCCATTGCTGGAAGGGCCAACCTTCACTTTTTGTTTCATTGGAGGAGGTGAAATCCCCATAGATGATGTGAGAGGCACATGAGAGGAGGAGAAAACCATGATGGACACCACCAAAGTGTTCAACATGCCCATGGGTTTAGGGAAATGTGGGATGTTCAAAAGGGACATCAAAAGAGGTGGCTTAGCTAAGGGAGCAATGAATACCTGCACCCTTTTAGGGTCTAGGGTGCTCACGCTCATAGTAGGAGCCAGAAGTAGAACTGAGCTTGATTGAACAGAAGTGGAGGGGAGAAGAGAGGAGGACACGGTAGGAGGTCCTAAAACAGGGGTGGTCGACTCCCCCTCCTTCTACAAAGTGGCATGCTCAACTGCTATATCCTTTTGTTAGCACTTGTGCTCACATGCAAGACAGTTTCTATGACTCTTTGAGCTAGAGGCAAGGAGCTACGAAGGGAAAAAAGGCTCCTACTCAACCATAGGTGTGTCCATCACAATCATTTTTGGTAGAGGGACAAACTCCTAAATAGGAGCAGGAGGAAGAGGTTGAGAGACAATGGGGGGATTCATCTCTAGTGCCTCGATGATGGGCCTCATACCATTCACTACTTTAGGAGCAAGAGCGGTGGGAGGCCGTTGAGGTGGAAACATAGAGGACTCCCTATGGGGACCTTACCTTCTTCCATATTGAATGGGCCTATTCTATATGGGTAGGATAGGAAGCTCAAACGTAGGACACTTGGGATTTCTCCAAGTGGACACCATAGGATTCTCTCACAAATGTGAAGCAGAATCTGATGGTGTTGCAGTAGGGCGAGAGGAAGCATCAGGCTGGACAACAAAAGAGGAAGAAGAGGAAACTTGAGAGCTCTTCTCTTCTTCTCTTATATGAGCCTTGGTGGTGTTGGCATTTTTTACTGCACCCAAATGTATTTCCCAAAATCTTCCATGAACTTTCCATATTCAATAATAAAAGTCTAGGAAACGTATGGCCAACTTGACGAGAACAGCGATAAGGCTAATTCTCCTACACTTCGGACTCTGTAAAATCCAGGAGGGTATTCCCTAAAATGTTCTCTTAACATACAACATTAAATGATTCATTTGCACATGGATAAGCAATAGATAGATTCCCCAATTGTGTTAAAAGGATGAAATCCTTCAAGAAATTGGCTATTCCTTGAAAGGCTCAGGTCTAGTTAATAGAGAATCGCAAACACAACTAAAGTAAATTGATAGAAAATGTTTAAATAAAATATCCTAAGGCCATAACACAAAACATGAGAGAATAAAATGTGATCAAAATTCTAGTGCCATATCCCAAAGTGCGGAGTCAAAAGAGAAAACTAAACTATAGGGAAAATTTCATCTTAAGCATCGATGATCTATATGATTCGCATTACAATCCACATATCTATACCTGAATCTATTAATTCTTTATGAATCCTATTATTATCTTGCATGAACTTAATGATTAACTAAAGAATTTAACCGATCCTTTGAACCAGAGCTATTGTTAAACGTAATTCATAGTAAAGAACAAATGAAGATCAATTAAAATCATCTTGGATCAATATTTCATTAACAATCCATGCAAAGTATCACAACAAGAGAGAAAATAAACTCAAAACATTCGCATGTTTAACACAAACATTCTTAAGAACCCCATAATTGACCAAGTTCTCTTATCTGACTCAAAACCTTCTAAAACCTGGAATTGCATTCATACTCTCTATATCACTAGACTCCTACTTCTCATATCTCATATATTTTCAACAGAACCCTCTCACAGCCCAAAATTCCCTTTTATAAAACAAGAGAGCCAACAAGCCTTAGGCTAGAGAGTACACATGTCCATTTGTAATTGGACCACTAATTCCTAATTCAATTGCAATTCTAATATGCGAGTGGAAAGCATAAGACAAGAATCATCATTAGCAGTTATGGAAGAAAAGAAACCACCCTCGAAAGGGCCACTTTTTTACGTCGTAGGAGGCATCTTTAACCGTTTGCAACACTTTACTCCGTGCCTCAACACCTTGTACCTGAATTTGAAAGGAGAATGCATATTTTCAAATAAAACCTTTGAGGCTAGACCTGCATTATACATGACCAAGTTGCATTTCCCACACATAATATTCATATTTCAAATTCATCTGTAAACACCTTTTTCCATAACTCAAAATCATCCTTGGATGGCCAATTAAAAGCCATAACCTGATCAATCTTATCTTGATAGGGCACATACTTCACCATTACTAACGTGGCCTTCTTATCAAAGATCTCTAACAAATTTATGACAAATGATAGTTTCTCCAATGCATTCCCCAGCATACCAGTGTCAACATTTCTGCATATCTCATGAGTTTGAGTAATCATGATATTAGTCATCTGATCCTTCCACATTTGCAAAGGTTTTACCTCATCCTGACTATGCAAAATATGTGGCAAAGGAGTTAAATATTTTCCATCATATATAGCTTTTAAACCTTTGATTTTTAACTCCATAGGGGCAATATACCCCTGGAACTTCTGCTCCACAACTCCCTTGACAAATTGGTAAGTTGAAATAACCATAAGGTATTTATCCCCATGTTATTTTTCTCCTACTGCCATGAATCTCAATTTCTCCATTCTAGGGATCCATCTTTCCAGTAATGGGGTGACCACTCTCTATCTCTTGGGAACATTCTAAGTGCTTGCAACATTAAAGCATAATTTGCATGAACAGTATTAATTTTTCCTTGGACCTTCTTGTTTAAATGTTTCAGCACAGTGTCCACAATCACCAAATTGCTCCTTCCTGCAGACTCCCAGATTTGTTGCACCATCTCCTTATATTCCTCAACTTGCTGCATTAATTTCTCCCTAGAGAGTCCTTCTCCTAGGCTATCAGCCCTTTCAATTGCAATAGGCACTTGTCCCATGTTATATGGAACAATAGCTAAGGACTATTCTTGTGAAGAGGGTTGAGATTGTTCCACAGGTGGGTTAGAGATAGTGCAGCTAGAACTAGCCTGCCCTTGAGACCTCAATGTTTCCATTTTCTATTTTAACAAGGCCAACTTAGTGTCTAGTTCTGCCACCTTTTGTTGACTCTTATTATATTCAATAATAACTTCATTATACTAGCCTCTAAGAGTATCTTGATCCTTGGTCAGATCCTCAACAGTTGCCCTGGTGAATTTGGCAACATTTACAACCATATCAACAACCTCCAATGTTGGGTATCAGCAACCCTTCTTATAACTAAGTGATCATTGAAATCAGATGGTTCTACAACAATTGGTTTCTTGGATCCAATGGACAAAGACCACATTGCCAAAGCATCCCATTCTTCACTAAAGGTTGACCCTTTAAGCACTAGCATAGCTTCTTCATCGGTTGCAAGAAGTGGCCTATTGGCCCTTCTTATTGTATCCAACACCACAACATCGACAATATCCCATTCAGGGAGTAACAATACTCCACTCTTTTGTACCAATTCTCTGCCCTGCTTTGGTGTTATTTCCTTGAATTTTTCTTTCATCTGCTCTCTGACCTTAGACTGAATTACCTTCTTTGGAAGCTGAGGGTGCAAACTTCTTTCTTGTACCACTTTCTCAACATATAATGAGGCATGTGCTCTCCACACAAAATATTTAAAAGCATTGGTTTGGATAAAAGAGTCATCCATCATGAACTCTTTGTAGGCCTCCATTCTTAGATCATCATTATTTGTTACTCCCCTTATTTCATCTTTTCCCAACCTAAGAGCAACTGCCCTAGAACTTGATGGAGTATCCAGTGGGAAAGATAGGGTTCCTTGATGCATTTCATCAAGAGTAACAATGATCTCTTCATCCTCATCACCATCACAATCAACCAACTTTTTTTTTTCAATTTTCTGTCTCTTTGGTGATGGAGGACATGTTTGGTCAACAATTCTAGGAGGAGAATCCAAATCAACAATATTTGGCATTGACTCCCCAAAGAAAATAGTGCAACACTTTTGGCAACTTCACTAGCTCTGCTTCCACTTTTCCTAGAGAAAACCTTTATCCTCTTTGGAGGCTAATAAGCAAGCCTCTCCTCCAACCTTATCTCAGGGTACTCCTCGACATTTAGTGACTTTCCCCTCTCTTCCACAACCCGTTCATCCTTCAAAATTCCCACCAAACTCTCAAAATTATCAATGACATACATAGCCCTATTGAATTCACCATTAATACTGGGTATAGGATCAAAATCAGGTATCTTTTTTTACTTGCTCCTCACCATCTTGGTGAAGGCAAGGTATTTTTCCTTTTTCTCATCTTGTTCTTTTACATCAAAAATGTTCCTGATAATATCTTCAGGAAAGTAGAAATTATGGACAAAATTCTTGGTTCGGTGTTTAGCATTCATTTGAGAGATAAAATCCTCAGGATCATGATTAAAAGGGGACTAACTAGGTGGACGGGGAAATGACCCTCGAGGTCAAAAATATTTTTTAGAGGTTAATCTAAAACAATTTATCAGCCCGACACTATGGAAAATATAATATGGTCAGGATGCAAAAGACCAAAAGGATAGGTAAAAAGGGGCCGGTAAAGTCATGACCAAAAGGGATTAAGACCTCACTTAAATGACCGACCACCGTTAATAATAATTCAACGTTTGAAAACACCTATGACCTAGACTTGTTTTTAAAAACTCAAAACCCAACCAATTAGAGCCAAGGACAAAGTGAAACAAAACTCACAAGGGGGGAAAATTTAAAAGCTCCACCAGGTGGCACCACTTTCAGCTTTTGAATAGGCCCTATGTGAGACAACATATGGAGATGGAGGGTACCTCACTTTAGGCGTTAAGCACCCCTTCTTGTACTTTTCATATGTCTAATACAAGAGGTCCTTCTTGGGTGGGAGTGAACCAATGGGTGCAGGCCAAAAGTGGTCTAAGGAATAACTACCATGCTCAACTATCGGTTTATAACCAGTGTCATGGATCACATGTACTAAACCCTCATGAATAAACTTCAAAAATTTGTGCACAACCAAAGGAACTACATTAATAGATACTAACCAAGGGATACCTACCTTCACTCTAAAGAGTTCAGACCCCAGGATTATGTCAAAAAGCACGTTCATTGATTTAGGTCTAACAAGGACCGGCAAGACGATGTTACCAAGAGGAGGTATAAAAAGTTCGTTATGCATATGGATGGTGCTTATAGGTGTGTTGTACCCATCTTTATACAATAATTTTATTAACATAGTCTCCTCAGTAATCACATTGGCATGGCATGTCGGGTCAACAAGAACACTGACTATGGTGTTTCCATTGATTCATGCAGGGATGTAAAGAGGAGACGGTTCTCTATTAAAATCCATTGAAAGGTTCTGCGAGGTGAAGGTTATACCTAGACCACTAATCATAGGCTACACAAAGGGGCTAGGAAGTTGCAGGAAAGAGTCCATCATGCACACTAAATGACACTCTCACAAACCCCCCAAAGGTTCATAATCAAATAGTGACCCAACTAAGGCTTTGTTTTGCAATGCCTATGAAACCTTTCAACTATGCCTACTAGGGGTCATAGGTTGGGTTGTAAGGAAAAAGGCCTCACAACATTCACACCTACAACACTCCTAGAACATGAGGAAAGGAGCCTTTAGTAATGCTAAATGGAACCAAAATGGTTCACATCAGGTTCCCCAAAAATGTAAGAGAGGGGAACCAACCACACCAATGCTCTAGGTCATGGAGAGCCAAGAGCAAAGGGTTGCCCTAAGTTACCTCACCCTAACAAATATCTTTGGATGGAGATCGAGAGTGAAGAGTATTCTCAAGTGCTTCTATCACTCTACAGATCCAAGAGCTTAAATGGGGCTAGACAAGTCAGTTTTCTAATTCCTAACTGCACCTCAAACAACCCTCTATCTGAGGATGTCGACGCAATTCTTGGATGACAACGTGGTGCATTGATTTGTCTCTAGTGCATTGAAATTCGTATGGCCAGAAAACATAAAGCGTAATGGAAAAACAGAAAAGACCTGCTAATAGTCTAGTAGCTTGATTCTAACGAAGTAAACAAAATGATAAAGCAAGTAAATGAAGACAAGGGAGATAAATATTAACTCACTAAAGTGCCAGTTCACCAGTGAGCTCCACACACACATCCTCCTACACACAAATAAGAAGGGGAAAATTTTTGGGGCTATGTAGGGGCCTATCTCAGTTAGACCCCCATTTTGGTTTTTTCACCTCCATGGACAGCCAGAAAGTAACGAAGTAGAATATGTGATAAAGAAGACAAAGGAAGTGCAATGAACACTAGAAAAGACTAAAATACTATATCAAATCATAGAGGAGAGGAGTGAAGCATTACCACCTCCACCCAAAGGCTATCAAGGCCAATGGAGGGAGAATGCAAGCTACGAACTTGGAAAATTCATCACCATCCCAATCATGGTGAAGAGAAATCTCACAAGACTCCAAGCTTGCAACTTATATGGTGGCCTCATACTTGCAATGTGGAGTTGAGGGAGTGCCAATGCTGCTACAATGCTCACAATGGAGTGCTAGAGTGCTGGAATGAATGAGAATGTTCTTGAGAAGTTGAATGAATTGCTAAGAGGATGAAATGAATGAATAAAGAATGTTTTTGAAGGTGGGATGAGAAGAATCTACCATTTTAGGGTTGGTTGGTTGACATGAGGATGTTACAACTCATCCCTAATGAGGAGTGTAATGCCTCTTCCAACTTTAGATGTGGGAATATTTTAGGGATGGTAGTGCGTTGTGCAGATGTTCGTGTGTCGTGCTCACGTCGCCAATAAATATTCTCTCATCGACACACAAGAAAAATGCCAAGTGGATGGAAGCTAGGTGGGTGATGTGGAATTTCACCTTCAGATTTGATTTTCTAAGGTGAGGGTATGTGAAAGGGGAGTTTTCTTAAGGGGTGCAAATTTGCTCCTATACAATCGTTAGTTAATTATTAGGTCCCTTATTACTTTAATTATTTAAGATAAACTTAGAAGTATTTTTTTATTATTAGATTGGTTAAATATAACACATGTTGTCTCATTGATTAGGATGGTGACACTTGTCACAAGCTAACGTAATCCTCACCTAGGGTTTCTATCTCCTTTTCATAAGGATTGATCATTCATTGTAATAATTTTCATTTAGGTACTTCATTCCATTTCATCAATACATTACAATATAATCTCAATATCAAATACTTGTGTGGATAAATCATTCTCTTAGTTGCATGATCATAATCATTGCTTTAATATCTCATTTGTGATAGAATTTTGGTTGTGTAGTGATTTCTGAGAGCTGAAGGATTCACTATCAACTCCAACATGCTATCAAAACATGATATCTGTAACTTCCTATCCAAATTCTCAGAGATTCGGTCTTGAGAGAAAAATTGGTTCATCCTAGAATGAAACTAGCATCACCATTGAGTCCAAAATGGTTAAAAATGTAAAGATTACCTATCATTTCATCAAATTTGGAAAATTTACAAAAAAAATAGCAGTAGGGAACTCTGTATAGAAATCCATATGATTGTATGGATCCGAACAACCCTTGCAATATTAATTTTTCCTATGGTTTGCAAGTATGATCAGTTCAAAAAGATCTTCTAAAAAAATTGAAAGATTTCAAGAAAAAAAGGTCTCAAAAAAAGACTTGTGCACTCTACACAAAGTCATAGACATCAAACATAGTTAAAGCCTCTATGGCTTGGCCTACCCATCGATGGCCTAATTAAAGCCACCCAATGACCCCTACATAATCATTGGTGGCCCTCCAACCTCCTTCCAACTGGAAATCCCCACCGATGGTGACTGCAACACATATTCCAATGGCCTTTTTCAAATATTTCATTTATGAATGATTTATTTTGACAAACATAATTCTTTTGACAAGGGAGAATCCACAAAAAAATTCTAATGAGAATTAGAGAATATTGTGGTGAAATATTTTTTAGTTAGGTTGGGTGTTTTTGATAATAGGGAATATTCCCAAATATATGCTATTGAAATCAACAGTATGGATAGTCGTACAACCACTTAGCCCCCCTCATATCCCCAATTTTTCCTAAAAAGTTTTATTTTTATTTTTTTTGCATAAATTGGATACGATGTTGAAACTAAACATCCTTAAAAAGTTTTTTTCATATACTTTATATTGGTGCAAGTCTCATCATTTTATTTTTGGGTGGTTCATTTTATTCTTAGTCAAAATCAAATCATCATTTTCTACTATTGAGCTCATAACTTTTCACTAGTATCTCTGATTTTTATAATTCTTACAACATTAGAAAGGTATTTCAGTGATCTTCAAATCGATTCATGTATTTTTTATAGAATATACCCCAAGTACATTTTATTAAATTTTTTATTTCACATTTTTATCAATTACTTGGATGTCTTGGCACCTGGAAAGGATCTATTTACATGAGATGAATTTATTTGATAGTATTTACATGTACTAAGGTTATTAGTCTCTAATATTTTTATTTTAGGAAGTATCATGGGTTTTTCTATTCATCCTTCTATTGAACACCCAAAATACTAAGAGGGGGGTGAATCAATATTCTCTAAAATCACTTAAACATTTAAACATTCATTCCACATATCATATTCAATTTTTAGTAAGGAAAGAAACCATCAAAGCATATAATACATGAACACCAAAATTTTACGTGGAAAACACAAAAATGGAAAAACCACAATGATGATTAGTTCACAATATATTATAACTGATTATAAGATATTATAGAAAGGCTCACTTCCAAGTGGACTCACTACCCACAAAAATAAAGAAAGATAAAAGAAAGGGGTGGCTCACTACCAAGATTTGAACTACTACAAATGCATCTACAATATACAAGAAATATAGTTCCACTAAAGCTCAAAACACTGAATCGACACACTTCATATTACTCTGCTCTAACATGCTACTCTACTTTGCATTTGCATCACATTCACATTCTCTTCTTAGGAATTCACACACATAACTTTATCATCACTCTTCAAAACCAAAATGATCTTACATTTAAACCCTTTACATATGCAAACATCTATTACATTAATTAGGTTGGCCTAATTAGATGTTTCATACAAAATAATAACTTGTCGACACAAGATCAAACATACATGCTTCACGCCTTAATTCAAAACATGTAACACATCAAATAGTTTAACATGGTCAATGTCTTTAAGACTATATATGTCGAGGATATTGAGAAAATTGTAATAAAATATGTTATAGGTTGTCTGTGAAGCAATGAAGATCAGTATGGTAGAAAGTTCAGTATGTTGATAGTGAGATGTTGCAGATTAAAGGGTTTGTTTTCAAGCCTATCTAGTTTCTAGTTTGAAATTTTTAGAGGTGCACATGAAGATTTGAGCAAGTTATAATTTTATGTGTTCTGGCAGCTATTATGTTACTGCAAATGGTGTTCATGGAAGAAGATAACGTGTATTTGATAATATGAGTTGTGTATGTTACTATGGTGTTCATGGATGTTTCTAGATAATGTTCTATTTGTGTTGCATGTCCGCATTGATCTGTGCTTGTGATCTAAGACTTTATCTTGCATGTTCATGGCCGACAAGGTGTTTGAAGCCTGTTGTGGATCTTCGAGGAAGAATATTTGAAGGTGTTTTGTGTTCGAGAACATTATTTTGGATCTCTACTATGTTGTGGTTGACCTTGGTTGATGTGCATTGATAATATTTATTGTTTTGGGCCAACAATTTTCATTCATTCTATTATTGTGTTGAAGCTGACATGAAATAATGTAATTTCTTATTGTGGATATATATAAGTGATTATTTCTTCACTTGAGATGTGTGTGAAATGTGAAGTGTGTGAGTGCTATATGTGAAAAAGGTTCAAATCATTTGAAGGCAGAGTAGAGTGTGAAGAAGAATGAAAGAAAGTGAAGAAATGTTCATGTGCTTAACCGAAACTGTACTCATTCATTAGCAGATGCTACTTTCTTATTTCAAATTCTTTAGATGGATTTAATCTGAATATTTTATGTAAGACATTGAGTCTTCCTTTAGGCAATGAGCTCTAGGCAGTGTGCCTGAATGCATGTGCATTCCTTATATATTATTCTTATACTTTTAATAGGGTATAACTTGTGGATTAACCTCCATCATGGTTTTTACCCTAATAGGGTTTCCACGCAAAAATCTTGGTGTTATGTGTGTTTCTGATGTGTTGTTGATTCATGCTTTCACTGTTATTAATCAGATCTGAGAATAAAGGTTAATAATTTTGAAATTTTGTGACAACTAATTCACCCCCTCCCCTCTCAATTGTCTTCCCTTGTGTTGCCAACAATTGGTATCAGAGCATGTTCCTCATAAGAATTTTAATAGCTTGAGGTGATCTGGGATGGCAACATACAAGAAGGATAGTTCAAGATTTGATGGAACAAATTATTCTCTATGGAAGACTTGAATGGAGTGTCATCTGAGATGCATTAGTGAATCCTAATAGAACATTACAATAAATAGGTATGTTATTCCTCAGAATGGTCCTACTACTATTGTTGAGATTAGGGATGTTGAATGTAATATCATCTAGCTAAGGAAGCATTGTTGAGTGCTTTGACTAATTCTGAGATGATGAATGTTATGGATCTGAAGACTACTTATGAGATTTGGAAAAAAGTTGGAAACTTTATATGAAGGTGATGCTAATGTGAAGATGGCTAAGCTATAGAGTTTGAAAGGAAAATATGAACTATTGAAAATGGGTAATGATGAGAATATTACTACTTTCATGCAAAGAGTGAATGAACTTGTGTGTGGTATCGGATGTGTTGGTGGATAGGTGGATGAATTAGAGATTGTTGTAAAGTTCTTAGATCCTTGCCTGATGCATACAAAATCAAAGTTGCAGCCATTGAGGAGCTCTAAACTGTGACAAATATAACTAGAGATATGTTGATTGGTAAACTTATTGCTTTATAATTGAGTGAATTCAGTGATGCCCCTCCGAAGACAAAATCTTGATTTAAAGCTACTACTTCCAGGAGAGACAAGTAGAGATATGATCCAGGTGAAAGTTCTTCTAGAAAGGTATTCAGATATGAGGAAGAAATGAGACAGATTGAAGAAGAAGAAAGAGAACTGGATGAGCTTGAAGCACTTATTGTCAAAAGGGAAGCTAGAGGAGAAGGTAACTATAAAGGAAAGTTTCCTATTAAATGTTTTTCTTACAACAAGATAGATCATTTTGCATCAAGGTGTCTAGAAAGAGTTCCTAAGCCAAGACCTTACAAGCCTAAATTTCAAAAGAAGTGTTACTATGCTGCTGATAAAGGTGTGACAAATGATTAATCTGACAAAGCGAATGTAAGTGAAGATGAGTTTGTATTTATTGTTGTCAAGGAAAATAATCCTGTCTACTAAATCTGCTAGTTGTACAAATGTGGAGAAATCTCTAGCTGCTCGAGTTGAAGAAAAAGATGAATGGGTAATTGGCAGTGGATGTTCACATCACATGATAGGTGATAAAAGTAATTTTTAAGCCTAGAGAAGTATGATGGTGGTGTTGTAAGATTTGGTGATAACAATGTTGGTATAATCCGTGGTAGAGGATGTATTTATTTTGATGGTAAGAATAATATTGATGATGTTCTTTATGTTGAAGGTTTGAAGCATAATCTTTTGATTGTTGGACAAATGGATGATAAAGGATACAGTCTTCAATTCAAAGATGGAAAGTGTAGCATACTGGGAAGTTCTGTAAATGTGACTGCTTCAGGTACTAAAACAAAAGGTAACATCTTTCATCTGAATGCTGCTAGTAAATGTTGTCTGATTGCTCAAGTTGATGAAAGTTGGTTGTGGCATAAGAGAATGTGTCATGTAAAATTTAACAATATTATCAAGATAAGTTCCTCATAGGCTGTGAGAGATCTTCCTAAGTTGGTGAAGCCTACTAATACCATATGCAAGGAATTTCAGTTAGGAAAACAAACTAGAATTTCATTTTGGAGCAAATAGCACTATTCAAATGAATTGTTGGAGCTTGTGCATACTGACTTGTGTGGTCTTGCTAGAATCAAAAGTCTACGAGGTTATAGGTACTTCGTGTTGCTTATTGATGATTACTCTAGGATGATGTGGGTTACTTTCTTAAGGGAGAAATCTAAAGCTCTAGAAAAGTTCAACATCTTTAAGGCTATGGTTGAGACAAAGACATATATGAAGATTAAGTGTTTGAGATTAGATAGATATCGTGAATTTACTTCCGGTGAGTTTAATTCTTTTTGTGAAGAACATGGGATAAAGAGACAATTATCTGCACCATGGACCCCTCAACAGAATGGAGTTGTGGAAAGGAAGAATAAGATAGTTCAAGATGTTACCAGAACTATGATGTTGGAAGGAAATGTCCCTCATATCCATTGGAGAGAAGCTGAGTACTATTGTTTATATCCTTAACCAGGTACAAATCAAAGGTAATACTCGTAAGAATCCTTTTGAGCTATGGTTTGGTCATTTGCCTGATGTTAGATATTTCAAAATCTTTGGGAGTAAATGCTATATCAAGAGAGATGAAGATATAGGAAAGTTTGATGCTAGAAGTGATGAATGAATCTTTCTTGGTTATTCTATTAAGAGTAAGGCCTACCGGTGCTACAACAAGAGATTGAAGAAAATGGTTGAAAGTGCAAATTTTAAGGTTGATGAAGACATTGCTAGAACCTCCAAAACCTATGGATATGATTTTGATCATTAGAATGACAGTACAAACAAGAGTTAGACTTCAAATCAAGTTTAGATCATTCTCGTGAATCAAGAAGATCCAAAAGAAGGAGAGACTAGTGAAAGTACATAAGAGAGATCACAAGAGCCTGAAATTCAAGAACACTCTAAGACTCCAAGGTATGTGAGATTAAATCATTCAAAAAATCAGATTATAGGAGATAAGAACAAAGGTGTCAGGAGAAGAATTGCAAAAGAATATTGTTTGATTTCAAACGTTGAGCCAAGGAATGTCAATGAAGAATGCAAAGATGAACATTGGATTGAAGCAATGAAGGAAGAACTACAAAAAATTGAGAAGAATAATACATGGATTCTTGTTCCTAGACCTGAAGACAAAAATGTAATTGGAACTAAATGGGTCTTTAGAAACAAGTTGAACGAACAAGGTGAAGTTATCAAAAACAAAGCAAGACTGGTATGCAAAGGATACTCTCAGATGGAAGGAACTAAATTTGAAGAAACTTTTGCTCTTGTTGCTAGAATTGAAGTTGTGAGACTGTTTCTTTCTTATGCTTCTTATAAAAACTACAAATTTTATCAGATGGATGTCAAGTCAGTATTTCTAAATGGTGAAGTAGAAGAAGTGTATATTGAGCAACTTTATCGATTTCAATTGATTGATCAGTGAGATATGGTTTATCAATTGAAGAAAGCATTGTATGGACTCAAGAAAGCCCCTAGAGCTTGGTATGCTAGATTGGATAAGTATATGCTAAAGGGTATGTGCAGGATCATGATGGGCCAAAAAGTGGTGATATGTAAGTGATATGATGGTCCATGTGGCTTACAAATTATTTCTTACCCAAAATTGATGAAATGAAAAGGGTTTTTAAAAGAGATTCTCAGCTTTCCACCAATATAAATTATGCTTTACTTTGAATTTAATAAGTAATTATTATTTATTTTCTATTTGAATTACAACTAAAGTCCTGATTGATAGGCTAATTGAAAAACATCTATAGCTTTCAAACATTATCACATTTTTTGAATCCAAAACATGCGTCACAGTCTATGCTTCACATACTATAGAATTAAAAAAATATATTGAATTTCATAGAGTTTTGACCAAGTTAAGGTGGTCAGACATACGAGTTTTTATATTTTTTAAAAGTTATAATAAAAAATTCATAATTAATTATTTACTTGGAAAAAAATTACAAAAAAATATGCATCACATCGAGACATGAGTCCTCTACTTATATCTAAAATATTATAAAAAAAATGTTATTGTTTTATTATGGTTAGGGTGGTTAGACAGACACCTACTTCTTATTTTTTCCCTGAAATTTAAGTACTACTGCATTGAAATTTCAAATTTTCACCAAATAGATTTAAAAAAATGAAAAATAAACCTAGTATTTTAGAAACTAAATTCAATTTTCTACAGATTCTATTCTTACACATTTTTTAAATAATATAGATAACTTATTCAAATTTTTACGTCAAGTTGCCTAACTTTGATTTTCTGAATTTTCATTGCCACTTAAGGGCCTGCTTTTTCCATGATAATCCTACACATACCCTAAAGCTTGGATTTAACAAAGGTACCGCTGATAGTAATTTGTATTTCAAGATTGATGATGATAAAGATTTGTTTGTGGAAGTCTGTGTTGATGATATCATTTTTGGAAGAGATGATGGTTTGTGCATGAAGTTTGCTAATGAGATGCAAAATGAGTTTGAGATGTCAATGATTGCAGAGTTAAAATTCTTTTTGGGATTGAAAATTACTTAGGTAGATAAAGGGATCTTTATATCTCAGTCCAAGTATGTGAGAGAACTGCTAAAGAAGTTTGGTATGGAAGATTCAAAACTAGTCGGTACACCCATGGTGACCGGATGTAAGTTGACACAAGATGATGATTCTCCAAAGGCAAATCTGACTAGATATAGATCAATGATTGGTGGATTGCTTTATTTGACTCAAACTAGACCTAATATCATGAATGTTGTATGCATTGTTGCTAGATTTGAATTCGATCCTAAGGAATCTCATGTGACTGTTGTGAAGAGAATTTTTAGATACTTGAAGAGAACAATTGGTTTTGGCCTGTGGTATCCTAAAGATGATGATCTTACTTTAAGTGCCTTTACTGATGTTGATTGGGAAAGAGATGTGAATGACAAGAAAATTACTAGTGGTGGCACATTTTTCTTGGGAAAGAAAATGATTTCATGGTTAATCAAAAATAAAAATGTCATTTCTTTGTCTACTGTAGAGGCAAAATATATTGTTGTTGCTAACAATTGTACTCAAGTATTGTGGAAGAAGCAGATGTTGAAAGATATCAGAGTTGTGTATGATGAACCTGTTGCCATATTTTTTGATAACTCAAGTGCTATAAACATTTCTAAGAATCCGGTGTTGCATTCAAAGACCAAGCATATATCTATCAAGTACCACTTTTTGAGAGATAAGATGAGTGATAAGGAAGTTAGACTGGAGTATGTGCCTACTAAGGAACAGATTGCAGAAATATTTACTAAGCCTTTTCCCAAGGATACTTTTGAGTATCTCAGAGGGAAGTTAGGGGTGATTACCCCCCTAATTAGAACTAAGATGCATAGTATTTACATCAATCTATGCATTCATAGACATATCTTGATTGAACAGATTGATGTTGTGGTGGCTGCTACTTAGGGGGAGTAGTCGGATGATTCAGATATGTGGTTCAGAGCTTGTGTATCTTTTTCATTGATGTCAAAGGGGGAGAAGAGTAATGGGAAAAACTCTTGGAGAACTAAGGGAGAGAAGAGCAATGTGTAAAGGGGAGATTGTTGGAAGAAGAGTTAGTTGCGTTGATGGTGTGTTTTTTCACATCATGTGTTGCCATCAATACCAAAGGGGGATACTGTTGGATGTTGTGGTTGTATTTCTAATATGTGGTTGGCATTGATGTCAACACTATTAGCATTAATGTCTTTAAGGCTATATATGTCGAGGATATTGAGAAAATTATAATAAAATATGTTACAGGTTGTTTATGAAGCAGTGAAGATCAGTATGGTAGAAAGTTCAATATGTTGAAAGTGAGATGTTGTGGATTAAATGGTTTTTTTTTTAAGCCTATCTAGTTTCTACTCTGAAAGTTTTAGAGGTGCGCATGAAGATTTGAGAAAGTTATAAGTTTATGTCTTCTGGCAGCTATTCTGTTACTGCAAATGGTGTTCATGGAAGAATATAGCGTGTATCTGATAATTTGAGTTGTTGCATATGTTACTGTGGTGTTCATGAAAATTTATAGATCATGTTCTATCTATGTTTCATGTCTGCATTGATCATTGTGCTCACGATCTGAGATTTTCTCTTGCATGTTCATGTTTTTCATGTTCATGGCCGATAAGGTGTTTGAAGCGTGTTGTGGATCTTTGAGGAAGAATATTTGAAAGTGTTTTGTGTTTGAGATAATTATTTTGGATCTCTACTATGTTGTGGTCAACCTTGGTTGATGTGCATTGATAATCTTTATTGTTTTGGGCCGACAATTTGGATTCATTCTATTATTGTGTTGAAGCCAACAAGAAGCAATGTAATTTATTTTTGCAGATATATATAAGTTATTGTTTCTTCATTTGAGATGTGTGTGACATGCGAAGTGTGCGAGTGCTATGTGCGAAAAAGGTTCAGATCATTCAAAGGCAGAGCAAAGTGTGAAGAAGAGTGAAAAAAAGTGAAGAAATTTTCATGTGCTTAACCAGAACTGTACTTAGGCAGTAGCAGATGCTACTTTCTCAGTTCAAATTCTTCAAATGGATTTAATCTAAATATTTTATGTAAGATAGTCAGTCTTCCTTTGAGCAGTGAGCTCTAGGAAGTGTACCTACTCTAGCCAGTGTGCCTACTCTAGGCAATGTGCCTAAATGCATGTGCATTCCTCATATATTTTTCTCATACTTTTAACATGGTATAATTTATGGATTAACCTCCACCATGGTTTTTCCCCTAATTGGGTTTCCACGCAAAAATCTTGGTGTTATGTGTGTTTCTGATGTGTTGTTGATTCATGCTTTCATTGTTATTAATCAGATCTTAGAATAAAGGTTAATAAGCTTAATAAGTTTGAAATTATGTGACAACTGATTCACCCCCCCTCTCAATTTTTTTCCCTTGTGTTGCCAACACACATAACCAATCAACACTTCCTTTAACTCTACATGACCCTAAAGATATTAGGTCGGAACCGTTGGTGAACACCACCAAAATATACGAACTGATTATCCTCAAACGAGCATGTGGACCTCCAAACTACACACCACTTGAAACTTAGATACATTTGACACTTTTAAACACTTCCATAAATCCACAAGACTAGATATTCTTCTGCAATGAAGTGCAAACTAATCAAAACAGATACTCTGTATAGGAAACACTATCACTTGCAAACACAATATCCTATCATCCATAAGAACCAAAATTCAAAACAAAATGAAACTATGGATTTGGACTCCTTTTACATCTAGGCGATCCCACAATATTGGTTTACAATTTTTGGGCAAACTGGACACTGAACTGACTTTTTTAAACAAAATCTTCACTTTTGGGCTCGTATACTGGCTAAACTGTGAGAAATTTGAAGATGATGCAAACTAGTGATTTGTTACATTTTGTCTATAGATTCTAAATATATATTTTTTTAAAATTTTGGAATCAAATTGCACTTTTTTTTCCATCTCCTTCGAAAATTAGCTTTAAAAAAAAAAACAACATTTTTAAGGAGTGGCACTTACCGTATACAACATAACTTTTTTTGTATGAAGGATAAAATTCTAAATTTTTCGAATTTAGATTTGTAACTACAATATCTAGCACTTTCATTTGGTTTCATAGTGTTTTATTAAATATTTTTCCTTAATCAAGTTTCTAAGTCAAACCAATTACAATTGAAACATAGGCCAACTGTATACATCTTAACTTTTTCTATATATATCGAAATTCAATTGTTTTTTTAATGGATCAAGGAAATCAATAACCAGCCTGAACATATTTTTTAAAATTTGATTTTGATAATATGCTATTTTTCCACATGTGCAGAACAAAGAGCTTGATTTTCGGTGAAAAACCTATGTTTAATAAGACTAAAATAAACATACATAATAAAACCAAAGCATATTAAAATTATATTCGTTGGATAGCTCGTTCTGAGGACTACCATGATCATTTGAAATAAATTTTAAATGAATTCATTTGATCCCCCAAAAGGTAAATCAAAAGTGATTTTTTATCAGCATTTTGATAGGTGTATAGGAGACTCCGTTGTAGGTATGGTTTAAAACTAGCGGGGTTCTATCCAAGGGGGTTTGATCTAAGGTGATCAAACCCTCTTCAATTTAAATCCTTAAAAAAAGCTTAAATCATTATATTTTCTAAAAATATGTGATTTTAGCAAAAATCAGAATCTCCCAAAAATTGTAAACCAGCTTTGTGGGATCACCCATCCAACAAAATTTCTTTAGAACCACAAACCAAAATACTTTAAGGCAGATCAACAAGGACCAAAAATCAGATGCACTGAGCACTTAAAACTATTGTTCTAACACTTAGCCAAATAACCAATTCATTTTTCTTCACTAGAGAAAAATATCTACATCTCTATACTATATTTCCATCATTTCAAACACATATGCACACCACATCAATTAATCATCAAAGTGGACCTCAAACCACAATATTGACATCAATGACAACATTGTATGACAACACTATGTCTCTCAGGCTCATGCTGCCAATAATCATATCAATGGCAATCTCCTCAAACTTCCAACACCTTCTATGGTCATCCTAGAAATGGATAATTACATGAGTCTTAGTGAAATGACTTCTTGAAACATCTCAGGTGGCTTGATCTTTTTCCTTATCTTTATGGACTCCAACCTACACCAAGCACACTAGGGAGTAGGTCAACATGGGGTATTATCAGTGATCATGTAATAGGATTTATTTATTCTAGTGTTGATTATGACACTATGTGTGTTATATCGAATACTAACTATCCACACATGCTTTGGACTTGACTTTCGGAGATCCATGGGACCCTCATATCTCTCCATTCATATAATATCCTACTATAGATGATCTCATTCCTCTTGTAGATGAAAATTACATACTTTTTGATGATAATAATTTAGAGGAGCTTGAGTATATCACAAGTCTTGCATATTTCAATAGTTTAGAGACTTTTCTTCATGTTCCCAATCTTCATTTTGAGACTCAATTTTTATCTTATATTGTTCCTAATCAACATAGAATTGCCACATCCTTGGCCTCTATTTTTTCAATGCAACAAGCCATTCATCTTCTTCCAAACACAACTACATGTGATTCGTATCTTGTAGAAATATCATCCTTGTTTGTAGAGTCCTATATTTCATATTTAGAGGATTACTTTGAGGAAATTCATCTCCTCTTTATTGGTAGCCACATTATTGTTGTTGGTCCATCATCTTCATTGTCTTTGGAGCTTGTTCTACATCATTATTCATAAGATCTTGAATTGACATCATCTCATCTTGACATGTGGATACTTGAGAAATTTTCAGAGGAACACATCATTTGGAATTGGATTCTTGATTCTTCCATGTTTTAGGAGTGTCTTCTCTAATCATGAGTGGATCTATTTCTTCCTAAGAGAAGAAATGTTGCTTAGAGGTAGTGGATCGTGTTCTTTCTTTAGGTGTTCATTATTGGAACAAGAGATCTTTCTTTATGGGGGATTCATATTCTTATTTTCTCTCTCCTATTGGGGGACATCTATTGTACTTGTGGGATAGAAGCAATCCTCGGGGGGTTACATCAAATCCTCCTCCTATCCTACTTTCACTAGTGCAGTCTTTCCATTTTTTCTCTTTTATAGAGGAGTTTTTTTTCTATGTGATTTTCTCCTTTTCTCTGGTTATGAGATATTTCATTTGTTTGTACATGGGTACCTCATGAGGCCTTGTAGCCGAAACCCATCCATACATCTATCTTACATCTTGTATCATTTGTTTAATTTCTCCCTATGTTGATCTTAAGAGGGTGTTGGAGTAATTAGAATAATCACCTAGTGATTAATTAGTCATTAATTAATTATTAGTTCTCTTATTACTTTAATTACTTAAGCTTAATTTATGAGTGCTTATTTTTTATTATATTGACTAAATATAACACATGTTGCCTCATTGATTAGGATGGTGACACTTGTCACAAGATAATTTAATCTTCACATAGGGTT
The DNA here is from genome assembly GCA_007115665.2 of Sequoiadendron giganteum. Classification (NCBI taxonomy): domain Eukaryota; kingdom Viridiplantae; phylum Streptophyta; class Pinopsida; order Cupressales; family Cupressaceae; genus Sequoiadendron; species Sequoiadendron giganteum. The sequence goes on from CM021103.1 coordinate 710,065,062, forward strand.
TTAGATCTAAGGCTTCTATCTCCTTTTCATAAAGATTGTACATTCATTGCAATCATTTACATCTAGGTATTCCATTCTATTCACTCAATACATTACAAGTTAATCTCAATATTAGATATTTGTGTAGATCAATCATTCTCTCTTGGTTGCATGAGAATAATCATCGCTTTGATCTCTCATTTGTGATGTTTTTGGTTGCAAGTGATTTTCTAGAATTGTGGGGTTCACTATCAATTGCAACAAATATAGTGCTTGAAAAAAACTCCACATATGCACTAAAACCTCACAATCTTGTCAAATAGACATTTTTTCTCTTTACCTTGGATTTTTTTCGTACTTTTGAGAATCCATTGTTACATAGAACTACCTAGACCATTGAATTTATTTGGCATACAATTTTTTATATAAATTTCTTTTAATTTAATAATTAAGCCTTGAAAGTTGGAGAATATGATTTAAAGTGATATAGGCATTGTATAACATCATTAATTGTTCAACATATGGAAGACCGACAAATTTTAAGAGTGGTACAAATAAAATTTCAAGAAAATAAGATCATAGATGTGATTGATTCTAAAAATGAGAAATGTGGTCAAAATTAAAATAAATATATTCTCAACTAAAATATTTAACATGAAGATATTATATTCAAACTTAAATTCTAGAAAAATAAATTATATGTCAAAATTATGTCTCTATAATCTATACATAAATAAAGACAAAATGTACATTTTTCCCCTCTACACTCTTTTATTACTTTTAATATATTAAAAATAAAACATACATAGAATTTAACCAATTGAAAACCTATTCCCACCTCATCTTTAACACAATATTCAAAATCAAATCACATGTATTGAAAAAAATCACAAGAATAGATTGAAAAAGACTTTAGAGTTGTAGTTTAACATTTGCCAACCACTATTCTTGCTTGTTTTCTTTTCCAAAGGAGGGGGATCTTGTTTGGATAATAAAAACAAGGCTTAGAGTAAATGGATATGTTTATGAATTTATGCACATTTGGGTTGATTGGTTGAGCAATAAAGGAAGGATATCAATTTATACATATGAAAGTATTCTATCTTAGAGTTGAAATAAATCTTTTCATATCACATTGATAAACACATGTGGCCCTATGAAAACAGACTGATTTATCACATTGGCACCATGTACAAAGAATAAGAATCCAAATTATACGTACTCAATACATTTCCTTGTTTACTATCTTCAAGACTAAGTATTATGACATTAATGTTTGTAAGCTTTGATCATGAATTAAACATTTATTTGTTTATCATAAAGGTGGCTTCAAGGCCACAAAAGAATATAAAGTTGGTATTGATGGGGACATGGTATCAAATTTTCTAGTTCGTGTAAATCATATCATGTTTTCTACAAATTACTACAACGTAAGCTTTACTGTTAAATGACATCATACTTAGAATAATATTATGTAACGACAGAGGAAGGGTTTAAAATACATGGGGCATTCCATACCTTGAAGCAATCAATGCAATCATTTGAATATTCTAAAACTTCATTGGTATGGAAGACTTCTGCAACTATTTTTCTGTCGGTGACAGATCCAAAATTCCTATAAATAAATAAATTAAAGAAATTGGCTCAAGTTTTGTGTGACAGTTCTTGTGGTTTTGTGGAAGGTTTGGAATCCTTGAATTCTACTCTGCTCAGGAATTATGATTGATTGAATAATGTCGGAATATGGGTATTGTTATAATCATATGAGAATGATTTATGATCTAATCAATGTGACCGTTGGCCAGCTAAGGTGTAATGTTTCCATCATATTCTCAATCTCCAACGTGTTTTTTCTATGCCTCAGATTTTTCATATTTTTCAAATCTGTGCTTTATTATTTCTTATTTATTTATTTTCTTGATGTTCTGGTTTAGTTAGTTGGGTCATTTGATTTTTCTAATTGATATTTTGGTTCGATTTTTCGTAATTAATAATGTTAATGTTTGTTAGTATATTTGTCTTCATGTTATCTTTTAGTTTGTTGGGTCATTTGGCTTTTATAATTGTTGATTCTGTTCAAACGGACGTCAGAGTCATAAATAAAAATAATATAATACGAAAGAGACATTAAATTAAAAACGAAAATATAATATGAAGTCACTCTAAATGTCTCCGTATGATTTATTTATGACGAAAATAAAAGGGCGGAAAGTTCTCGATTCTTCCGTTACCACTAATAAATGTTGAAAGGCGTTTATATGGAAGTATAAATATTAAGTAGTATATAGGTATGTTGAATATATATATATTTTTTTAAAGTGATAGATATTGTTATATTATACTTTAGGTTTATTTAAAATTATTAATATTAAAAAGTATTTTACAATGGTAATACGAGGTTTAATGTATGGTGTGAATATGTCAACATAAATTTTTATTTTTAATTTTTAAATTGACAATCATTTTTTTGTCAAAATATTAATATTTATGAATATAAAAATGTAATGATTTTTTTTTTCACATCATTTTTATTCTTTAAACATCAATTTAAAAATAAATAAAAGATAAGTAAAAGAACAAAATAATTATATAATTCATATGAATTAATAATTTATTAAAGTTATAGATTAAAATATCTTAAACACATTTATTTAAAAATCAAGAAACGATTTATGTAAAATTTTGGTTATATTGATATAAAATATCTCAAATACATTTATCAAAAAATCATTGATGTCTCTATACTAGCTTTATTTTATTGAGGGTGTTTGTTATAATTTTATTTGGAAATCTATATTTATTATATAATTTTATTTACTTAATAGTCTATTTTATTTTACTTTAGAATTATTTTATTTGCATTTACTAATGAGATATTTTGTATAATATTTGAAAAATAATTAAATATTAAAATCTTTGCAAATATAAATATTCAAGTTTAAAAATACTAAAATAATTAATTTAAATTAGATTGTAAATAAATATTATAATAGATTGAGTTTAATAAGTTGATAAAGTAAATAAAAGGTTAGAGTTGTTTAATTTGTTGTGATGGTGTAGTTGATGATTTTGAAGAGGTGTTTGGTGATTAATTTCAAGAATTTTGAATATCGAAATTTGGAGTGGGAATTTCGCAGTTGTGTCTTTGATAATTCTTTGTTGTCAAACATGATCACGTGTAATTTTGTTCCTCTTACATGATTTTATTTCCCTTCCAACAATATTCTTTTTGGTGTGCTTTTAAATTTATTTTATTATTGTAATATATGTTTTAGCACTACAATAGTGTTAATTGACACTTTTAAGAGTTTTTCAAGTGCTATCATAGAATTTTTCAACTCTTTAAACACTATTTAGGTTCCTTATGTAAATTTTTTTTAAATGAATGTTTCAAAGATTCATAAGATTCCTTATTTAGTACATTCACTAGTACAAGTACAACATTCCCTATAAGATCTAGGTTCTCTTGGATTCTAATTTATAATTTTCAATCTATTGGTGATCATATTTAGCACACTAGGATTTTTTTCCAAATATAACATGCTAAGCTCTAAATTCATATAGTTTTACATGTGTGCCAATGGGCAAGTCCCCTTGTGAGAGAGAATTAGCTTACAACGAGTAAAAGTTTAGTTCAAATAAGGTGGAAATAATCATGTTTAATTCTAGTGAATAAAATAATGCCTACACTTTAGACTACCTGGTGAGAAAACTAATGGGAATTTATAATACACTTTAATCTTTAATTCTTTATTTATTGTATTAAAGGCTTTGTACATGTGTTTTGTAAGTTGTCCTTTGATCTATTTTAAACAATCACATATATACTTGGGAAATATTAATTAACTTGATTAAAATTAGAATAAATATAGGTCATAGACTATTTTTCTTGTATTCATAAATTATATTCTATTGAGATTTATTGAAATTTGAATTTACCTTCTCAAAGATGTCAATGATATTCTATAACAAAGTTCTAATAAATTTAGTAAGAAAATTATTATGTGTTCAACTTCACACATTTTATTCTCTAAATTTCATTCTTTTTTGTTAATCTATTGTAAGGATCCTCATAGAATTAGACTAGGTACAAATCACTTGGGATGATAATTAGTTGAATACTAATATATGTTAATTTACTAAAAAAAAAAAATCCAATATAAATTAAAAAATTATAATTAATTTAAAAAGCAAATAAACTAGTCTAATAATTAATTAATATAGTCATTTAGAAATAATTAAAATTTACAAATTAAATCTAACAAATTAAAAAAATTATTAAATAACTTTAAATTATTTTAATTAAATTTTAAAATATTAAAATATTTATTTTTATTAGTAAATTGAGGGTTTTGTAGAAACTCTCGCCATTACAATTTTAAAAATTGCTACAATTGAATGGCTAGAAAGCCTAGAGACAAAATTGACCATAAAATAGCTACTAGCAACTAAAAAAATTGAACTAACAAGACAAGGGATAATTACCTTTGTAAAATATTAAAGAAAAAACATTATGCAAAAATAAATCATCACCTTGGGAAGTCCATGTGCATATAATAAAAAAAATCCTCGTCTCAATCAAATCATTTGTAGAAGTTAGAGTAGCCTAGATTTCTTTTCACACGTGAGACACCACTAAACTTAAGAGCCTCATTGTTATTGATGTTAGCCTCAACACAATAAGTTACTTGAACCCCCAACTCTAGGAAATCCCTCTTGTTAGCATGTGATATCCCATTTATGGATAGGGATGACAAGGTGATAAGTCTTGACACTCCCAATAATTCATTCATCAATAGTATGTGTATCTTATTGATATAAAAATCTAAACGCTAATAAAACAAGGTTGGATTTTGTTTTTGGGATTGAATAATCTAGATTTCCTTATGTAGAGACAATATTTGATCTAATAGTCCTAAACCAAGGCCTTGTTTTGCATTCAAAAAACCGTTCTTAAAGTTATCACAAAGAAAATTAAAATTTTTGCTCCCAACAAATCTTTCTCAATATCCACTACTTAACTTTTGCACCTTGGGACTTGGCATTCTATTTGTCCTTGAAATCCTATAAAATAGAAACTCTAGTCCTTAACTAGCTTGTATTTCCTAGAAAATCTCCCCCTAGAATCAATTTGATGAATTTGAGGTTATCAACATAAAAAATGATCAAAGGGCTATATAAGCATTGGTCTAAAATGGCCCCTTCAAAGGATGTAACGAGGAGCATCCATGTTGCATAATTTGAAATAAACTAGGCCACCTTCACACAAGAATGAAAACCAAGTTGAATTTACACCACAATGTTAAGAGGGGAGAGACTAAATTTGTCTCCTTGACAAACCTATCATGCACTTGACTCCTATTTGACCACCTTCCACACATATTTATTATAAGATGAAATTATTATAACACATGATCCAAGTCCCCTAAATGTTGTATAGAAAATCAAGGCACTAAAGTAAGCCCAAGAAAAATATTTTTAAAGAGAAAATTTTACAGAGAAGATGTCATAAGGAGGTGTGCTAAAGTTAGAATCACATTTGTTGATAGGTGGTTGAAAATATTCCAAGAAAAATAATATGAGAATCTTCCAACCATTTAAATGACTCCAATGTTGGTTGAGAAAGGTAACTAATTCATCTTAGTATTTGTTAGAAGATCAATTACTATTAACACTTTATATATAACCAATAGAAAATTAACATCTCCAAAACTCTTGCTCAACTGACAAGTCTCCATTAGAGTATTGTTATGCTTCTAATCCTTCATGACCCCGTTAATCAAACCTACAATTATAACCTGAGAGTCACCTTGATTGTTTAACTTCTTACACCTTAGAAAAGAAGTCATCTCAAGATTCTCTATCCAAATTGCTTAACCACCCAATCAAAATTTAACCTAAAAAAACTCTTCTTCAGAAACTGCAAATCATTTAATTTAATAATTAATTGCCCCATTTAGAAAAACATAATATTTCAAATCATTTATAATTATCAAAATTTTGTTAACATTGTTTAGGTTGCATAAAACTATAGTGTATGTTGTTTTCCAGGACCGCAATTTTGTTTTATCTGTCCTTAGAATCTGAATTTTAAATGTCCACTACATAAAAATAGTACCTACACGCATAATGTAAGTTTGAACTTTATGGTGTAACTTCATATCACTGACCCAGAAGATGTTCACATATACAGAAAAAAATGTTCACATATACAGAAAAATATGTTCGCATATACCGAAATACACACAATCTACAAGACTGTCCTCGAAACCAAATAAAATTTCCACGTGCCATGAAAAGATTGGTCTGCTAGATGTGACGTGGTGGGGTCGAGCAACTTGCCGGCAACTTACCTCAGCCTCGTTTTATTGCATTATTTTGAGCCCCATGCTTGGGGCAAGATTTTGGCCTGATAAATAGACAGACATGAAACCCGAATTCCTGCAAATGAATAAAGCCTTTCTGTACCAGAGCTTGTCACACAAAACCATAACCATGGGCTGTCATTCATGTTGCCAAAAGCAGAAATTCAAGAAAGGTTTATGGTCACCTGAGGAGGATCAGAAATTAAGAGGCTATTTGATGAGATATGGCCATGCTGGCTGCTGGAGTGCAGTCCCAAAACAGGCAGGTCAGTGCAGTCTTTTCTCCATCCTATATCTTTTATTCTAATTCTTTCTGTATGATTAAAGAACGATCAGTTCCCAGTGATTCTTCTCCATCAGATCGCATAGTTTGTTTTGTATGATACAGGGCTCGAACGATGTGGGAAAAGTTGCAGACTTCGTTGGATAAACTACTTGAGACCAGGTTTGAAAAGAGGTGCATTTTCACTGCACGAAGAAAAGGTTATCATAGAAGCACACGCTGTCCTCGGAAATAGGCGAGTCTTAAATCATTGAGTATGATCTGAAATGTTGAATGAAAAACATACGCAGTTTAATTCAAAATCTTGCATTCTAATTAACTTCATGAAGTGTGAAAAACTCATTCTAATTTGTATGAATTACTAATGTATGAATAATAGATCTCTTTCAATTTGATGTTCAAAATTACTGAATATCTATTCTACCAAGATCACCTGAAACATCATCCGAGTATAGATTGAAACCTTCATGATGGAAATCCCAGATCCTAAAATAGATTGAAGAGTATTGGACACTGTTGATTCTTTTGTTCTTATGTCAATTGTGAAAATGAACTAAAATTTTATTATTTCAATCTGAGCCATAGCCTTTATAGATTGATTGCTTTCCAGTTAATAATGGGGTGAGTTTCTGTTCAATTGAATTAAATGGAGTTTATTATCTACATGCAGGTGGTCACAGATAGCTGCCAGATTACCAGGAAGAACTGATAATGAGATCAAGAATTTCTGGAATTCAAGCATCAAAAAGAAGCTGAAGCTAATGGGAATCGACCCTCTTACTCACAAACCTCTAACAGAAAACAGCAGATGTACCGAAAAAGATTCAGATGATAGCAAATCTGCACCATCAAAGATGCATCCAACACATGTTTTACAAACAGAGCCTCATTTTCAGGCTTCATTTCTGCTCACAGATATGCAAGATACCACAGATTTGAGTAACATTGGCATAGAAGATTCAATGCCATCTTTGAAGAGTGAAGAGGATATGGATCAGAATGAGTTGTATGGTTTGCCCAATTCCAACTCATGTGGTGGCTCTCTGCCAAAGATACTCTTCTCAGAATGGTTGTCACAATCATCAACAACTCTAAGCAGTCAGGAGAATTCAGAGCACAGTAATTCTGTTCATGATTACCATGTGTTCCAAAACATTGCATTTCCTTGCCATGATCATTTCACAGGGCTTGAGAGCTCTTCCTCTGGTGGGGTTAGTAATATTATTCCTCAACTAAAGTTGGAACTGGGAGAAATACAGTCCTCCATTGATGAAGATCAGTTATCCAAACAGTGCATAACCCAGATGACATCTGATATAGTTTCAGGTAATATGGGTTTTAATTGTGAGGATGTTTATGATTTTGGTTCAGTTTCTGAGTACCAGAATGTGTACAACAAAGAGGAAGGTGATTACAGCAATTCTGTTATGATGTCTGATATCTCCATCAGCCAAGAAAACCTTTCATGTTATTCAGTAAAGACAACAGTAGCCAAAGATATGGGTGTCAGCACTGAGTTCTGGGATAATGGAAGGGCTAGCAGCAGTAACAGTAGCAGCTACAATAACCTCCATGAAATAGACAATGCAGAACTGTTTTGGAGATAGATGTTATTTAAGGTTAGCAATAATCATCTTGGGATTGGATGGAAAAGAATAAAGAATAAAAACATTCAGAATCCTGTTCCATAAACCCATCATTTGCCACTGCAAAAATCAAAATTTGATTGTATTATGTGAAAAAATAAATGAATAACTAGACGTTTTTTGTTATGTTGTGAGTTTTTGTCAGCTTCTATTTTTATTACAGTGGACTTTCAAATGATAAAAAAACCATTTGTGCCATTGCCTGCGGTTTGAAAGAACAAAACAGTATTTTATTTATTTTAAATTTTAATATTTATTTTCATTGACTACAGAATTTCATTTGATGTGATAGCAATAATCATCTATGCAACGATTAAAATGAAAAAAATAAAAAATAAAAATTATGCAATTTCTGCCCAAGAAAACTTTGTTCCACCTAATACTACCAAAGATATATTGATTATTAATTATTAAAATAATCACGACCTCAATTAAGAAAGTCTATTTTTCTCCATTAACTAGCGGTTGTCCCAAGTGGATATTAAGTTGTAAATTTCTGTCCGATTATTTGATTATTTTTGGCTGGAAATGAGGGAACAACATGGTGGGCGTGATCTAAGAGTATACAATCGGACTTGGGAAATTAATTGTTCATAATCTAAGGGTATGTGCCCGGACTTCTCAAGTTTATCTAGGCAATAGTCCTCGGGTGTCCATAGGACATGCCAAATTTGTTTAAGGTACTATCATGGGTATCTACTAGACTTGCCCAATCTACACAGGGCATGATATTAGTGTATACATTTGAATTTGAGAAATTTACTTAAGGTATGATTATAGGTTATGTATTTAAGACTTGTTTTAAGGTATGTCTTTGGATTTATTAAATTTGTTTGGAGTACAAGTATATGTTTGGGATTTTTTAGGTATATATTTATTTGGATTTTGTCAAATTTATTTGAGGTATATAGTCTTATAGTATAATTGGATTTGTCAATTAATTTGGGATACGATCATGGAGAATTCATTTATATTTTTCAAATTTGTTTGACGTACTATCTTGGAGTATGCATCTAAATTTGTCATATTCATTTAGGGTATCTTAGGCATATCAAATTTTCTCAAGATATGATCCATAGTGGAACCTTTGTTGTTAGTACATATGTTTTCTATTTTCCTAATATAATTTTTTCCTATTTTTTATTTAAGCTTTCTTAGGTTAATAAAATAGGTATTGATATGAGTGGAGTCAGTTGTCAATATCTTTCATAAGAGTTTTTTTTTTAAATTTTGAATGCTTTTGTTGTACTCTCCCTATTGATTGTATTTTTCATGTTTCCATTTTCACATAATCTATATATACTCACTCTCTTAGCTTGTATGTTAATTTCTATAACTTCATTCTTTTGAGCTTTCTTAATGTCATTTCACTTTTTTCAAGCATTTATATTTTTCTCATTGGATTGTAACTCTATAATGCTATTTTTAGATCTTTGATGATTTGTATTTGTAGTTTAATAGTTCCTATTTCTTACATTAATGTATATAGGTTTTCAGTATGCTTTTTTTTTGGATTTAACTATATGAATTTTATTTGCATGAACTTTATGATGCAAATAAAATTCACGCAATTAAATCTTGAAAAAAAGCATACTAATACAATATGTACTATGGAAATCCAATGTCTTTATATAGGTTTTGTAATATCCCACATAAAATATTTTGCAAATATTCTTCTAACACAACAATACACAACAAATTTGTAGCATAACATTAATCTTCAAATACTCTCCATATTATTCAAAATAATTTAGAGAAATATCCACATAAAATTGCCAATTCCTTATTCAATCTTGCAACCAAATTTGATTTTTTTTGTACATCAAGTTTCTAGACCTCTTCTTCTATTCATTTGACTAATTAATTATTGCATAAATATGATGCAATAACAACAAAATATCCAACATCAAGAACTAGAAATACACCCACAACCCACAACCAACAAACTACATAAAACCATTAGAACTACTTAACTAGTCAACACTAAAACTACACCCAAAGAACCAAAAATGCTTGCAACATAATATAATGTTTTATTTTATTTTTTTGCAAAAAATGGACTATTATTAGTCATTACAATATTTTCAACATCTCATATAAATATGGAAATAACAACTAAACTACTAAAGAAATGTTGGCAATCTCATTAGAATACAACTTGAAACACTACCAAAATACACCCACTTGAAATGTGAATGATACAACTCCAAGGAATGGCCTTGAGAGCTAATATACTAGAAAAATACACACTACACAATAATAAAAACACTTACAAAAAAATTGGAAACTAAACTGCAAACCTATACCCGTATACAAACACACCACACTAAAATTAGTTGATTTACAACAACCTGTTAAGAACCTTTGCACTCCTCAAATGAGAATTCCCTCTTGAATCGAAGTTTTTTCATCCTTTGAATTCTATAACTCATGGGCTTTCATCCACAAGCCACAATCGCCTATTGGTTTTTATCCACATAATAATATTGTAGAACACATAGTTCATACAATGAAAAGTTATGAAGTTGAAATGGAAAAAAGATATTGAAATGTGACTTTTCCAATAAATAAATAGAGGACCAAATCCAAAATCCTCTCGTTTGAAAAAAATGAAAAAATATGGTTTTCATCATTTTCTCGAGCCAAATGAGCTCCTATTTTGTGTGTTATTAGATTCTTGACCAAAGTTGGACAACAATTTACCATATGCAAGCTACTATAAAATACTATCAATAATTGACTACCACTAGAACTTGAAGGTTATAAACCTCCTCATGAGAAATCCCACGCTCTAGTTTTTTTGTCAACACTATTAAATATTAAAACATATTTAATATTTAATTGGCCCCACTTATATAGCTTGAAAATATTAAATAATTGTGGATCTAAAATATTAAATATTAAATAAATTATATTCTAAACTCCCTCCTTAACCCATGGAAAATATTAGAATTTAATTTTTTCCTACAAATTTAAATTAAATAAAAATAGGACATGAAAAGTCACCCCTTCCCAAAATTGCTTCTCCTCAAGAAATTGCAACCCATGATGCTCAAGAATCATTGTGCCAATTTGGTAAGTCATGTTATACTACACATAAAGCCTAAAGTGTGTACTTAATATATGTTGAGTCTCTTACTAAAGAATATTGTGCAAGCCCAAATATTCAAGTGTCTCAATGCCAATGTCATGAATCAATATGTATTATCCATGTAATTTGAATCATGTATTTTTCAAGTGAAATAGCTCTTTCCAAAAACCATTACATGATCTACTCTTTCAAATATGCATAGCATCCCTAAAAAACTCATGTAATTTGATCACCCCTTTGAGAAACAACTTGTCCTCATGTAGGAAATTAAAAAAAAAGTTTGCATAACTTATAACTTAATTAGTGCATACCTTTAGAAAATCCATAATGCAGTGCATGATTAAACTTTTCCATCTTTGGATTGGATAAAGGAATGAGGGAAACTAACCTTTTGTATGCTCCTCTTTGTTGTGAGAATGAATGATGCCTACTCTCCAATGTTTGGAAATTCCCATGTACCTATAGAATCTAGATCCCATACCTAACATGTGAGGCGACTTAGGACAATAAGCACAACATCTTTCTGTATACCCATGATTGAAAAACACCTAAAAATTCACTTGCATGTGTGCTAATAAAGTACATTTGGAGTGGCTAAAAATGGTGATAAATAAATGACAGAAAAATATTTGATTGTTTCCTTGAGTATGTTTCATGTATCTCTTGATAAAAAAATTCCATCACCACTTATTCCCTTCATATCTTATTGATATTTCTTTGTACAAATATATAGGATTCAAGTTTCCCCACCGTGCTTATGTTGAGCTACTTTGGTATTTATGTGAGCTTCTATTTGAAACTATCTCATGGAGTACATAAATTCCTCAATAGAAAGGTTATATCCAACACAACTCTTCCTTAATTCTTGTCGGCGCTCTTCATTCAAAGGCCAAATTGAAAATGAAAATCAAGCACCATACAAAGTTGATAACAAACAGACCAAATACCATAGTTTGAAGGAATCTTACCTAGACCCATGATATAGGAATTGTTGCATACTTGTATCTACTCCTATTGCTAAAAATTTAGTGTCTTCATGATGCAAGTAATGGTGAAACCATTTCATGGTTGGGTGAAAGAACAAAGATGAGTCCACTTCTAGTGGAAGTTTAAGACTTAGAAAAATCCTAAAATTGGGCAAAAAAAAGGGATCTCATTTTGTAGTAATCGAGATCCCGTTTCACTTCGAGACTTCGAGCCTAAATTTAAAACATGATCCTATTTCATGGTAGGACCTCGAGCCTAGAATTAAGAAATAGGATGTTGATTGCTATGAAATGTGATCCTGATTGCTAAGAAATGCGATCCTGATTTGTAATAAGTGAGATCTCGTATCATAGAAACTGTATTTATTTTTTTAGAAATGGTATGTGACCTCATTTTTACTTGTGCAAGGAATGGGATCCTAGGTCGAAGAGAATTATTTATGCCCTGCTAACAGTCTAGGTGAGTTTTTTTTGCCTTTTTTCATTTTTTGGTATTTAGTTATTCGTATTTTGGTTTTTTTGTTTATTTTTTAATTTAGGTGTTTATATTTCCTTTGGATCTTCTAAAAAATATTGAAACCCTAGATTCAATTTCAAAACTAAAAAACTTACCCTTGAAACAAAAAACAACCGTAAGTTGAATCCAAACAAAAATATTTACCCTTCAAACAAAAAAACTTACCCTAGTACACATAAAAATAGCCCTAAATTATTTTTGTTTACAGTGTTCATCAAGTCAATTTGATAGAATTATTTCAAAATCAGATAATACTTTCATTGAGAAAAAATATAGAAAAAATATTTTTCATTTGTATTGCTTTATTTTTTAAATCTATATATTTTCATTTGCATTGCTTTATGTTTTAAATCTATATGCAAATATTTCAAAATCAAATAATAATTAATTTCCTTGAGAAAAAAATCTAGATTTTCCTAAGTTTATTTCATTCCATTATTTAACACTTATTATTAATTGTTTAATCTCTTTAAGCCACATACAACTAGAATTTGCAGCACATGGCATCCATATGTACCCATGCACAAACACCTACTCTAACATATTAACATACATATAGTTTTCTACCAACGTAATCATTGAACCTCCTTTAGGAAAGGTTTAGAAAACTCTCAAGTAAACACAATTTCAATAGGTATAATTTAGGTTAGACTCTAGAAACTTCACCAACATTCTCCCTCCATGGTATAATGCCCTCTTCCTCACAAAAAATCTCCATCTCGAACAAAACCTCAAAGCTAAAACTTGATCAAATCGGCCAATTTGGAATCAAACCAATCAAATTTATCAATCCAATCGACTTAACATAGCCATGAAGGATTTTATCCTAAGACTACTATAATTGAATCAAAACATAAATCTAGGGATTTATGCCACACCAACACAAGCATGAGAATTCCAAGATCATCCAAAAACCCCTAACATGGATATTTTTGCTAATCAATATACATAAAAGGATAAATGAACTTCATCCACCCCTTTCACTCTTTCCATAAATCCAAGATCCATAAACCTCATAAATGTAATAATATCCCAATTATTGACACTTGAAGTTTAATATATACATACAAAATATCATTATTAAAGGTCATGTTAAGCTTAAGTTAAATGTACCCACATCATAAAATTAACATCAAGGTCCCTATTCAATGTATGATCAAAATTTTCCACAACCAACTCAAGGTCAAAATTATCATGTTGATTCCATTAATCAAATCTAAGGATAAAAATCCTCTCAATCATCCTAAATATACAACAAGAAACAAAATAATACTAGAGATATTAATACCTTTGACTAAGAGAGAAGAATATGAGCTTATGCAAATGAGGTCATGTTTGTGGCTTGGTCTTGAACAAGGTTTCATTGTATGACCTAGTCTAATTCTAATGTAACTTGTAGGGATCTGTGTGCATATATTTCTTGATCCATTTGTGAAAAAAATTGTGCCAAAAAGGTTAACAAGATTGTTTTCAAGACAAGAGGAGAAGACCTAGACAAGTATCTTAGTCACAAGCCAAGCACCTATAATTATCGAACAAGATTATTGTCATTCCTTGAGAAAAAATATGCTAATGAAGAGATCTAAAGAACAAGTCTATAATGGAAATATGTGCCTCTAAATTCCTACTAAAACATATTACTCTTATGTGTGATTCCATGAATTCAAAATGATTTCTAATAACCTAGGAATACCCACAAATACATGTTCTTTGTCTCTCAATTGAATATTTTTGGTGCATAGGCTAACAAAGTAATTACTAGTCTTTGGAAAGGTTATCTCAAGAGTAGGAGATTTGAATTTGGATGAGGTGGACTAGGTCATGTCATGAAACATAATCCACATATTGGGTCAAGGTGTGTGGCCTAATCCATATGTCAAGGCATGTCATGTGGTCTAGGCTATTGTCTAGATCATGCCACATGACCTAGTCCAAGGTGGGAAAATATTGTGAATGATTATTATATTGTATCGTGAGGATATATGGTTATTATATTGACAGTAATAGGATAAATGTGAGATTTTATATTTTAATGGAAATCAACCCCTTAATATTGGTCAATTGCTTAAGGAGGTAGACCTAAAGGAATGTTTTAGATATGGGAATCAGTGAAAACTTTAGTGGTGAATCTTCCCCAATTGGTGAATTCTAGAAATCGACCAAGTCAAAATTGGTGAATTAATCGCACCCAAAAAGGTGTCCAAATCACCTGGATTTTATAAACTATTGGTCCAATGCATGTCCATTCGCCAATGATTATTTTTAATGAGGAATATTTAAGTAATAAATTTTCCATAACAAACTATGTGTTTCAAATGGACCGACTAATAGTTTCGCCTGGAATCCCAGGAGCATGTAATAAAACACCTACATATTCGCCAATACTATTAATACAAAATTGTATCAGGATCCATTTCACCAATTAAAATTTACAAATAGTTGCTTGTGAAGACCCATTTCGCCAATTAAAATTTATAAATAGTTGTTTATGAGGACCTATTTTGCCAATAACATTAAAAAATAATTACATTTGAGGACACATTTCACCTTGAAAATTACGTGTAGTTGTATAAGCATGTGAGATTCACCAAATTTTAATATACCATTTAAAAATCCCACGGAACTCACCAAATATGGATTGATATAAATACAATAGAAACTATCATTTATTCTTACACATTTTGTTCAGTTATGAGGTTCTACTTCTCGATTCAGAAGTCAACGAAAGCCGAAAACATAGAATTAAAGGTGAGTGATCATTTATTCATAGTGCTATTAGTTATAATAATAAGATTTATTTCTCTTTTCCATTCTTTCTTTAGTCTTAAAGATGATTTTGAGCAGGGAATGGGATCTATATTCTCTATCCTTCTTAAACAAGAAGACATTTTTTTCCAGCTTTTATTTGAAGTGAGAGATCAATATGTCGAGCAACAAGGATAATAATCCCCAGGGTAGTGAAGAGACTGGGAGACCATCAAAACACCCAAAACATAGAAGTACCATACAGTCTTACTTTGGAATTGGCAAAGCTTTTGATCCATCAAATCAAGATGGAGATACTATTGCAAGTATGTGGTGTTGTCATTAATATTGTCATTGATGTCAACATAGTTTAGATTGGTTGCAGATGGTTTCTATACTGTTGAAGTGCTTAGAGTACATGGAGCTATGTCTATGAAGTTGTAGTTGTGTTTTTGGCAAGTTCTTTTGAGAAAATTTGAGAAATAATGAAAGTTGTGTGCTCTGATATTGTGCTTTGTATTTATTCTATGTTGATCCTATGCCTATAAAAATATGTAGGTGTTTTCATAAGCTTTAAATGATAATATATCCTAAGTTTTAGCTTCTAGGTCGATGGAGAGAAAAATTTATCTTCACTGGTGTGTGAACTGGTTTGGCAGAACTATCTGGTTGCGGACTAGGAGAAATTTTTTGGCTCCACAGTCTTCTGGTATTTGGTTTTAGATCTTGCGGATCTAGGAAATGAAATTTTTTTATGGTTTATGTGTTTTGAAAAATTTGCGTGTGGTTTGGTGCTCTGGAAGACCTGCTCCAGAGCTCCTGTGCTTTTGTTGGTTGGTCCGGTTGGACTGTTGAAGAGTTCTTTGCAAATCAAGTTTATTAATTTTTTTGCAGATGTACTTGAGGTGTTTTAAGAGATGGTGAAATGAATGGTGAAGCATGTTGAGCAATCCATATGAGATTATCTTGTTGGAGATGCATGTCGGTGTTTTCATTAGGTTTGGCTGACTTGGTGTTTACATGTTACATTAAGTTTTTGCATCAATTTGAGAAAGTGTGTGTGTGATCGAAGATGTTGTTTGGGTCGTAAATTAAATATGTAATTGGTCCTATCACATTCTTATCCACCGTGGGAATGTTGAGTAGCTGACCTAGTTTGAATTTGTAATTTGAAATTGTATAGTCGAGCTTGGTGAATGTTTCTAAGGTTGAAGATGGTATAAAAGCGAATCAAGTTGTAGTGAATTGATCATCCATCCATCATTTGATTCAAGCAAGAGAAGAGTGTGCGAACAAGTGTGAAAAGAAGAGTGGAAGAGAGAATTGAGGCAACAATACTTCATTGTGTTAGATTCCTAAAAGCAATGAGC
Source organism: Sequoiadendron giganteum (assembly GCA_007115665.2). NCBI lineage: Eukaryota > Viridiplantae > Streptophyta > Pinopsida > Cupressales > Cupressaceae > Sequoiadendron > Sequoiadendron giganteum. Next base: position 710,082,044 of record CM021103.1, read on the forward strand.
TGAGGTTATCTAAAATATTTTGATCAAGTTGTGAAGTGTGTGGAACCTTTTTGTGGTGGATCTTTATTTATCTCTTTGTATTTTCTATAGGTAGTGAGCCTCTCTTTTTGGATAGTGAGTCCTAAGGCAATGCGCCCTTAATCTAGGTTGTGAGCCTTTGTATCTGGGTAGTGAGCTTTTGTATCTAGTGTTGCATTACTACTATATTGTTAGTTAATCCCCACCGTTGTTTTTTCCTCATTGGGTTTTCCACATAAATCTGGTGTCTCTGGTGTTTTCTTTTTGTTATTTGCATTTCATGTTCACACTTAATAATAGATTGAAGATAAAGTGGAATTGATTAAGTTTAGAAGAAAATAATTTGATACAATTGACTCACCCCCCCTCTTAGTTGTATTGTGCATTTCAACAATTGGTATTAGAGCCTAGGTTTCTTAGTGAAAAGCTTAACCGCTTGAGGTAGATCACATGGTGCACAAGTTACAACTTCCTATTTTTAATGGTGCTGATTACAGTGATTGAAAAGAACAAATGACAAGTTATATAATTTCACCTAGTTTCAATACCTGGAAAGTTGTGGAGACAAAGTATGTGATACCAGCAGTCGGTCCTTCCTCTCCTGATGAGGTTGCATCTTTTGAAGAGAATGAAAGAGAAAGGTATGCCCTCTTTAGTGCTTTATCTAAAACTGAAAGAACGAAAGTTATTTCTTTGGCTATTGCTAATGAAGTATGGAAAAAATTGAAAGACATTTATGAAGGGAATGATAGAGTAAAGTTGTCAAGGAAACTAATTGCTAAGAGAAAATTTGAGAACTTGAGAATGGAAGATGGAGAAGATATTGCAATCTATTATCATAGAGTTAAACTTATAGCAACAAAAATCAAGAATCAAGGTGGTACCATGATAAATAAAGATATAATTGAGAAGATCTTGATGACCTTACTAGAAAATTATAGTGACAAAGTATCTTCTCTTGAAGAACAATATGATCGAAAGATATTTAATAAGGAGCATCTATTTGGTGTCTTTACTGCATTTGAAATGAGAAATTTGCAAGAGATAAGGAGAAGACTAAAACAACCTTTAAAAAAATGAAGATAGGAGATTATCCAGATGATGATGATACAAAAGATCTGGAAGCAAATTTCACAAGGATATTGAAGAAAGGTACTGGTAAATACAAAGGTAAGTTTCCTTTTAAGTGTTTCAGTTGTGGAAATATTGGTTATTATGCATCAAGATGTCCTAATAGAGCTACACAAAAGAGGAACAAGGAAAATAAAAATAATTACAAAGCTAAGAAAGATAAGAAGTTCAAGAAGTTGTATTATGTCAAGGAAGATGCAAGAATTTTTGATGATGAATTTGAATTCGAGGAAGATAAAGATGAATGTTTGTTTCTATCCCTTGAAAAGAAATGTGAAAATGAATCTGGTCTAAAGAACAAGAAGGATGAAGAACAAGGTACTTTGGTGACTTCTTTTCATGCCAGATAGGATGAAGACTTTTGGGTAATTGACAGTGGATGTTCAAATCATATGACTGGAGATAAGAATAAGTTTACTTAACTTGAGAAGTATGATGGAGGTATAGTCATGTTTGGAGATAACTCTGGTGCTAAGATTGTTGGTAAATGAAAAATTAGCTTTGATGGAAAACACAATACTGATGATGTTTATTATGTGAAGGGCTTAAGGCATAATATCTTAAGTGTTGGACAAATATGCAACAAAGGTTTTAATCTTGTGTTTCAGGATAACACTCGTGAGATCAGAAAGGGATCTGGAACTATGGTAGCAGCTAGAATAAGAACTCATGGAAATATCTATCAACTTAAGGGTGGTGATGTTCAGTGTTTTTCTTCTCAGATTAATGAGAGTTGGCTCTGGCACCAAAGAATGTGACATGTGAATTTTGATAATCTGGTTAGGATCAGTTCTAGAGAAGTTGTGAGAGATCTGCCTAGAATCACAAATCCTTCAAATTGAATTTACAGAAGTTGTCAAATGGGAAAGTAGACAAGAAAAAGTTTTAAAGGAAAAGATCAATCATCTACTAGAATGCTAGAATTAATTCATACAGACCTTTTTGGTCCTACAAGAACAAGAAGCATGAATGGTGACAAGTACTTTATGCTTTTAATTGATGATTACTCTAGGATGACATGGGTTACATTTCTTAGAGAAAAGGCTCAAGCTCTTTACAGATTCAAGGTATTTAAGGCAAGAGTAGAAAATGAGGCAAACCTAAGAATTAAATGCTTAAGATCTGACAGAGGTGGAGAGTTTACATCCAGTGAGTTCAATGCATTATGTGAAGAGCATGGTATAAAAAGACATTATTTTTCTCCTAGAATTCCTCAACAAAATGGAGTTGTGGAAAGAAAGAATCAAACTGTATTAGAGGCTGCCAGAACTATGATGAAAGAATCAAATGTTCTTGATGTGTATTGGAGAGAAGCTATTCATACTGTTGTTTACATTCTTAACATAGTTAAAATTAGAGGTGTTGGCAAGAGACACTACAATTTTTTTTTGGTGTTGTCATTGATGGAAACCGTAGTCGGTGATTGGATCCACATGTCATCATTTGATCATATCGACAGTTAGACTGAAGACAGTCAAGGAAGAACCGAGCATCTGACAGTTTTGTGTTCATCAATCTACATGAATATTTTTTGTTATTATTTTGTATTGCATATCTTAGGAAATGTTGTTTGGTATATGATATTTGTTGCTATTTAATCTTAGTGGCTCATATTGATTCGTGTGTGAGTTAGAAGATCCAGTTGATTAATTTTCTATTTATTAGTACAAAAGCCGACTTGGTGAATGTAATATGTTGTAGATACTTGATAAGTAATTTTAAAGTATTTTTGTGTTTGTGCATGCTAATGTTGATCATTGCTATGCTATAGTTGACTTTGGTTGGTGCACATTAAGGATTATCCATGGCTTGAGTCAACAATTTGCAAATGTTTTCATATCTTGTTGAAGCCAACATGTTGCGATTAAATTCTTAGTCGCAAATATATATGTGATTGATCATATCATTTTGAGATGCGAACAAGGTGTGTCAATGTGTGTTGCGAATATAAGAATGGTTACATAGTGATTATGCATAGTTTCACTTGTGCATTAAGGATTTTGTGATGCAAGTTTGAGCATAGCAGAGTAGAAGCACAAAATCAGTCAAAAGGACAGAAGATCAATTTTTGAGCCTAATCAAAACTATAATCAAGCATATGTAGATGCTAATATCTCAGTTCAATTTCTCAGATGGATTTAATCTGATTATCCTTGTAAGACAGTGAGTCTTCCTTTGAGCAGTGAGCTCTAGGGAGTGTACTTGAATTCAAGTGCATTCCCATATTGTAAACTTCATTTTGAGTATACTTAGATCATATTGTGGATTGGCCATCCATCATGGTTTCCCCCCTAACATGGTTTCCACATTAAAATTATGTGTTATGGTGTTATGGTTGTTTGTTTTATGCTCATGCATATTTATTTTGACTGAATGTTATAAATGCTTGAAGGGTTAGATTAATAAAGTTAAAAATTGCAGAACACTGATTCACCCACCCTCTCAGTGTTCCTTGCTTCCAAAAATTGGCATCAAAGCTAATTTCCTCAGAAGAAGTCTAAAAACATGGGGAGATCTTGGAAAGTGTTTCAATGGATTCAAGTAGTCTTCAACAACAAATTTTGGTGGCCCTAGATGATCTTGATCAGTCAAAATCTGAAGTTCAAAAATTGCAAGTAAACCTCATGGATGCCGAGAAATTCATTGAATCATTGAAAGATAAAATCAATAAATCCAGGGAGAAAATAAAGGAACTCTGTGATCAGATTAAGCAGAATGATAGTAAAAGCGTTGAAGATGAGCAATTGAGTCAAGCTTTGAAAGAAAAGACAAAAGAATGTGAAAATATTGCTAGAGATAATACAATCCTAAAGCATGAGATGGAATCTATCATGATGAGGATGACCAAGGAGATTGAAGACAGAAAGAAGAATGAAGAGAAGCTTTCATAATCCAGGAAATAAAAACCTGAAGAATGCAACCATTTGGACAATGAATTGGAACAATCTAAAAAAAATGAGGAAGTGCTTCAAAATCAGATTGATGATCTCAAAGATGAACTTGCTATTGCAAATGAGTACAAAGAGAATTTCAAAGTTAGCTCAGCCAAGCTTGATGAACTAATCAAAATTCAAAGGAATAATGGTGACAAGCAAGGTCTTGGTTATGAAGAAGGATAAAGTTCTAGGTCTGGACAAAGGAGATTTAAAAAAGGAAATTAGATAAATAGAGTTGGAAGGAATCCGGTAAGATAACCTAATGCTAAAATATTCAATGGTTACTATTTCACTTGCAATAAGTTTGGTCATATGGCTTCTCAATGTAGAAGCAGGATGAATCCAAGTGGTCCATCATTCTCAAGTCAATGCTTTTATTGCAATAAGTTTGGTCATAAGTTAAATGGATGCAGAAATGTGATGAAAAACTTTCATAGAGATGTTAGATGTTATACATGCAATAGATTTGGCCATATTGCTAACCAGTGTAGATCAAGAGAAAATCAGTGGAACAAATGGTCTGGATAGATAAATGTTGTGTGCTATAACTGTAACAAATTTGGTCACATTGCTAGATTATGTTGGAACATAAAAGGTCCAGTAAATCAAAGGAAAAACATGCAGAAGTATGAAAAAGGAAAAGGAAAAGTCACTTTGTTAAAGGAGATGCACTAGTACCTAAACCTGCTTCCGGTAATTCCTCTAGGAATTAGTTTTAGGCCTTTGGCCTAAGGGGATCCATCAAGAAAATCTCTTAACCCCCTACCGGTAACAGACACCGAGATGTGGATAAGTACAATAAGCACATAGATGCTCTACATATGCTATTGAATCTATTGGAGAGAGTATTATCTAGTATTGGAGGTTCGTAGAAGAATTATTTGTCACAACACATGGAAATAGGGTAACCGGATTAGTTAGGGTAAAAATAATTTATTGCAACAAAAAGGTTAAGTGTGCGCGTGATAAAACGTCATATTTATCTTTCATTTGCCACTTTGCATTTTGAAGAAAATAAGTTTGGAGAGCTATGAACCAAACTTTGGTGAATTGAAGTGAAATTCAAGTGTGAAGGAGCTTTCAACAATCAAACTTCGATCCGAAGAAAAGGTATTTATCAGAAAAACCTGTGAGTTTGTGAATTGGTGAAAATGGCTACTCCATTAGTAGTTGATATCAAGGACATACCCCATCTTAAATTCAAGTGGCATCCTTTCAAATCTGTCGAGATAGACCCGTTAGGTGCATTTTCATCTATTTTGTATGACGTCTTGCATACTAAAGACATTAGGGCATACATCCACACAAACATTGAAGAGTTAGGAAGCTTGCAACTATTGAATTTGTATAACAATCACATTATAGGAGAAGAGTTTTGTGTCAAACTGGAATTCAAAACCCTAGAAGAGAAGAAATTTACATAGATTGTTAAATTTCCTGTGTTTGAAGAAAGCAAATGGATCCGGTATATTTTGAGCCGAATTCATGATGAATTTATGTGGTTGAATATAACCTCTAAGATTATAAAGGAGGCAATAAGCACTATTACAGGTTTAAATTCCTTTGGTGGGTTGTCGATTTTGAAGTCTGTAAAGAATCAAACAATTACTGATGCAACAGGTTCTAAGTATGATAGAAGAGCTATGAAAATTGATGATATCATTGATGTAGATGTCAGATTCGCATCTATGGTCATTGGTTACATGATTTATCACTCAAGTTGGGATAATTTAGTATCTGGTACAACTATTTATGCAGCTTACCAAATGATGAAGAAGACAAAGCAAAGAAGTTAAAAATTGACAAACCTAGTATGTCAGTAGAAGAGGTTGAGAAAGCTTTGGTCAAAGATGGCAATATTAAACCGCTTTGTAAATGGTATGAAACCTTTGATAAATATAGCCAAAGAACTCTTGAGGAAGCTATAATAAAGTATTTAAATATTTTCAATAATGTTCTTATTGAAATAATTTTTGATTTACCTAAAAGGCTGTATGATATTTTGGAAATGAGGAGAGTAATGCTAGAATAGAAGAAGAGAAAATGAGAGAGAGAATTCTTGTAGAGTTATGTCTAGTGATGTCTATGGAAGAAATGAAGACAATCCTGAACAAAGCTAAAAAGGAATTCAAGAGAAAAAAAAGAGTGAATAAGCTCATGATTGGTCAAACTAAAGAAGTTGTAGAAGAAACTAAACAAATTTTGAGAAAAGTTTTGTTAAGTAATAGAATTGATGTTGTCTCTGAAGAAACACACAATGTCTCATTTGGTCTAGCAGAAGAAGAAGAAAAACAAGATACAATTGAAGATACTCAGATTCCTCCTAATGTGGATAATACAAAAGTACCTATGGAGATTGAAGCTCCTGAAATTGTATCGGTTGAGAAAGTTGAGATTCCTGAAGATAAGCAAGAATCTATAGCTGAGGAAACAGTGGTTGAAAAAATGAAAGTTGATGTAAAGGAAGTTCCATTGGAAGCAAGAGACACTACAGAGGCAGTGAATAAATTTATGGTAGAGAAAAAGGAAGAATTTGACCCTGAATTGGTTGAAGGTCCTATCAACCTATCCACTTTGTCCCCAATTCATAAAATGAAAGTTGCATCATTTTCCCAGGCAAAGGCTAGAGAAGAATTGTTGAATTCTCACATTGAGGATAATGAACTCTTAAATCTTGCATCTGTAGTTCTGGAGAAAATAATGCCTACTCATGTCAAGGATCCGTTCGGTTCCTCCTTCGGTGAATTGAAGAATCTCATTAACTTTGTAAGTACCCATTTCAAGTCCCTTGAGAAGTTAGCCATGGTTAAAGTGTTGGAATCAAGGGAACACTAAGAGGGGGGGTGAATCAGTGTTCAATAATATTCAAAATTCATCTATTCAAAATATAAAAGCATTTCATCATTATATTAAGGAAAAGATATATGCATTGAAATTAAACATCCATAACATTGTGATACACAGATTTTTGCATGGAAAACTTGTTAGGGGAAAAACCACGGTGGATATTAATCCACAATTTGAGTACTCAAAGTATAGTGTTTATAAAAGGAATGCACTTGCATTTAAACACACTTCCTAGATCTCACTGCTGAAAAGATAAAGTCTTACTACCTACAAAATTTAGATTAAAATCATCTGAGAGATGAACTGAGATAATAGCATTTGATCATGCCAGGTAACAGTTCCAGTGAAGTTCATAAACTCGATTCTAGATCTGCTTTCCAGTTTTGTACTTCACTCTGCTCTTCTCTGCTCATTACTTCTCTTTGCACCACTTTGAGACAAATTCACATTACTACTCTTCTAGACCTTGCAAGTTTCACCTCATACACACACATATGCATATTCCTCACTTTTAATGAAAAAACCAAACTCATATATATATCTGTACACATCTAAAAATGGTCACGGTTAAACAAACCTATTAATTAATTAAATATGAATTATTTAATTAATATTCTTAAGTCATCTACATATAAATAAATTTAATTATTTATTTATATTGTTCATTTTCCAATTTTTCTAGTTTAATTAAATAAATAAAGTTTATTTAATTACTGCTACCTTTCTCTTAATTAATTAAATAAATTTCACAATTTATTTATATTAATTATCACAAGTTTAAATTATAAATTTAAATGATATTTCTTCATTCCACATTTAATTAAATATTTTTAATATTTAATTAAAGCACTTTCTGAAATTCTTCACTCTTCTCACATAATTAAATATTTTCAATATTTAATTAAAAGTTTTTTCTCTTCTTACATAATTAAATATTTTCAATATTTAATTAAAATCTTTTTCTCTTCTCACATAATTAAATATTTTCAAATATTTAATTAAAAGCTTTTTCTCTTCTCCATAATTAAATATTTTGAAATATTTAGTTATGAAGCTTTTTCATTTTCCATACATATTTAAATATTCATTTATTTAAATTATGGAGACACCTTCCATTTTGTCTCTTCATTTTCCATCTGTCTTTTAAGCTTCCATCTTCTTTTCAAATTCTCGATCTGTCACCGTTCATCTTAACAAGTTTGAACTCAACCATTGATCTTGGCCAATTGAATTCCTGCCTTCAAAAATCTATAAATACAACCTTCTTGTGAGGTAAAAAAGATCTCTCGAATCCTAGATTTTCATGCATAGTTATTATAGTCGCATTTTAGTTTTATCAAGCATTTCTATTATTTAATTAGCATTTCAATTTCATAGCTTAAAGCATATTAGCAATGCACATGTATTAACATTAATCTCATTCTCTCAAGCTTCCATTCTACAAGCTACTATTTAAAACCACTGAGAGCAAGCATCTTGAAATGAATCCTTGGAGATAGAGGACAATGGGATGAATTTGAAGAAGCTGCCTGTATTTAGAGTTTGTGTTTATGCTTTCTAGATTAGTTTTCTTTAATATAAAGTCTCCTTGGTGTGTTACTTCGCTATTTAATTAGTCCACATTCTCTAACACACATTTTTGGCGCCCACCGTGGGGCATCCCCCCATATTAATCTTTTTCTTGCAGAAAATCTTACGTTTTTACAGGTGACAGATTGGAAAATTCATTTTAGCGCATACAAGCCTTATTTCAGCGCATATATAGACTGTTCCAGTGCATACACAGACTATTTCGATGCATACACGAGATCTTCCAGCACATACAAGGACTGTTTCGATGCATACAGAGAATTTTATAGCGCATACACAGATTGTTTCAGTGCATACACAAGATCTTTCAGTGCATTGGTGCACTGTTTCAGCGCATACGGAGATTGTAAAAATTTTAAGTTCTAATTCCGACGCCAGTCGCGAACATATTTTTGTTAATTCTATTTTTAAAAGGAAAAATGAACCAACCCTAGGGTAGACATTTAAATCTGAATTAACCAATCCTAGGATAGTCACCAAACATAAATTTCTTTTGGTTAAAATGAATCCCACGTTTTTGGTGAAGCAACATGTTCACTTAGTGTAGAGAATTGTCAATTTGAGATTTAAAATTCAACCATTATTGTTTGTTGTGATTGTGGGTAATAGGTTTATGCTCTCCCCTTAACTGGGTGATCAAAATGCCAGACTTACCTTTTATTTTCTGCAATTTAACGCTTTATTACATCCTTTAGAAGGCCTACTCTTGTGGGAAAAAGTACTCACCCAAGAGGAACGACCTAAGTGGGAACACCTAAAGCCAAGGTTTCCAACCCACTTTAATCAAAAGCAAGTTGTTGATAAAAATCCAGCTTGACAGTAGTAGGCAGGATAACCATCCCCAAAGCCTTTGTTCTAAAGGTTGGGAGGTCTCTCGAGGGAGTATATCTATTGCCACACTGAACGAAAATACTTACTAAGAACTATAGTGTAGTAGCTAGCCATGTCAGTAACCAAACATCATTTTAATCATAGTGCAAGGGGAGGGAAGAATCTACCCCCAAGACACTCACCATATAATCGCCACAGATTATTTGGTCAAGGGATTCGGTATCCACTTCCGTCACTTTGAGTACGTACCTGGAAAAGACAAAAACACGGGCACCCTCTAGGGGTGACATGGCTATGTGAGTTGACATGATTTTAAGCTGTGGGTTGTGATTATTATGATGACCTATTTGAAAAATTAAGAGTGAGTCTGACTGAATTGCTTCTTTTGTTCAAAACCTGTGAAAACCTCAAGAACATACACTCTTTGTTTAGATTTTAGGATTAACAAAACAACTGTCTGCTTCTCTATGCCGTGCTTTTCACATTTAAATCAGATTAAGATCATCCAAAAATATCAAAACTGTCCAAACATGTCTATCTCAGAGGTCTAGCAGATAGTTTAGCGCATCTATTCTCTGTTTCAGCGCATTTGTGCTCTATTCCAGCGCATCTGTGCTTTGTTTCGGCGCATCTGTGCTCTATTTCAATGCATCTGTGCTCTGTTTTAGTGCATCTGTGCTCTGTTTTGGTGCATCTATGCTTTGTTTCGGCACATCTATTCTTTGTTTTAGCATATTCATGCTCTATTTTGGCGCATTCAGTCTCTGTTTTGGCGCATCTATTTTTTGAGCTTAGGTAATTTTTTGACATTTAGAAATCAAGTCTTAGCAGTCTAGTCTTTCCCATGTGCAGAGTTTGGAAGTCTGCAACCTTTGTTAAGAAGTCCCTAGAAAGAAAGATTAGAAAGCCCAAGAAGTCTCTCAGTTATAAGAAGATATTGAAGAAGAGGAAGTTTCTATATCAAAGTCGAAAGGTCCTGCTTGAACACATAACCTTTATTCATCGATATCATGACTATATTAGAGGTTTCACTGACGATTATGTTGTAGAACCTTTATACTCATGAGATTTCTTTCAAAGAAGAGCCCTTTCTCAAAGGCACAATCACAGTCAGTGTATTCGTTCTTCTTATATTCCCCAACCTGCAATCACATACGCTACTCATCCAAATCACATTCTACAATATAGAACTCAAAACACATTAGGCATTCATTAAATTCATCTTTCTACAAAGCTAAGATCAAACTTCACAAAGTGCAAAATCATCTTTATTTTAAATATTTGGTTTAAATTCCCACAAACAGGATTTTCATCCTTTCAATCAGGGAATCACGAGCTAAAGATTAAAAATATTTTAAGTCATAGAATCTTCATTCTATCCTGACTTCCATATCCATCACCATTGCACTATTTCATCTCTTTGATCAAAGTTAGTAGAATTTGAGTAAATTTTATGCCTGTTGTCACGAGGTCTCAAAAGCACTTAGAAAAATATGAAATCATAGTAAGTAGAATGGGTGATAATAGTGAGAGGGAAGAGGTCCCCTGGCGTAATTCAAATACTGAAGATATAACATAAGAAAAGCTCCAAGAAGCAGAACAGGATCCACAATTCCATACTCTTATAGAAAGGATGATGCAACGAAACAAGGAAAAATATTTCCTTTCATTAGCTATTCAAGGAGCTAAGTTACTTGCTAATTTTGACATAGAAGGGATTAAAGAGAATTCTGAAAATCCTCCCAACGATTTTAGTGCCTTTACTCAACAGATAAAATAATTACAAAGGAAAATAAAACAAATGCAAGGAGGTGCAACAAAGAAGTATGTTTTGGATGACATATGTCCTTATCCATTCGATAGGAGTCTTCAAATGATTCCTTTTCTAAAACATTGCGAAACCCCTAAATTTGATAGATATAATGGGAAAACTGATCCCATTGAGCATATAAGGGATTTCCGAAATATGAGCTTAGAATTTTCTCATGAAGATACCTACTTAATGTGATTGTTTCCATGAAGTTTGGGTGGATAATCCATGGAATGGATTTCAAAGATTACTCCCCCCATCAAAACCTTTGAGGAGTTAATAAACAAGTTTATATCGCAATACTCCTACAACATCCAACATCAGATAGCCATGCTTGATCTTTTTAAAGTAAAACAAAAAGTAGGGGAATCCTTCACTACATTTTTGCAAAGGTGGAGAAGGGTGTTTGCTAAATACTCTCGCCCTATTCCTGAAATGGAAAAGATGGAGATCTTCATCGACAGTCTGAATTAAGAAATGAGTTACAGACTAAACCTTCATTATCCTCAATCGTTTGAAAAATTGATTGAAAACGTGATTATTATCGAAGGTGCTTTGATCAAGCATGGAGTTTTGAAAATTGATAAAGAGGGTTCAAATTCTTACAAAAATAATAACCATAATAACAACCATGACAAGACACGATTTTGGACCCAAAATAAAAATGTTGTGAATGATGGGGTGGTAGATGCTAACAATGTAAAAGCAAAGCCTACTATCCTTAATGTGTCAGGTGTTCAATGTAACAGTAATGCTGGAAATTCTAACACCCAAGCCAATGTTTTCAATCAAGGGAGCACATCTAATAATCGTGAAAATAATTTTGGCAATAATCTAAATTCAAATATGCCTATATCTTCATATTATTCAAATCGACTAAGTTTTACTCCCTTGGGCCAATCTTTGGAATCCATTCTCAAAGAGTTATTAAATCAAAACGCTATTACATTGCCACCGCAAAGAGACTTTGAGCCTCAAATTAAACCACCATTGTGGAATGACTCACATTTATGTGATTATCATAGGTGCAAAGGTCATAAGACAAACAATTGCCAAGGGTTGAAGAATATTGTTCAAGAATTGATTGATAACCACAACATCACGGTTGAGGGACATAATGTCAATAATGACCATCAAGCATTCAAAAATCCACTCCCTAATTACCAAAAAGGGGAATCTTCGGGTGATAAAGGCAAGAAGGTTAATTATATCCAGGACATCATTATCAATCATATTTATACTGATGATCCTCAAATCAACTTTATCCGAATCAAAGGTAAGCAAGAATATCAAGAGGTCAATGCTATGACAAGGGGACAAGCCAAAATCATTATCAAAGGAAGCTCATCTAAAGTAGCAATTCGCCCTCCAAACCAATACAATTTGGTTGATCAATTGCAAAAAGCATCAGCCCAAATTTCTATCTTGGAGCTTTTAAAGCTATCTCCTACCCATACGGACATTCTAGAAAAGACACTTGTTGATACAACTGTATCCGCTGATCTAGATATCAATAAATTTCAAGCCATGGTGGGACACTTGTCCTCTTACACATGTTTATCTTTTTCTGAAAAAGATGATTCATCCTTAACTCATTTGCATAATTCATCACTTTATTTAGAGGTCATGGTTCACAAAGCCCGCATTAGATGTGTCGTAATAGATGGGGGAGCTGGATTAAACATTTGTACTTTAAAATTGGTCATCGCTTTGGGATATTCTGAAGAATCCATAGATCCACGAAGAAAGATTACAATCAAGGCATATGATGATGAAGAAAGGACTTCCAAAGGTCTCATCATGCTACCAATCAGAGTGGGACCTGTTTTGAAGAACACCTTTTGTTAGGTTCTAGATCAAGATCTAACCTATAATATACTCTTGGGTTGTCCATGGATCCATGAAATGCAGGCTATTCCATCTACTTATCATCAATTCTTAAAGTTTCTATATGATGGACAAGAAGTAACAATACCTGCTGATCACATTAGCAGTCAAACTTGTTCTAACCTAAGAGCAACTCAAGACATGCTTGTCCCACACAATAGAGAGGCTTTGGCCATCTCTACCTCCAAGTACTAGGAACAAGCAAGTGAAATGATAAGTAATTTTGGCACCAAGTTAAAATTGAAAGATAATGGAGTGGGAGAATATTCTTTATCTCTCTCTAATTTACCCATATCTCCAAGATCCCATGGTCAACCCTCAACATCCATACAACAGGCAACAATAGCTTTTTCCTCGACTTCAACTCCTATTACCAAGTTTAATGGGATATTTATCAAAGAAACTGAAGCAGAAGATAGAGCTATTCTTGATTGTCTCTATAAAGACGAAGAAGGAGCCGTACAAAATATCAAGTTACCCACAAAACAATATGGAAAGGGTTATGCTATTATACAACAAGTGGGTTATGAAGGAAATGGCCCTATAGGTAAAAGGAAAGAGGGTATTGTTGAAGCTGTCCAATTAAAAACAATGCACCCAAAGGATAAGAATGGGTTAGGGTATGTTGAAGATACTAAGGAAGAAGTAGCACACATACCATCAAATGAGGAGTTAGCTAAAACCATTCTGCGAATTCAAGAAAACAATTTTGACACTAACTCCAATGAATATGAATGGGACACCATCTTTGATGATAAATTCTAGAGGGATAAAAAGGTGGATGTCATAAAAAAGTTCACACCCACATTCATACAAGGGGAAAGCTCAAGGTCTCCATTTGATGACATTCTACAAAGCAACCATGACTCAAGTGAGATCAATTCGATGCAAAGCGAAACAGATTATACATAAGAGGATACCATCTTAGATCTCCCCTATAATGACATTGACGATCACATCTTGACCCTTACGGCCAGTTACCTTACTCATCCTAACGATCCATTTCCTTTGGTACATCCCGAACTCATTGATTGGGAACAAATCGCACCCATTGATGTTCCAATTTTTCCAAATGACGAAACCATAATAAAATTTCTTTGTTCATCCCATCCCGAAACAAGTTCCACCAGGGAATCACAAGATCAGAGTTTTCGATAGGAAAGTGCCAAGTTTCTCAGCTATGAAATAAACAATATAAAAGAAAGATCTAATGGTGAAAACCTAACAAAGGTAGTATTAGATCAAGAAAAAAGAAAAATGAAAGAAATATCTAATGGTGAAAACCTAACAAAGGCACTGTTAGATCAAGAAAAGAGAAAAATAAAAAGCGTATCCAATGGTGAAAACCTTTCAAAGGTGCCAGAGGATGGGAAACTTGACACTCTTCTGGAGCATTATCAGGAAAGGTCTTTCATTCTAATCAAACCAACAGAGGCACTCAATATAGGTACTACAAAAAAGCCCAAAGTTTTGCAATTGGTTGCATCCCTAATAGATGAAGAAGTACTTAGGTTCACAAAATTTCTCAAAGATAATCAAATTAGTTTTGCATGGTCCTATGCTGACATGCCTAGATTGGACCCAGATCTCATCATGCATCATCTATCTATTACACCGAGGGAAAAACCTATAAAATAGAAGCTCAAAAAAATGCATCCACATGTTGCATTATTGGTTAAAGAAGAATTAAAGAAACATTTAGATGTTGGGTTCATCTGGTCCATGGACTATGCATTATGGATCTCCAATATCGTGCCTATTTCAAAGCCAGACGGAAGGATTAGAATTTGTACAGATTTCAGGGATTTGAACAAAGCATGTCCCAAAGATGACTTCCCCTTACCAAACATTTACATGATTGTTGATTTAACTGCTGGACATCCAATGTAATTAATGGATGGATTTTCAGGATACAACCAGATAAAGATTGCACCAGAAGATCAAGGTAAAACAACATTCACATGTCCTTGGGGTACCTATTGCTGGAACGTAATGCTTTTTGGGTTGAAAAATGCAAGAGCTACATACCAACGTGCAATGACAATGATTTTTCATGATATGATGCATACATTCATGGAAGATTATGTTGATGACCTCCTCGCCAAATCTAACACCAGAGAGGGACACCTAGATATCTTATCAAAAATCTTCAAAAGAATGGAAAAATTCAAAGTGAGACTTAACCCTAGGAAATGCGTCTTTGGAGTAAAATATGGGAAGCTATTAGGTTACATTGTATCAGAAAAGGGAATTGAAGTGGATCTAGCTAAGGTACAAGAAATTCTTGATATGCCACCACCAAGGAACATTAGTCAACTACGCTCTTTACAGGGACAGTTACAATCCATTTGAAGATTCATTGCTCAACTGGCGGATAAAAGTTTACCATTTACACATCTCTTACACAGGAATGTTCCATTCAAATGGGAGTACAAATGCGAAGCAACATTTGATCAGATAAAGCAATATCTCATGAATCCACCAGTACAAGGTGCACCTCTTATACTATATATTGCTGCCACAGAAGTATCTTTAGGAGCATTATTGGTACAAGAAGACAACTTAGGAAAAGAATGAGCTATTTATTACATCAGCTGAACCCTAACAAGTCACGAGCTAAATTATACCTTCATTGAAAAATCTTGTTTAGCAGTGGTGTTCACTTCTCAAAAGTTACGACACTACATGCTAACTCAACCAGTAAAGCTTGTGTCTAAGATTGACCCACTCAAATATCTTCTAAGTAAGGCAACCTTAATTGGTAGGTTGGCTAAATGGGTTATGATCCTAAGTGAATTTGATATTCATTATGTGGATCGAAAAGATATAAAGGGACAAGTAATTGCAGATCAATTAGCAGAAGCATCAATACTAGCGGAACATCCAATACACATTGATTTTCCTGATGCTGATGTGTTCACAACAGATATCCAATAGTCATGGTCACTCTACTTTGATGGTTCTTACACTCAACATGGTTTAGGAGCAGGAATTATTTTTATTACACCTCAAGGACATACAATCCCAAAATATTATCGGCTAATGTTTCCTTGCACAAGCAACATAGCTGAGTATGAGGCATTGATAATCAGCATACAAATTGTAGTAGACTGGAAAATCATAGAACTTCAAGTTTTTGGTGATTCACAACTTGTTATAAATCAAATCAATGACGAATATCACACTAAAGATGATAAGTTGATACCTTACAAAAGAATGGTGGAAGATCTCAAGAAATAATTTGTTGACATCAAGTTCAGGCAAATTCTGCGCATTGATAATAAAGCAGTAGACGCTATGGCTACAATCGCCTCTCTACTCCAGTTGACAGAGAATAAAAAATGGTATGATTTCTTGGTGGAACAATTGTTTCCTCCCACCCATGACAATCTTGAAACTCAAGTTATTTGCCATTTGACGAGTCTTGAATCTCCCTTATATGGCCAAATTTACACTTACCTAAAAGATACTACTTTACCCTTAGGCTTGTCTAGGAATTAGAAAATAAATTTCATTCATCAATCATCCCATTACACCTTAATTGCTGACGTCTTATACTGGCATGGTCTGGATGGTACCCTCCTTAGATGTCTTGAACGCGATGAATCAGAAAAGGCCTTACAAGAGGTCCATGGTGGAATTTTTCAGACACATTCAAGTGGACTAACCTTAGCAAAGAAACTTGTAAGATTGGGTTACTACTAGCCAACCATGGAAAAGGAATCCTTCATCTTTGTGAAGAAATGTGCGAAATGTCAGATTCATGGGAATCTCATTCACACTCCTGCTCAGGAATTACAACCCTTCACCACCACATGGCCTTTCACTCAATGGGGATTGGACATGGTTGGTAAAATACACCCATCGTCTTCAAATGGACATAAATTTATCATTACAGCCACTGAGTATTTCACTAAATGGATTGAAGCTGTACCCCTGACAACTGTTACTGGTAAACAAATTTTTTCATTCATTTTGAACTATATCATCTATAGATATGGTATTCCCAACTCCATTATCATAGAAAATGGAAGACCCTTTAAAAATCAGGATGTTGATGAACTATGTGAAAGATTTCACATCCAACATAGGTTCTCTACACCTTACTATCCACAAGGGAATGGTCAAGCCGAAGCTTCAAACAAAACAATTTTAAAGATTTTGAAGAAAATAGTGAATGAAGCAGGTCGTGATTAGCATGTCCAATTAAATCTAGCATTATGGGCTTACAGAACAAGCATTCGCACACCAATGGGTGCTACTCCTTATGCTTTGGTTTATGGAGCAGAAGCTATTTTACCACTGGAAGTTGAGATTCCTTCACTTCGAGTATCACTTAAAGGGTTAATCAATGATGAAGACTACAGAGTATCAAGGTTACAAGAGCTAGAACTACTTGATAAACGACATCAAAATGCAGTTAATCATTTGAAGGGATATCAACAAATTATGTCTCGCAGCTACAATCATAGAGTCAAACCATGAAATTTTCAAGTGGGTGACTTAGTCCTCAAAGAAAACCCTTGAAATCAGCAAGATTGAGAAAAGAATGGAAAATTTGAACCTAATTGGTTGGGCCCGTTTGTTATCGTTGCAGCATACAAATCAAAGACATATCAGTTATCAATAGAAGAAGGGGACCTGTTTGAAGATCCAACCAACAACATTCATTTGAAGAGGTTCTATGCCTGAGAAAAAATAAAAAACAATATAAAAAGTCTTGAAAAAAAAATAAAAAAATCATAAAATCATAAAATCAAGAAAAAGTACAATAAAAACAAATAGTGAAAACTTGGAAAACAGGCATTGTTTGTGATTTTATTTGGCTCTCTCATCTATTAGGATTCATTCTTCATATCCATCTTTTCATTGACATCATCATCGCATTCGCATCACATCATCTCCTTGAAACGACAAGGATCCCAGCATGGCTTGATGATTTGAGGGTTATCCTTAGCAGTAGTTGTGTCTAGCAGGAGTCAGAGTAATAGGTCACTAGGGGGTAGTTTTCTTCTTGGAGCTTTTCTAGCAAGCAAAATGGCAGCATGTGTCTAGAATCAAAATATCGGAAACAACAGTCTTGTCAAATTACACTGAGCCTACATGACTATTTTGACATAAATAAAATGGATGATCTTAATTTGAATAAAATGAATGACAAAATTAAAGCATAAAGTTACAATTGTTGTTTTGATATTTGATGGCATCATATCTTTGGAGTGATTCGATGATATACTAAATTAGAATCACAAGGAAGAAGTATGATTTTTCTTGGATTGTTGTCTGTAAATTAATCATTAGTATTATGTAAATTTGTCGTGGGACATGCTCTACAATGTATCGTCGATGACATTTCAAAAATTGCATAAGAAAATGGTTAACTTTTGTTTGTTTATGCAAGCAATACTCAGGTCATCTTGGTTCAATTATACCTTGATGCTTGTATTAACTTGCTATATCAAACACCATGAAAGCAGTACTCAGGTCATCAATGATGATAATATACCCTTTGATGCTTGTACTAACTTTCAACATATCAAAAGGCTCAATGATGAAAATTAAGCACAACATGGAATGGCTAAAGAGAGAATGATTCATTTAAGATTACATTATTCAGGTTGTATGAGGTAGAATTTTTGAAGGTAGCTAAGTACTTCATCTATCTTTTCAACAAAAACAATTGAGTAAATTTGGACATTTGTAAACATCATTTTCATGATCATTCATTTCACATCATTTTCCATTATCATTATCATTGCACTTGCATACTTACATCATCATTTCATTTCATTATCATATTCATTATCATCTCATTTCATTCATCATGATCAGTATCCATCATCACATATCATATACATGGTCGTTATTTGAAATCATTCATTAACATATACATTTGCATTTTTCAAACACAATTCATAAATAAAATTGCATCCATTTCATTCTTTTCACATCATCACTTAGGTTATCATGTTCATTTACATCATATATCATAAGTTCATTACATAAGTGCATTTCCATTACATCATCATTATCATTTATATTACATCATACATCATGTCACGTGCATATCATTCATTACATATTCCATCTTCATAAATCATATCATCTCATTTCCATCAAAGCATTTGCATCTTACATCATATCATTATAGCATCATCATACACGACATGACATATAATAAAAACATGCATCCATAACATGTGCATAAATCATCCATAACACGTGCATAATCAAATCACCACTGCATCTCATAGATCTCATCAAAACAAATGTCCAGAAATACAAGGATATCAAATGTTTTAACAAGATATATTGAATACAATGGAAAAAAAAAAATGTACAAAATGCTCATCACTGAGGGGCATTTGGCCATGGAACATGGCTATTGTTGCCTCTTGAGGTAGCGGGTTTCACTGGATCTCTACTGCCGGAAGTTCCAATCTCTCGTCTGACTGGCTGACCCACACTCTTGGTAGCACTCTTGGAATAACTGCATGAGTGGGTCCGAGTCTGAGTACCTGATTGTGTAAATGCTATCCTCTGCTCAGGTGGCACTGCCTCAAAATACCTCATCCTATAGTACTCGGCCTCCCGAGTAGTCTCTAGCCTCTCTACTACAACCTCTCCAATGGAGGTGCTCTCAACTAATCTCAGCAATCTCTCGGCTACCCCCTTAGCCTGTATACATCTCTCTCTAAAACTATCTCTCTCGGCTGTGAGTTGAGTTATCTGTGGGTCAGGAGGTAGTGGTTGTGCAATCTATGCCTGTAGCTGACTAATGGTCACCTGTGCTTGCGCTAACTGACTCTGAAGAGTTTGAACCTCCATCTGCAAAGTATCCACTTGTCCCTGTGACAGAGCCCTGATGGTAATCCGTGGAGTCAAAGTACTCGACTAACCCGCTCTGTATGTCCATGGCCTTGTACTGAAAGGCACATTAAAGAAAAATATCTGTCTCCCACCACCTCCATCATCCCCATCACTGTCCCTGGAGTCATCTGAATCTGTCTCCTCATCCTTCGACTCCTCCCCATCCACATTCATAGCCACCCCACCGATATCCTCGGCCTGCTTTGCTTGTACCTGTCTCAGTGGCTGCCCTGCTGTTGGATGTCCCTGTGGCTGCCCTACTGTTGGATGTCCCTATGGCTATTGTCACCATGCCCAAATAACTGGACCTCACATCAATGGGGCAGACTCCTCTAGACTGGTAAACCTAGGAAAGGGATGTGTGTAGAAGTGTGCAGCATAGTCATCAGTCATCCCTGCATCTGTGACCTCTGGCCGTATAGTCCAATCCTCTGGATGTAACTCAGAATACTCCTCTCTGGCTGCCTCATTGGTAAAAATAAGACCCCACTTTGGTATATCCTCTCGGTGCCTAGCATAGTGTGTCGCCCCCTATGGCATCATCTGTACCCATCCAAACTGCCTCTAAACTCTCTTGCCCAGAAATTGCTCAATGATAAATGGGGTGTGTCCAATCAAGTATCTGGACCTCGTCACATATGGCAGCTCTATGTCATCTGCATGCCATGGATCGCAATATACATACGACCTCCAAATGACTGTATCCAAGTCATCAAGTACCCGCTGCCAATACTCCAACTTACCTAGCCTCGGCTGGACAAGAGGCCCTGTGTATGCATAGACATATGGGAACCCTAGGGGACGATCCCCCCGAACAATGGGATGCGTGATGGAAAAATACTCCCATGCAAAAATCTGAAGAAGAGTGACTCCATAGGAGAGACTCTTCCCATCTGTGTATACGACCTGATGAAGATCGTGGTACAGATGGGCAAGCATGCATGAGCCCCATGCATATCTAGTCCCATGGAGAAGCATATCCTCCAGAATCCTCCCCCAACCAAGTGATAGTCCCTTTTCCCTACAATCAAGACAAAGGAAACCGCTGATCATACCTGCTAGAACTGATGGCAGTGGGGCATATCTCGATATCATATCCTTCCAGGCAATCTCATACCCACCGGCATGGGGATCCTGGAAGACCCGTCTCAGTGCATCTGTCCCCCCAAGCTCCTTGTGATCATAGATCATAAGCTCTCCAACCACAGGGATACCCAAAATCTTGTAAACATCCTCAGGAGTCACTGTGATCTCTCCTGTCGGCAAGTGAAACGTGTTATGCTAACTATGCCATCTCTTAGCCAATGCAATCAACAGTGCCCTATTGAATCGATATTGCGGCATCGCTAGTAATGGAGCTAGGCCACACTGATGAATGATCCATAAATCATCCTAGGACAACTGTGGAATCATCTCCCAGGTCCGAGGGAATTTCTCCCTAAACTAAAGGAGTTTAAACTCCTCCTTTACAATCATACCAAGCACATCAAGATCCAATCAATCAATAAGGATTATCAAAAGAAAACATCAAGCAAATCATGTCAAATTAACTGAATCATATCAAAATCATCAATCTATCTATCTCTTTTGTTTTTCTTATCACAAGGAAAGCATATCCATCAAGCAATCAATCAAGCACTCGGATCTATCATCTATCATTTATTTTCAAGCACGAAAGCAAATTAATCTATCAACATTTATTTATTTTTCATATCGCATGGAAGCAAATTTAACAAGTCAAATCTATCAACATCTATCAAGCCTTTCAATCAAGAAAACAAATCTATCAAGCCTTTCAATCAAGAAAGCAAATTTATCAAACTTTCAATTAGGAAAGCAAATTGATCATCTCTACTATTTGTTTTCAAGCACGAAGACAAATTTATCATATATCATCTTGATGTATTCAAAAAGCATAAAATCAGTTGTCTAATTTAGCAACAATCATCAAACACATGTCAATTTTTCTTCAAAAATTCAAATTCAGTAAAAATCCTTGGATGCGCTAAAACAGGTCATCAATGCGCTAAAATCATGTATGTGAAACTTGTTGGAATGCTGGATACACAGGTTGCCTTGATGAAGCTGCAGACTTCAATGGAGGACCTTTGCCAGGAAGAAATATTCACCCACATAGAAAGTATGATAATGACATTCAAAATAGAGATTCTATTATGATGATCTGGATTCTTAATTACAAAGAGTACATATGCCTGATTATATAGGCAAGAGCAAAACCTAAAATGCATAAGATGTTGCCAAGTGTACAAACCACACTTCATGTGACAACATGAAACCCTAACCTAGGGAATGATAACAAGATGGAGATAACTTCTAGAAAAGACAACTCATCTTCTAGAAGGGAATATTATCTCAACATCATTATTTAAATGATAAAAAGTAACCTAGGACTAATATGATTAATTAACCCTAAGTTAACTTATGCTAGTGTAATAATTAATTAATTAATTACACTAACACCCCCATAAGTGCAACTTAGGGAGGAAATGAAAATACAATGATTATGCGTGATGATGATGATGATGGGTCCTGGCTGATGGCCATTTTAGGTACCCATGTACATAGGATGAAAATGCAACTAATCTCTCACAAATAGAGAAAAGAGGAAAAACCCAATGGGAAGAAAACCCCTCTCCAAAAAAGGAGATGAAATGCAGAAAGGTGATGATTGGAGGACTCAACATCATCCCCCCAAGGACAACAATCATCACATGGATACAATACAATCAATGGGCCCCCCATAGGAGGGAAATAGAGAGACTAGATAGCCCCCCCAAAAGATGTGACCACCTGCAAAAAAGGTAAGTGTATGTAGATAAAATATGATCCAATGTCGGCAAACAACTTGTCTCCCTTTCGAAAGAAACAAAACCAGGTAGAGATGCAGGGTAGCTTCCCATTCCAGATAGGAATTGAAGGAAGGAAGGATGTATATGGATGCGGATGATGTCTCTGAAAGCTGCTCATGTGTCTCCTTGCCTGATGAAGATGATGATGCCACAACCCACTCAGGTACATACCCAATCAATGTAGAAGGTGACAAATCAGGACGATGCGGAAATGGATGTTGAACAAGATCCAAAGACTACAATGTGATGGTCCTTCCATCGAAGGAATAGATGGAGACTTGATTGCCCCCCCATAATGAAGTGTCCTCAAAACCACTGAAAGAAGACTGAATCCAATCTAATGGTAGATGTAGAAGAAACTCTGATGAAGATGGAGGAAGTCTCATATATGAAATATATGAATAGAGGAGTGATATCCCCTCAAGAATTTCCTCCAAACCTGTAGAAGTAGCCAAGTCAGTGATACCTAAAACAAAGCCATCTCATGATGTCAAGTCTGGAAAACAGAATGTGTCCTGATGAATGATGATGATGGAAGCCTCAATCAATGACTCTGGACAAGGAATCACTGAATGTGAAGGCATACCGACTATCTCTGATGGAGAAGAAGAATCATCTGAAGCAACCTTGTCAACCTCTTCAGAAGATTCAAGGCAATCCAAACAAACAACCTCTTGCATAGAAATATCATCATAGGGTACTTGATCTGAAACCTGACAGTCTGAATCATGACCATCAAGGAAGGGTGGAGTATCTGAATCTCCATATATCTCCCAAATCTTAGTCCAAAGGATGTGAGGACTATCACAATGATCAATAGATTCCAAAATATCACAATCAACATGCATTGCAATCACTGCTAAAACATTATATCTGCTGCAACTCCAAGCAAATTTCTAAATACCTTGACCTGGATGGGGAACTATACCATACAAATGTGGCAAGAATTCAAGTGATTGGAGATGGTGGATGATCCCATCTCGCCATTGTTTATAGTTTCCCTTGTGCAACATAGTTAGAGAAGGAGAAGATGCAAACCCCATAATGTACAAACAAATTTCTCCAAAAAATACAAAGACAATGACCTTCAATATCAAATAGAAACTTCCAAAACTGATATGTAGCTGAAGTGATGCCACCCAAAACAAAAAACCTTTTCCCAAGCTTTAGGATATCCAAGTTATTGAACAAATGCACCAATTTGAACAAACCAAATGCAAGAGTACCTGGAGCTGAAATTGATCAAAGACTAGACTGATGAAAAGAGCTCTGAATTACCTTCCTGATGCCACTGGAATCATTGAATTTCGATCAACGGTTGTGAAAATATGAGTCTTTATGTCCAAACTATAGGGTTGAATTCAGTTGACTGTAGAATTTTTTGAAAGCAAAATTTCCTAGAATGGATGTCACCACTGGAAAGAGAACTGAATTCCCTTTCCGACAGTATCTCGTTTGTAGATTTTTGATACCCTAGTGAAAAGATATGATAAAATGAAAAAAATGCCTAGATGAGGCACTCTACAGGCTAACAGGGAGCAAAAAATAAGCCCCTTCGGGCTTAGCACTCAGTCGCTGATGTGACTGTAGGTGTAGGGTTGGCAAAAAAAAATGGGGCTACCGGGCTGAGCGGCGGCAAAGCGGCTATCGGGCAGTGCCGGGGCGGCGCCGCTGGATGGAGCGAAGCCTTCGATTGTCGGTGGGATGGATGGCTGCACGGTCGTCGGTAGGTGGAATGGCCAGCGGGAGTCACCAGTCGATGGTTGATGACATGAGCGGGGATGTGATGGGCGCCGGACAACTGACAATCGACGGTGATGTGTGCCGGTGTGACAGCCGAAGACGGTGGTCGGTGATGTGACCGGCAGATGTGACGGTGGATAGTGGGCCCGACAAACCGTACCCCTCCTGCAAGAAGGAATAAAAGTGGCTAACATAGGTACATCTATAGACTGCGGAAAAAGAATATAGGAAGACAAAAAAGGTTTTTATTTTTAATATTGCCTTGATTGGCAATTAAAAATCAGATAAAACCTTTAATATATGTATGCCAAATATATAATATAATTGAAGCCGATGGATTTAACAAATCAAACCCAATAGTCTACGGAAATAATCAAACCCTTATGCCGACGGACGAATAAATTGATGGTCGCCCAAAAAATATTTTTCTGCAAACTATACAGAATACCCAAATAATAATTTTTTTTGCCAAATATGAGCCCGTTTTTTGAAATAAAAAAAACTGTAGATCTAAAAAAAAAATTGCCATGATGGAGGACTGAAAGGGGAGATATTTTTCTGCAAATTTGTACGGATAGTATAAAAAATTACAAACCCTAGATAATATCTCAAATGGCTGAATATGTCCAAATCGGAGCCAAACTTTCTTGATCCTGGGATGAACTTTCACTGGAACAACTCTGATATCATGTTGGAATGCTGGATACACAGGTTGCCTTGATGAAGCTGCAGACTTCAATGGAGGACCTTTTCCAAGAAGAAATATTCACCTACACAGAAAGTATGATAATGACATTCAAAATAGAGATTCTATTACGATGATCTGGATTCTTAATTACAAAGAGTACATATGCCTGATTATATAGGCAAGAGCAAAACCTAAAATGCATAAGATGTTGCCAAGTGTACAAACCACACTTAATGTGACAACATGAAACCCTAACCTAGGGAATGATAACAAGATGGAGATAACTTCTAGAAAAGACAACTCATCTTCTAGAAGGGAATCTTATCTCAACACCATTATTTAAATGATAAAAAGTAACCTAGGACTAATATGATTAATTAACCCTAAGTTAACTTATGCTAGTGTAATAATTAATTAATTAATTACACTAACAAAACTTTACTCCCTGGATGCACTAAAATAGGTCATCAATGCGCTAAATCATGTATGTGCTATTTTATCAAACCTATGCACTAAAATAGTTATCCTATGCACTAAACTATTTCATCTATGTGCTAAATTTTGACTTGTATGCCCTAAACTAAATTTTTTATGTGCTAAAACAAAAAATTAAAAATAAAAAATTGCAAAAAGCCATCAAAAATTTCATTCAAAATTCAAAAAAGAAGATTGGATTCACTCACCGGAGGTCCATATGCTGCTGGTCTCTGATATCGGCGGGCTCGCTCGAATCGGAGGCACTCATAATGGATCGGCATCTCATTTTAATCTCTCAAAAGCTCTGCAAATCTTCACAAGTTATTGTTCAAATGAAAATGAATTTTCACCTTTTTCACCTTTTAAAGGGGTAAAAGTGGCAAATTGTTTTTATTTTTACTATGCAAAGTGTTATTTCAAGAGCTAAATTGCCAAGTTTCTCCAAAATCATCTAAAAATCTTCCAAATCGTCTTTGTCATCATTCTCATCACACAATTTATCTCTCGAGGGGGCATATAGCATCATCAGTTAAATTTTTCAAACTCAAGGGCAAATTCTTTGAAGCAATGCGTAAAACACATCACTTCAAAGAGGGGCAAAATGTACACATCTAAAAATGGTCACGATTAAACAAACCTGTTAATTAATTAAATATGAATTATTTAATTAATATTCTTAAGTCATCTACATATAAATAAATTTAATTATTTATTTATATTGTTCATTTTCCAATTCTTCTAGTTTAATTAAATAAATAAAATTTATTTAATTAATGCTACCTTCCTCTTAATTAATTAAATAAATTTCACAATTTATTTATATTAATTATCACAAGTTTAAATTATAAATTTAAATGATATTCTTCATTCCACATTTAATTAAATATTTTCAATATTTAATTAAAGCACTCTATGAAATTCTTCACTCTTCTCACATAATTAAATATTTTCAATATTTAATTAAAAGCTTTTTCTCTTCTCACATAATTAAATATTTTCAATATTTAATTAAAATCTTTTTCTCTTCTCACATAATTAAATATTTTCAAATATTTAATTAAAAGCTTTTTCTCTTCTCCATAATTAAATATTTTCAAATATTTAATTATGAGGCTTTTTCATTTTCCACACATATTTAAATATTCATTTATTTAAATTATGGAGACACCTTCCATTTTGTCTCTTCATTTTCCATCTGTCTTTTAAGCTTCCATCTTCTTTTTGAATTCTTGATCTCTCACCGTTCATATTAACAGGTTTGAACTCAACCGTTGATCTTGGCGAATTGAATTCCTGCTTTCAAAAATCTATAAATACAGCCTTCTTGTGAGGTAAAAAAGATCTCTCCAATCCTAGAATTTCATGCGTAGTTATTATAGTCGCATTTTAGTTTTATCAAGTATTTCTAGCATTTAAATATCATTTCAATTTCATAGCTTAAAGCATATTAGCAATGCACATGCATTTACATTAATCTCATTCTCTCAAGCTGCCATTCTAGAAGCTGCTATTTAAAACAACTGAGAGCAAACATCTTGAAACGAATCCTTGGAGATAGAGGACAATGGGACGAATTTGAAGAAGTTGGCTGTATTTAGAGTTTTTGTTTATGCTTTCTAGATTAGTTTTCTTTAATATAATGTCTCCTTGGTGTGTTACTTCGCTATTTAATTAGTCCACATTCTCTAACACACAATATCCATGATCAAGGATTTACTCATCTAACAGTCGGCTTAAAAAGATATTAAGATATTTTAACTTTGTTAGCCAGATCCACCACAAAATATTTATGTGCATCCTCCGAAGTTGATTAAGACAAAGAGAGGACCCAAATAAAACTTATTTGAGCACAAAAAAATATAATTGATTGTATCTTATACATCCGTGAATTTCACCTTTGTCAGGTTGGCCTTTTAGCATAGATAATTAACAAATTAGTGCACCATACCTCCTAGATCACTTACCAGTGCATGCGCATCAAAACCAAGATACTACAAGCCTCTACAGATCTTCCTCAAAGATTCATAAACAAAAATATCTATCCGGTGGGATGACTAGATCATTTTTTATGCCTTTTAACTGGATCCTCTGTGCTTTACTTTGTTCTGTCGGTGGGAGCCAAAATAGTTCTTCTCATTCAGATGCAAGACTTGGGTTGCATAACTTGGGTTGCCATCAATGACAAAACCTATAGACAAAAATCCTTAGCCATATGCCAACAATCTCCACCTTTGGAATTGATGGCAACACTTAGTGAAAACCTTTACTGCACTTTCTCCCCCTGAGATTTATAAGGAAATTTTGCATTCTCTCCCCTTAGATTTATGAGATTTTTTTCACTGCATCAATGAAAAATATGGGATGCCAAAAAATATGTTCAAAAAATCAAAACTCCAATTCATATACGCTGAAAGTTTTTCTCCTTTAGACAAAATTTCAAAAAACTTGAACACCATTTGCAGTTATCTTTCAAAAAATTATCTTATTATTTTTCTTCACTTCTAGAAGAAACTTCTCCCAACTATCAATTGCAATTCCAATGTTGATAATCTCAATGAGAGATTTAGGAATTGTGATTGCTTCTTCCAATTTTCCACCATTTTTCATTCCACCAACTGCTCTAGCCTTCATTCAACTAAATATTTTACCTTCCAAAAGGTGTCCACAAGAAAATTTTTGGATAGTTGAATTCTTATTTGATCTACCTACAATTCCCAGATTCTCCTTCTAATAATGTCATCCGGATCCTAAGACATTTCAAAGTTTTTACCAATTTCATTTAGTTCTATCTCAATCCGATCCAACTTCTCCTTGTAATTGCTGACTGCATGAGGCTAGTGGACATAATAGTTGTAGATCTTTGTGGCTGAGTTAATACACTTCCTTAAATCATTCATTTTCTTTTTGAGCTTAGCAAGGGATAGTCTGAATTGTTCCTTCATGTGAGATAATTTCACCTTCTTCTTTGCTCGTGTCTTCAGAACTCATTGATTCTTTGCTACACTCAATCATTTCTTTAGGTAGAATATCTTTTAGAATTTCCAATCTTATATTTCAATGCTCAATATGAGCATTCATAACTTCCAAAATTAAGTCTTGATCATAAGATGGTTTGACTGACCGTAACCGTGCAATACTATGCATACCACTTGCACTTTGGATAAGGTGTTGTATTTTTTCTTATGACAAATCTTCTTCTTCTTCACTGCCTTTTTCAATACCAGAATAATTTTCGAGTTGATTCTCAGGCTCTTCGAAAGATTATTCATTCAGAATTTCCACAAATTCCTTTTCTTTCCCTTTTCCTTCAATCTTAGGGACTTTACTTTCCAGAGGGTTGTATTCAACAATCTCTTGACCTCTTTTCTATCCTCTATCAATGCTACCGGAAGAGGAACCAACTTCCATTATCCTAATCAAAGAGGAAATGACTGAACCACATTTTGCAAGCACATTTTTTCAAACTCTAAATCCCAGTTAGATAGACTCTTAGCATAAGAGTAGATTTGGGTGCATACCAGCTTATCTGATGTCCATGCTACACTGTCAATTTTCAGTAATGAATTCAGAAAGTAGATGACCAGACAAGTAATTAGAGCACCAAACCTGAATGGATACCTTGATTCTTTTGTCAACTAGAAATTCTTCAACATATTATCTTTCAACAATTCACATAGGTCAAAGTCTTGACCTTCAATTATCATCTTATGAGCAATATATACTGCACCAGCTGATGTGGCCCCTTCTTGATTTTGGTAGAATATTTTATAGGTTATGCCATGTGCGATGTACTTCATGACGGAATATGTGATTGTTGCTATTAGTAGATCTCTTTGATCTCTAATTATCCCAGTTAGGGTTTCTAACTCCTAGTTCTGAATAGATTTATTTTTAGGAACATCACCGACTTTGCAAAATCTAGTAAATTTCTCAATTACTTCTTTTGAGATTATGTAGGGTTTATCCAAATTTAACACATCATCATGTAATGTATTCAACAAGAATTTTATGAATTTTGCATCCTCAAAGTTCAGAAAATCATTCCA
Organism: Sequoiadendron giganteum; assembly: GCA_007115665.2. Lineage (NCBI taxonomy): Eukaryota > Viridiplantae > Streptophyta > Pinopsida > Cupressales > Cupressaceae > Sequoiadendron > Sequoiadendron giganteum. The sequence goes on from CM021103.1 coordinate 710,111,788, forward strand.
CATATCTAGATTTCCGTGTTTGGCTCCATTCAATTGCTTTAATTCATCAAGAAGCAATAGATTCCTCATAGATCTGATCTTTCCACTATTGTATTCATCCAATGTGATCAAATATTTGATTTTCTCCATTTTCTTTTTCAAGTTTTTAGGGTTCACAACTACACACCAAATTATATAAAAATTCGAGAGTGATTTGAAGTACCTAATAAATTTGTTGATGAATTCGATTTTTCTGCTTTGAAAACAACTTGTCAAGTGCTCTCCTTCTTCTCTTTGATAATGCAAAGTGAAAAATGATGGATTTGGAATTAAATTTTATAGGTCGCACATGCACAATAAATGCACTTGCCCTAAATTTTTTGGAGACTCTATTTTCTCAGGCAATGACAAAAATATCTTCTGCGGACCAACAAATTTGCTGAATTTCATTTTCTAAAAACATCAAAACTTCAGTACACTTAGAGTGCACCTTCATGACTATTTTCTCCATTTTGGTACCATTTGTAGATAGGGGAGGAAAAAATTTCTTGAAAATCTCCCCATAGGCCAATGGCCGAAAATTAATTAGTGGAAGAATTACCAGAATCAAGTTCTGGTATGAAACCATTTCCAGCATCAGAATCACTTTTATTTACCCATGTATTTTTCATCTAATCTTTGATATCATCTGTAGTTATCTTTTCTTTCCTTTATCATTTTTCTCTATTATTCTATCTCTGTTTACCAAAACTCTTTTGTGTGTGTTACAAAATATAGCAATATGACCATGCTTGTTGTAGTTGTAGCACACAATGTTCCTTTTTCCATTCCATTGGCTTCTTCTCATCCTACATTGATTGGCAATATGTCAGAATTTCCCACATGCATAACATTCAATATTTATTCTAACAATAGAGTGACTTGACATATTTCTGCATTCAGTTAATTTATGACCATGCTTTTTGCAATTGAAACATTAACCGGAGAATGATGAATCTTTTGACCTCAAATTGCTTCTACACTGAGCAACCATGTGACCAGACTTATTAGAGGCAAAAAAATACCCACTATACTTTTTAAAATTAGGTTGTCTTACCAAATATCTTTTGTTCTGTCTGAAATTCTTCTAACCTGATCGGGAACTTTCTCCCTTTTCATATCCAATACCTCTCTTATCATTTTCACTCTTCTTTCCTCGAGTTAGTTCATCAAGATTTACTGAACTAATCTTAAAATTTTAGTTATATTCATTTTCAATGACAATATCATTCCTAAGAGTAGTAATCTGCTTACCAGTTTCTTCTTCATTGTTTTTGGTTCTTTGCAATTCATTTTCCAACTAAGTGAATTCTCCACTCACTCTGTTGCATTCATCAGATTTGTCTTTCAGGGTCTGAGCAAGGTATTCCTTGTTTTTATTTCTTTCTTCTATCTCCTTAGTCATCTTCATCACCATAGATTCCATCTCATGCTTTAGGTTTGTATTGTCTCTAGCAAGATTTTCACATTCTTCGGTTATCTGCTTCAAGGTTTGATTCAAGTGAGCATCATCCATATATTCATTTTCCTTCTATTGTATTTGATCACAAAGATCTTTCCTCTTCACCCTAGATTTAACAATTTGATCCTTGAATGACTGAATGAATTTATCAACATCTCTAAGATTTTCTTTCAATTCTTGAACTTCTTCTTTAGACTGATCAAGGTCATTAAGATCTACCATAAGTTGTTGTTGAAGACTGCCAGAGTCCATTACATTCTAAGATCCACCTCAAGCTGCAAAATGTCTTTAGAGGAACTAGCTTTGATACCAATTGTTGGACTTAAGGGAAAACTGAGAGGGGGGGTGGGGGGGGTGAATCAGTGTTCAATAATATTCAAAATTCATCTATTCAAAACATAAAAGAATTTCATCATTGTATTAAGGAAAAGATATATGCATTGAAATTAAGCATCCATAACATTGTGACACATAGGTTTTTGCGTGGAAACCATGTTAGGGAAAAAACATGGTGGAGATTAATCCACAATTTGAGTACTCAAAGTATAGTGTCTATAAAAGGAATGCACTTGCATTTAGGCACACTTCCTAGAGCTCACTGCTCAAAAGATAAAGGCTTACTACCTACAAAATTTAGATTAAAATCATTTGAGAGATGAACTGAGATAATAGCATCTGATCATGCCAAGTAACAATTTTGGTGAAGTTCATAAAATCTATTTTGGATATGCTTTCCAATTTTGTACTTCACTCTACTCTGCTCTGCTCATTACTGCTCTCCGCACCACTTAGAGACAAATTCACATTACTGCTCTACTAGATCTTGCAATTCACACTTCATACACACACATATGCATATTCTTCATTTTGAATGACAAAACCAAACTCATATATATATCCACGATCAAGGATTTACTCATCCAATAGTCGGCTTCAAAAGATATTAAGATATTTTAACTTGTCGGTCAAATCCACCACAAAATATTTATGTGCATCCTCCGAAGTCGATTAAGACAAAGAGAGGACCCAAATAAAACTTATTTGAGCATGAAAAATTATAATTTATTGTATCTTATACATCTACAAATTTCACCTTTCTCGGGTTGGCCTTTTAGCATAGATAATTAACAAATTAGTTCACCATACCTCCTATATCACTTACCAATGTGTGCACATCAAAACCAAGATACTACAAGCCTCTACAAACCTTCCTCAAAGATCCATAACCCAAAATATCTATCTGGTGGGATGACTAGATCATTTTTTATGCCTTTTAACTGGATCCTCTGTGCTTTACTTTGTTCTATCAGTGGGAGCCAAAATAATGTTGCTCATTCAGATGCAAGACTTGGGTTTCCATAAATGACACCTATAAAACAAAATTTTTAGCCATATGCCAACATAAAGTTCAAAAGGAGTTTGATGCCAAAAGGTTAAGTAGGTTGAAAGGAATGATAACTAATAATAAAACTCTGTTAGCCACCTGTGTGAAGAATATTCAAAGTGCTTTATCTGAAGGTGGAAAGATCTATAAGGCATGTTTATCTTTGTCTAAATTTATTGAGGTCAATTAGAAGAAGGTTAAGGATCTTGAAAAATAGTTAGCTACTATTTTTGAAGGTTTTGATCCTTTAGTTGGTGTTATTGGAAAGAAAGAAGGTCAGGTGATATCTCTGCTTGACAAGATAAGGACCTTGAAGCATGACAATGACATAATTGTGGAAAGAGCATGTGAGCTTAGAGGCCTAATTGGTCCAAAGAGAAATAATGTTGAGTGCATTAAAGGAGGTTGAAGATGCTAAGGCAGTTGGTGATCCATTGAATCTCAAGTCTGTAGAGACACAATCTCACTTAGTTTGTGGTCACACAACAATTTTCAAGAGTCTCAAAAGGGTTTGGGACACAAATTTGATCCCGTTGAAGAAAGATTTTGTAGATATTTTCAAGTTTGTGTAAATTGTAGAAGCATGCTTGTATAGTTTGAAGATTTTGTTTGATTTTTGGTATGTGGTTTCCCCAAAAAAATTCATTGATTTCAAAGGGGAAGAGTAGTAGAGTGAAAAATGTATAATCATCTCAGGGGGAGAGTTTTTTTCAAAATTTTGAAGAGTGGCAGTGTATTGATGTTGGTACTAATTTGACACCTAGTCATTTTTAACTAAGTGTTGCCATCAATGCCAAAGGGGGAGATTGTTGGCAAGAGACACTACAAATTTTTTCTGGTGTTGTTATTGATGGAAACCCTAGTCAATGATTAGATCCACATGTCATCATTTGATCATACCAACAGTCAAACTGAAGACAGTCAAGGAAGAATAGGGCATCCAACAGTTTTGTGTTCATCGATTCACATGAATATTTTATGCTATTATTTTGTGTTGTGTATCTCAAGAAATTTTGTTTGGTATATGATCTCTCTTTCTATTGAATGTTAGTGGCTCGTATTGATCCGTGTGCAAGTTAGAAGATTTGGTTGATTAATTTTTTATTTATCAGTATAGAAGCCGGCTTGGTGAATGTAATATGTTGTGAATACTTGAGAAGTAATTGTTTAAGTATTTTTGTGTTCATACATGCTGATGTTGATTATTTCTATGCTATAGCCAACTTTGATTGGTGCTCATTAAGGATTATCCATGGATTGAGCTGAGAGCTTGCAAATGTTTTCATATCTTGTTGAAGCCGACATGTTGCGATTAAATTCTTAGTCGTGGATATATAAGTGATCAATCATATAATTTTGAGATGTGAACAAGGTGTGTCGATGTGTATTGCGAATATCAAAAGGGTAACATAGTGATTATGCATAGTTTCACTTGTGCATTAAGGATTTTATGATGCGAGTTTGAGCAGAGTAGAGCAAAAGTGCATAATCAATTAGAAGGATAAAAGATCGATTTTTGAGACTAACCAAAACTATAATCAAGCATATGTAGATGCTAATCTCTCAACTCAATTTCTCAGATGGACTTAATCTTATTATCCTTGTAAGATAGCGAGTCTTCCTTTGAGTAGTGAACTCTAGGCAGTGTTCCTGAATGCAAGTGCATTCCCATATTGTAAACTTCATTTTGAGTATACTCAAATCATATTGTGGATTGGCCATCCACTGTGGTTTTTCCCTTAATAGGGTTTCCACATAAAAAATCCTTGTGTTATGGTGTTATGGTTGTTTTTTTTATGTTCATGCATATTTCTTTTGATTGAATGTTATAAATTATTGAAGGGTCAGATTAATAAAGTTAAAAATTCCAGAACACTGATTCACCCCCCCTCTCAGTGTTCCTTTATTCCAATAGGTGGAGAGTTTACATCCACTAAGTCCAATGCATTTTATGAAGATAATGGTATAGAAAGACATTATTCTACTCCTAGAACTCCTCAAAAAATGGAGTTGTGGAAAGAAAGAATTAGACTGTACAAGAGGCTACCAGAACTATGATGAAATAATCAAATGTTTCTAATGTGTATTGGAGAGAAGCTATTCATACTGTTGTTTACATTCTTAATAGAGTTCAAATAAGATGTAACAATACTAAGACTCCTACTATTAAATAATTTAAGATATTTGGTAGTAGATTTTACATTAGAAGAGATGATGAAAATCTTGGAAAGTTTGATGCTAGATGTGATGAAGGAATTTTCCTTGGATATTCAAATAATAGCAAGACAAGTACAATTTTTTTAGTAAGAGACTAAGGAAAATAATTGAAAGTACTAATGTGAAGGTTGATGAAGCTATGCATAGACCAATGGAAATAAATGAATTTGAACCTGATGATCCTATCTGTATGCAAATACAAGAAGAAGAAAAGGAAGAGAAAGAACATAGTGAAGAAGAAATCCCAGAACCTGCACCTAAAACTCCTAAATATGTTCAGAGAAATCATTCAGAGGAACAAATAATTGGAGAAAAATGTGAAGGAGTGAAGACAAGAAGCATAGTGGTTGAGGTAAACTTGTGTTTACTTTCTAAGATAGAACCTAAGATTGTGAATTGAGCATGTAATGATGAAATTTGGATGAAACCAATGAAAGAGGAATTACAGTAGATAGAGAAGAATGTGACATGGGAACTATTTGTTAGTGTAATTAATATTTAATTACACTTGCATAACTTTACTTAGGTTGTGCTTAGGTAATAATTAGTTTACTTAATTAATAAGTAAGATTTATTTAGTTGAGTTGTGTTTAGGTCAACATTAGGGTTGAATACATTGCTTTTATAAAGAAATTCTCTTATTGTAATTTCTGAATTGTTGAATATTATCAATTTGCATATTTCATGCAAAGATCTGCTTTTTCATTGTTTTTCTTTTCTGTGGAAGGTGTTTAGGTTTGCATGTCTGATCTTGGTTTCTAACATGGTATCAGACCCTTGACATGCAACCCCTTCTCAAATTCTGGAGAAAATCATTACAGAGTTCGTTCGGGGTTCCTCGAGGGTATCATGCCTTGAGTTCATCTATGTGGTATTTTGGACCAAATTGGGCTTCGCCATTGCATTCAGAGCACTAGAAAAAGTCAAGATTGAATTTTTATTTTTCTGATTTTGGTCATCGTTGAAGAAATTTGTGAGGATTTCAAGCTCGGTGATTTTTGGGAAGCTCTGGAGGTAGCTGATTTTTCAGAGCATTTTGGGCACAAACAAAGGCCACCATCGCGTTCGTAGCGGCCAAAAACCTTAAGAATGCCCTTCATTTCATCAATTTTGGAGCAGTTGATTTGGGAGGCAAACATGTTTTGCAATGTAGGCCATACAACTTCCCTCTGCACGCATTTCGAGGTGGATTTCAAAAAAATAAAAATAAAATATAAGGCAACGCTTATAAAAAGCATTGCCCACATAAATTAGGGCACCACCCGAGCACCACTTAGTGGCCACTGGTGCATCGCCCCAAGCGTCGCTCGCGCTCAACCTCCGCCCACCTCCGCCGCTAGTTCATTCTCAACCCCCACGGGCCCAGTCTGCACTAGCGCTGGTCACATGGGGGACCTGGCGCTATGCGCCTAGCCCCCGCCCGTCCCTCCAGCACCTACAATGGTCATATGGATGACTAGGGGCTCCGCCCCAACCCCCTATCTACCAGCCTCTAGTCGCGCACAAGACCAGGGGCCGAATTTGTTTTAGCCCCCTAGGCTACCTGTAGGCCAAATTGGCTATTCTGGAGCACTTTCACCAAATCGGGCGTAACTTTTGTATACGGAGTCGGTTTTTTGCAAACAAGATATCGTTGGAAAGCTGGTTCCAAGCCTGTTCTGTTGGTGTAGGTTATTTTTCCTTATTATATTCCAATTTTATGTTGCAGGTCCTTGAACTCAGAACTTTTTATTTTCACTCTGAAGGGCATATCTTTTGCCTCGGTGATCATTTTTTCGCCATTCTTGCGGCATTGGAAAGATGGTTCAATCCTCTACACAGATATGAGGTGTTTTTTTTATTTTATATTTATGCATGTTTAGGAATTATCTCCTTCTTAAATCATTGGGTATTGTAATAAATGAACTGATATAAAGTTCTATCAGGGGGGTTTCTTGCATAATAATCTGATTAGAGTGTGCATGCACTTTGATCTTCATTGTATTTTGATGGCAACTCACATGGGTTGTAATATGGTTTCTTAGTTTCTTTTGGCCACATTTTTGTCTTAGCTTGACACATATCAGATTCATATTGGTTCACACTTTAGATTGAGAGCCTATGGTTAATGCTCTGCATCAGATCCATCTCAGTTTGAGGGCCACTACATTTGTGGTTAATGTTCCAGAGTCTTTATGGTAATTTTTCACATGGAAGAGTTTCAGTCTTATTTTGACATCGGCATCGAGATACATGACTTCCAAATTCTATCATCATCATATCATCTATTGTTGCTTTATGGATTCTAAGGTTGTTCCAGTTTGGTGTTTTCAAGTGTTCCATGGCATCGGGTCTGTTGTTGCATTATTATGATTTTGATGTGGTTTCTTGTAGATAAAAGTATCTTTCCTTGCTTTTCGGATTGCGGTTCCAATGTTACTCCACAGTGTTCTTCTAGTGCTTCTTTGTAGCAGTCATCTCATTGTAGGGGTAGTTGTCCCACTGGGTTTTCCTTCTCTACCTCATTATTGTCTTTCTACATGGGTACCTAATCAGGCCTTGTTGCCAGGACCCATTCACACTTTCTTGCATTCATCTTAGTTTTAGGTACATGCTTATCTAGTCTTCCTAAGTTGCACTTATGGGGGGGTGTTAGTGTATTTAATATTTAATTACACTTGCATAACTTTACTTAGGTTTTGCTTAGGTAATAATTAGTTTACTTAATTAATAAGTAAGATTTATTTAGTTGAGTTGTTTTAGGTCAACATTAGGGTTGCATACACTGCTTTTATAAAGCAATTCTCTTATTGTAATTTTTGAATTCTTGAATATTATCAATTTGCACATTTCATGCAAAGATCTTCTTTTTCATTGTTTTTCTCTTATGTGGAAGGTGTTTAGGTTTGCATGTCCGATCTTGGTTTCTAATACAATTCCCTAGACCTACAAACAAGAATGTGATTGGTTCAAAATGGGTATTCAGAAACAAGTTGAATGAAGATGGTGAAGTGGTAAGGAATAAAGAAAGACTGGTATGCAAAGGATATTCATAGGTTCAAGGGATATATTTTGAAGAAAATTTTGCACCTATAGCAAGAATGGAGGCCATTTAGATGTTCTTGGCATTTTTCAGCTCATAAAGAATTCAAACTATATCCGATGGATGTCAAGTCTTCATTTATGAATGGGGAACTGGAAGAAGTATATATGGAGTAACTAGAAGGTTTTCAACTATCATACAAACCAGACATGGTTTGTAAGTTAAAGAAGGCATTGTAAGTGGTGAATAAGGTGTAAAACATAAAACACTTCTTAATACAACATTATATCAAAGACAAAATCTAATTGAACTAATTCAAAACAATAATCTACTGAAAGCGTCATATTTCTCTCTATCTCCAAAGATTTATTAAATCACTGTGGCTCTCAGATCGTGTGAGCACTATGATTGTTAAAATGATAATTCAGAGAATGAGAATGATGCTGATAATATGTATATGAATAAAAGAAACTAAATTAACATGGATTGACATGAAAATGATAAAAAAAGCTATAGGAGGCAGCCATGATATGAAAATTTGATGCTTGATGTTTGGATGCTTGAATGTTTGGATGCTTGGATGAATTTCTGCAGAGCAAACTTGATAACCTGGGGATCCTTTTCTTGGTTCAAGGAGGCTTTATTTATAGAATTTATGGCTGTAGAAATACACAGGGATGGCATTGAGAGGCTTGGATTCAATCTATAGGATTGAATGGTGAAAGATGAAGGAGATTGAGAGAATTTTTGTGATTGTCTCTACCCATGAAATACTAGGCAAGAGAAGAGGAAAGATTAATGGAGGAGGATTGAGAGAAGAATTTGGAATTTGTCTCCAATTTGTCTCCAAAACTTCCCGTGAAGTTTCAAAGCATTAATTTTGACATATTTTAGACATAAATTAGACATAGGATATCTAATTCATTTTTGAGGAAATATAGATGGAATATTCCTTATGCCTTTATTCAAATATTTATTATTTATTTAAATAAGAAAAAGGGAGATAAATAATTTAATAAAACAAACTATAGAAGTTGTTTATTAAATTAAATAGAAGAACAATGGAAATTAATCAATAAAGCGTTTAATCTTCATTTAATTAATTTAAGATTGATGTGATAGAATAAAGTAGGAGAATGATAATTAAATCAAACAAAGTATTTAATTATGTTTATTTAATTTAAGATGAGATATTATAAGAATTTAAATGTGAATGTGAACGTGAACTATATAAATAAATATTTCTATTTATTCAAACAGTAGAGTAAATTAGGATAATTAATCAAAAAAATTATATTTAATTAATAGGAATTCTCCAGACCATTTTTAGGTGTATACATTTTTCCCCTCTTCGAAGTGATGTGTTTATGCGTTGCTTCAAATAAAATTGTGCTGCTACTGCCAGGATCGATGATAAAAAAAATTCAGTATGCCCCAAACATGCCCCAGATATTGATTTTTAGATGATTGCCGATAATATGCCCCCTCGGGAGATAAATAATGATTGAATGATTTTTTAGAATTTTTGAAATTTTTCATGATGATTTGATGTTTTGATGAAGATATGATGAAAAAATAATTTATCTCTTGACAATTATGAAGAAATATAGCCCGTAGATGCATTTCAATTAATTTCACGGATAAAATTAATCAAAATATAATTAAAAACCCACAAAAATCCCTTTTCAAAAGTTATATATAGTCCAAAAGGTCATTTTCAATGTCAGTTGTACTTTTTGAGTGTCAAAATCTTGTGAGAGAGACATTTCAGCCAGCTAGAGCAAGATGCCAATCCCTTACCACACTCACCATTTCAAGCGCGTTCGACGTCACAAGTGGCCGACTGCGTACGAACCTCTAGTATGTACCCATAATCCTCCTCGATTTTTGTGAACATTTTTTTTTTTAAATGCTTTTTAATGTTTGTGACATTTTTTAGCTAATTTAGCTCTTCCAAGTCGTGCGATAGCACTTTCACTCCGGTGTAGCGCTTTGAGTAGGTGTAGTAGCGCTTTGAGATTTAGCACTTGCGTTATTTTCTCTAGTGCTTTCTAAGGATAATGTAGCACTTTCAATGATTTAGCACTTAGGTAACTTGAAATAGTGCATCGATGTCGAATTTAAGCACCTAGAATATTCTAGTGCTTTGATTTGGTAGATTAGCACTTTTATGGTCTGTTCTAGCACTTTTGACAAAGTGGCGCTTTGATAGACTATTTTAATGCTTCTATGTTAGAATTGCATATTTTGACTTAGATAACCTTGATTTTGTTAATCCCGATCATGTTCATTCTTTGGATTGGTATGATTTATGATCCAAATGCCTGATGATTGATTTTTATGTTTAAATAAGAGTTACTCTCATGATAGGCGAGAATAATACTATTTATGATGATCCTCATGATAGGTGAGGAAATGATTCAATATCTGATAAATCTCATGATAGGTGAGATTAGATAATGTTCGATAAACCTCATGATAGGTGAGATTTGTTGATGTTTGTTCATGAATTTTGACTGAAAACTTAATACCAATTTTTGATTCAAACTTGATAGTAGAATGACTTGATTTCTTGACATAGTGTACTGATTTGAAATTTGTCATTGTGATGATAGGAGTGTTTGGATAATCTCCAGATGTGAGAGTGGTTTCCTTGGATGATCAATTTGATACCTCATCTGACACTAGATGAGATTCAGATTATAGATCGATGTGGCCTCACCAGTTTACTAGACATGCCCTAGATTAGGATTAATTGGGGTCTTTTGACTGCTTTGGCTGAGAGGTGGCATAGTGACCACAACACCTTTCGCTTACCCACTGGTGAGATGACGGTCACACTCGAGGATGTGTGGCAGATTTTGCGCATTCTGTTTATGGGAGAGATCATAGTGTACAATTCTCATGAGGCTGGTGGGAGAGATGCTCTCTATAGAGCGTTTCAGTATAAGGCTATTGCAGATCCTAGTGTCCCATGGAGGAGGATTGTTGATTCATATGCGACACTACGAGTAGTGCTTGCTGGATTCATTGGAGGTTTCCTTTCCCCTGATCGTAGGTCAAAGGGATTCCTCATGGGTTGGGGAAGGATTCTAGAGAGCATGGTCATACATGGTATGAGATATGCATGGGGGATGTGCATGTTGGCACATCTCTACCATGACCTACATTCAATGGTATACCTTGGGGCAAGTAGTTTATCAGCAGGGATGACCCTGTTATAGGTGTGGGCATGGCAACACTTTTCCATTGCTTGACCATTCCCCATTATGGATAGACCAACATGTAGACCGTATGTGTTTCGGTACAAAGGTTGATTACCCAGGCTCAGATGGGTAAGTTGGAGCATTGGAGGTGGGTTTTTGATGATACAAAAACTATTATCTGGCGGCCATATCTAGACTATGAGTAGTGGGATGATGACGATGCAGTGTTGGGGTATCTCTGTGATTGTATGTACCTGATTGGTAGGACACCCTTTGTATTGGAGAGGTTTTTTCTACGACGAGTATACAAGTAGTATGGCATCATTCAGTGTATGTCACAGGGAGTAGCCCACTATGCTAGGTGGCAGAGTGATGTACCTAATTGGGGGCCTTGTTTGTCATATGAGGTCTTAGTAGAGGGATACAGGGCACTACAACCATCACCCTAGGACATGCATAGAGAAATTACGGAGGCACCCGTTACAAAGGAGTATGCCACATTTTTGTCTTTGGTTCCACATCCGTGTATCACTATTCCGGACGAGCCAACACCATTACCTGTAGAGGAGGATGTGGTCAGGGGTCCTACAAATAGTGAGGATGATACTCCATCAAGAAGTAGCACGGAGAGTGGTAGCGATGGAAACAATATTGATGACAGTGATGGTGGCGGTGGAGGTAGTAGAGGGGCATGGCTAGTCAATGGTGGTCCTTCATCCAACAGGCCTTGCAAGAGGCTAGCAGTGGCAGTACCGTCAATGGACCACTAGAGATAGATTGCAGGTCTCCAGACATAGGTACAGATGCTATAGGGATAGTTGGTACAGGCTCGGGGTTTGCTTGTTTAGAAACAGACTCAAATGCAGGCCCAAGCTCAGGCCCATGCTCAGGCTCTAGCGCAGCTATAGGGACAGTTGGCCGTTGTGTAGACTCAGGTTGCCACATTGACAACCGAGTGAGACAGTGCATGTCAGATTGTCGAGAGGGCATAGAAGACAACTAAGACCTTACAAAGAGTGGCCAATGGTACCTTAGTGGGAGATTACATGAGAGAGGTTCTATAGGTTGGCTGAGAGGTAGAGTTATACCAGGGGAGATATCATGATGCAGTGTCTATTGATCGCAGATTCAACTATGCCCCTTCGAGATCCGGTTAGACTCGCACCCGGACAGTCAATGAGGGTGTGACACAACCTCCTCGAGGAGATCCCAGAGATCATGGTCCTTCTGGGGGTGGTGGTGGTACTGGTCCTGTTGGGCCTACACATTTTGGCAGTAGTAGATCATAGATACTATTGTGATCCGAGATTTTTCTTTTTGAGACATGATGTATACTACAATTTACCTCATTTTTGATGTTGTATCTTTATTTCAAACTTCATTGCATACTTGACACTGATGATATATATATATATATATATGAGATGCAGTTGATGTGATTTTATGATGATTTATGATTTCTATGTGATGGATGCATTTATAATGTGATGATGTAATGATGTGATGTTCTATATGAATGATTTTATTTCAATGTAATGATGCTATGATAAATGCATTTTAATGATGATAATGAATATGCAGATTTATATGATATTTAGATGTATGATGTGATGTTTGAATCTCTAAATGATGATCTATGTGAATTATTTTATTTCAATGTAATGATGCTATGATAAATGAATTTTATTTTAAATGCGATGATGATAAAAATGATGATTTATGATGAATGATAATGGATGGATGATGTAATGATAATAATAATCATGACTTGCATTTATTTTAAATGTGATAAAATGTATGGATGAAAAATGATGTATGGGGTTTAAAAGGTGATCAAATGCATCTGATGTTGATGGATGATAATGTAATGAATGTTTATGGTAAAATGCACATGATGTATGTATGGTACAATTTAATGTATAATTTATTTGATGTAAAAAAATGTATGAATGATGAAATGATGAAAATTAATGATGACATGATGACTTCTACATGTTTTTGATGATTTTGATTTATGTCAGGTATACTCAGTCTTATTTGTAGATAAGATAATCATTGATTGGAACCCTTTATGCAAAAAATACTCTACAGATAATGAATTATGATGAATGCAATATAATTTTAACATGCAACTATATGCAAAACCATTGTCATTTTAACAGTACTTTTGTGCCTTGTGTCATCATTGAGCTTTTATTGGACGTTGAAAGTGAATACAAGCGTCAATGGTATGTGTTAGACCAATGACGACCTGAGTACTTCTTTCATGATTTTTGATATTACAATCGAACACAAGCATCTAGGTATAATTGAACCAAGATGAATTGAGCATTTATTGTGTAAACAGGTAGTGATTAATCATTTCATTGTGTGAATTTTGAATGTCATCGGTGATACATTTACATAGGACATCCCCTGACAATTCATACATCTATATGATTAACTTACAGACAATAGACAATAAAAACATCATTCTTCTTCCTTGTTTCTCTAGTTCAATACATCATTGAGATACTCCAAAGAAATGATAATAAAAAATACAATCTATCCATTTGTTACTTAGAGTGTTTCAATCATTATTTAGATTTCAGATCATCCATCCTGATTTTTTTTTTTGATGTTTTTGGATTTTCAAGATTTTTGACCAAAGACCTAACCTACTAACCTATCTTAGGGGTCTCAGGGGATGATCAAAGATTAGCCTTGCCTACGCTATACACACAGAGACCATGTAGTTCAAATGACTCAGACTTATGATTTCAGTTTTTCTTTTCTAGATTGAATTTTTGACATGCTTTTGGATTTTCGCTTTTCTAGACTGGCTTTTTGACATGTTTTTGGATTTTCGATATGATAGGGATGTTTTATGCCCTTCGAAAGATGATTGATGTTGCACTTCGATCATTGTTTTTTTTCTTCTTATCCTATTGTTGTTTGCCCTTTGGTGAAACCGATGTTTTTGTTGCCCCTAGTGATATCCAGATGTTGCCCCCAAGCTTTGGAGTGAGACTTGACTATGTGAAATGATTTTGATATGGATGCAATGATGGCAAGATTAATGACATGATATGAAACTGTACTGACTGCCAGATTATTGATCCTGATATGTATCAAAATAGATAGGAAAGTTGATATTTAGAATCACATATGATGCCTATTTCCAGGTTTTCACCATATGTTTCGATTACACTCTTTGTTTTGTGTATTTTTATCATTTTTCTCTTTTTCTTTCTTGTTTTGTATTTTCTATTTTTTTTGTATTTTTGTGTTGCCAAGATGCCTGTTTGCTAGGTTTTCATCAAGGAAACCATTTTCAAAAGTTTGATCCATGCACTAGGAAATTCAAGTATAGAACTATCTGAGATGGATAATGTTGATAGGTTCATCAAATAAATCCCCTTCTGACGTTGATAGTTGATATGCCCCTAATCCATACACTAATATGATGACAAAAGGACCAAGCTAGTTAGGCTTAAATTTCCCTTTCTTCTCCCTATCCTGCTGATTCCTAGGGTTCTCTTTTAGAACCAAATCACCAACCTGAAAGACCCTCGATTTTACCCGGTGGTTGTAACTCCTTGACATTCTTTGTTGATAATCCATTAGATGATTAACATCTTATTGATGATGCTCATCCAATAATTCCGATTCTTGCAGTCTAGATACCTATAGTCTTCATTTGAAATGGTTCCTCTGAGTGATACACGAAGGGATGGAATTTCTACTTCGATGGGCAATATAGCTTCTAATCCATATACCAAGGCATATGGTGTAGCTCCTATTGGTGTTCTGATACTTGTTTTGTAGGCCCACAATGCAGGATTGAGTTGAACATGCCAATCACGTCCAACATCATTTACCGTCTTCTTGAGAATTTTGAGAATTCTTTTATTAGAGGCCTTTGGTTGGCCATTTCCTTGTGGATAGTACGGTGTTGAAAAATGATGTTGGATATGGAACTTTTCACACAGTTCTTGGACATCTTGATTCTTGAAAGGTCATCCATTATCAATGATAATGGATTGAGGGATTCCATACCGATAGATTATGTAATTCAAGATGAACGAGGATATCTGCTTCCTAGTGATGGTTGTAAGAGGCACTACTTCTATCCACTTTGTGAAATATTCTGTAGCTATTATAATGAACTTGTGTCCTTTGGATGAAGAGGGATGTATCTTTCCTACCAGATCCAGTCCCTATTGACAAAAAGGCCATGTTGATGTAAAGGGATGTAGTTCTTGTGCTGGTGCATGAATCAGATTGTTGTGAATCTAACACTTTTGACATTTCTTAACAAACTGATAGGATTCTTTCTCCAGGCATGGCCAATAATATCCCAAACGGAGGAGTTTCTTGGCTAGAGTTATCCCACTTGAATGAGTGCCATAAATACCCTCGTGAAGTTCTCATAGGGCCATTTCAAATTCGTCATGTTCTAGACATCGGAGTAAGGTACCATCAAGACCTCAATGATAAAGTATGTTGTGTGGATTGGCGGATGAAGTTTCATTTTTGGTTCCTAGAAAGATCAGGAGGAAGGATATCGTCTTTCAGGTAAGTATAGGTCTTTTCATAGATGGAGGTTTCAATGGTTTCTAGATGGAAGATGGTAGTGGATTCTAAATTATTATGGGAAGGACATGATACTTGTTCCACCATAAACTCATAACAACCACATTTCTCCAGAAATTGTAATAATGAGGCAGTTGTGGCCATAGCGTCCGCAGCTTTGTTCTCCGCCCTTGGAATTTGATCAAACTTGATATTGACAAAGAACTGTTTCATATCATCTATTTGTTTCTTGTAGGGCATCAAATTTTCATCTTTTGTTTCATACTTGTCATTTACTTGATGAATGACTAGTTGAGAGTCCCCATACTTGTAAATCTATGATCTTCCATTGAATTGCTATTTTGACCCCAATGATCAATGCCTCATATTCTGCCACATTATTTGTACACTGAAACATCAGTCTATATGATTTTGGAATGGTGTGTCATTGGGGAGAGATGAATAAAATCCATGCACCTGATCCACGTTGTGTGTATGATTCATCAAAATATAATACCCATTGTTGGGGCATCACTGTTAGAATGCCTGCATTTGGAAAATCCACTGTCATTGGCCGATCATCTGGTAGAGGAGCCTTAGCTAATTGTTCAGAAATTTCTTGACCCTTGAGGGCTTTTCTCTCCACATATTGAATATCAAATTCACTTAATAGCATGACCCACTTTTCCATTCTACCTGTTAAGGCAGCTTTACTGAGTAGATATTTTAAAGGAACGATCTTTGCTATTAACCTGATTGTATGGGTCAACATATAATGTCTCAGCTATTGAGTAGAAAACACCACCATCAAGCAATATTTATCTATGAAAGTGTAATTAATTTCATAACCATTTAATTTTCTACTGATATAGTAGATGGCCTGTTCTTTTCCTTCATAATCTTCTTGTGCTAATAGTGCCCCCAAAGAGATATATGTCGTGGCAATGTACAATATCAAAGGTCTTCCTTCTGTGGGTAGCATGAGAATGGGTGGTGATGTTAGATATTGTTTTATTTGACTAAACATTGTTTCACACCCCTCATCCCACTGGAAAACTATATTTTTATGCAAAAGGTGATTAAAAGGATGACTCTTGTCCGCTAGCTAGGAGATACATCTTCCAATCGATTGGAGCCTTCCCTGTGGTGATCTGAGTTGACTGATATTCTTAGGAGGTGGCATCTCCATTATTGCTTTGACTTTCATCGGATCCACTTCAATTCCTTTTTCTGAGACAATGTACCCCAACATTTTTGTTGATGTGACCCCAAAGACACACTTCTTGGGGTTTAACCTAACATTGAATTTCTCTAGCCATGTGAAGATTTTGTTCAGAATATGTAGATTTCCTTCCCTTGTACAAGATTTTTCCAGAATATCATCCACGTAATCCTCCATGAAGGTGTGCATCATATCATGGAAGATTGCCATCATTGCTCTTTGATAAGTGGCTCCAACATTTTTCAGACCAAATGGCATGACATTCCAACAGAAGGTTCCCCATGGACATGTAAAAGCCATCTTTTCTTGATTTTCTGGAGCTATTTTTATTTGATTGTACCCAGAGAAACCGTCCATGATTGAAAACATGGCATGCCCTGCTGTCAATTCCATAATGATGTCTATATTTGGTAACAAAAAATCATCCTTCGGACATGCTTTATTTAGGTCCCTAAAATCCGTACATATCCTGATGCTATTGTCTGACTTTGAAATAGGTACAATATTTAATATCCACTCGGCATAGTCTATAGACCTTATGAATCCAACATCCAATAATTTTTTTAGCTCTGCCTTTACCATTAATGCGATATGGGGATGCATTTTTCTCAATTTTTACTTGACAGGCTTGATTCCTATGGTCAAAGACAAATGATGCATGATCAAATTTGGATCTAAGCCTGGCATATCAAAATATGACCAAGTGAATTTGATGCTTCTCTCCTTAAAGAAATTGATGAATTTCGGTCCCTCTTGATTTGTCATGGATTCTACCAGATATAGGATTTGTGCCTTTTCTTCAGTGTCGATGTTCAGAGACTATGTTGGTTCTACCAAAATTGATGACCTCTCATGATAATGTTCTAGAAGAGTGTCAAATCTTCCATCCTTCAGTGCCTCAGAAAGTTTTTCACTGTTAGATGCGTTCTTTATTTTTTCTTTTTCCAGATATAATGCTACCATAGAATGGTTTTCACCATTAGATCTATTTTCCCTGTTTTCACTTTTGCAACTGGAAGATTTGACACCCTCCTACTGAGTTGTGTTTTTATCAGTATTACAAATAGAACTTGTACCAGGTTCTCTATGACATAGGAAATTTACGATGGCATCATCGTTTGCAAATCTTGGCACAGTTAGAGGTTCGACAAGTTCCCAGTCAATTAGTTTAGGATGGATTAATGGCATGAGGTCATCAGATTTATTTAGGTTGATGGATGTAAGGGTTTGGAAAGCCATGTCATCATAGTCATTTATTGGAATATTGAGGTCAATGATGGTACCCTCTTCAAGATCATCTAGTTCACTCGAGGTCTGTTCATCCCCACTTGATTCATCGATATTTAGTGATTTTACTACAAGTGGTCTAGACCCAGAGCCTTGTCCCTCTTCATGCGTATGTGCGTATTGTTGGATTATATCAACTTGAATATCGATGAAAGATACATCAGAACAAAGATCCCACTCATATTCATTTGAATATGTTTCAGAGCTTTCTCTAAGCTGAAGGATTCTTTTCATAGTTTTCCTTGTCAGTTCTTGTTTTTCTTCTTCAGAGTATCCCGGCCCTGGCTTCTCTTTTGAATGGAGTGTGAGGGGTTGAATAGGCTCCATGATTCCATCCTTCCTTAATCCAACAAGTCCTTGTCCCTCATAACCCATTTTTTCTAGAATAGCTTTCCCTTTGCCATATTTGTTGGTGTTGATATTGACATTTTTGATACTGATATTTGATGTCGAGGGTCCCCTGTCTTTGTATAGCCAATCCAGGATTGCTTTATTGTCTGATTCATCTTCTATGGTACTGGTTTTGAAGAACCTTTCTTCAAGAACTATGGTTGGTAATGATGTTTGATGTTTGATCATAGATGGTTGACCATATGTCTTAGGAGATGGCATTAACTGTGAAAGGTTAAGCGATTGCTCCATAGAATATTGCCCCATTCCTTTGTCTGTTAGTTGGACTTGCTCTTGAAATTTTTGTGATAAATAAGTTTATGGATTTGCGTTATCTGTTGATTGAGTTTCAACAAGACTTGTTTCTTTTTATTTACCCTTCTTCTCTACCCATGTGGTGGTGATAGTTGGACATTTTTCTTCGTTGGTTGATTTTGAGCTGGATGCTTCCCTATTGTGAGGCACAAAGGTATCTTGAGAGATTCTAAGTGTGTCACAATGTTGAGGATGATTATAATCAACATATATAATCACCTCTTGTCCATTTATTGGGAACTTTAAACATTGATGATATGTTGAAGGTGTGACCTGCATTTCATGGATCCATGGTCATCCTAAGAGTATGTTGTATGTTAACTCTTTTTCCAACACTTGACATGCTATATGTTTCATCATTAGCCCCACTTGAATGGGTAATACAATTAATCCCTTAGATGATATTTCTTCGTCATCATATGCTTTTATAGTCATTTTCCTTTAGACATCAATAACATCATCAGAATATCCTAGTGCACAGATGAACTTCAGAGTGAAAATGTTCAGACCATCTCCCCCATCTATTGAGACTCTCTTGACGCGATGATTGTGGATTAAGACTTTGATATGGAGTGTAGTATTATAGGGATGGTTTAGTGAGATATCATCCTATTCAGAAAATGATAGACAATGTGGGGTAGTCAAATGCCCTACCATAGCTTGGAACTGGAAAACATCTAGATTCTTTGGTACCGTAGTGGCTACGAGTGCTTGTTCTAGAATCTCCTTATGTGATGGTGATAATTTAAGGAGTTCTAGTATCGATATCTGTGCAGGAATGTTTTGTAGTTGATCGACAATGTTATAATGAGATGGAGGTGGAACTGCATGTGTGGACCCAACTCCCTTTAACACTACTTTGGATTGTCCCCTAGTCATTACATTTGTTGGTTGATGTTCTTGACAGTCTCTAATTTTTAAGACATTGATTTGATTTTCAAAGTTTTGTATGCTTGGGAACAAATCCAAAGGGGTAGTGTTGTTGGTTTTTCTTTCGTCAATGTCATGACCAACTCTATGATCACTTTCTACTTTAGATAAACAAAGGATTGTTTTTCATAGACATGATTGATGTTCTTACCTTTGTTGTTTGAAGATGATGATGCTCCTTTTTCATAGTTTGGAAAAGGGTCTTTGAAGGCCGAATGATCGTTATTGTTTTGGGGTCCCTCCACATATATTTTGTTGTTATCGATCAAATTTTGTACTGCGTGCTTCAACTCCATACAATCATTAGTTTTGTGACCTTTGTTATTATGGAAGTTACAGTAATCTACATCATTCCACCACAGTGGTTTGACCTTTGGATCCCAAAACCTTGCTTCCCACGTAGTGATAAGGCCACTAGTGACTAGTTCTTTCATTGCTAATTCTATTGTTTGGCCTAAAGGTGTGAACCTACGTTGATTTGATGGTTTCTGATATGACTGTGTTTTTACAATTTCATTGCTTTGTATGATATTTGACTTGACAATTTGATCATTGTTTTGATTCTTTGATGTAGATGCTGTCAAGTTAAAAACCGGTTTGACATTTTGGGAATTATTTGTTGTTTCATTGGTAGTCGTGTTTCGATTTTTTTGCCAAAATTTTGGATTTTCATTGCTTGAGTATTGGTTGCAAGTGTTACTTGTGTTATTCATTTTATCATTGAAATGTTTGATAACTCCCCTTTTGACTAGTGCTTTTTCAATTTTAAGGCCGTTTTCTATTACTTTTTCGAATGTGGGAGGACATTGTAATTCAAGTCTATAACTCATTTCCTTCGTCAAGTTGTCAATGAATAACTCCATCTTTTCTTCCTTAGGAATGGATCGAGGATATCTAGTGAACAATTGTTGCCATCGTTATAGAAAAGACAAGAATGTCTCCCCTTTTTTTTGTTTGAGGTTATAAAGATCCTTTCTTGTAACATCATGTTGGATGTTAAATGAATACTAGGAAATGAACTTGTTGACAAGTTCCTCAAAATTCCTGATACCTAGTTGTAATTTTGAGAACCATTCCATATATGCACCTCCCAAGCTCCTGGGGAATAATCTCATTGAGTAAGTTTCCTCTTGGGCAAACTCAAGGCTCATTATTTTGAATTCCCAGATATGATCTATTGGATCCATTCTTACATTGTACTTGTCATACATTGGGAATTCACAGTGTCTTGGAAAAGGTATTAGGCTAACTGTTGCATCGAAAGGATAAGGAAAAATGTCTTGTATCGCATACCTTTTGGTACTCCCTTTCATCATATCCTTTATTTGTTGTTGTAATATCTACATTTGGGATGTCAAAGCAACAACTGGATCTATTGTTTGTGTGGGTTGCAGTATTTCAGTCTCACTTGTTTTAGGTGCTTCATTCAAACAATTTACGTCAAAGTCCTTGGGAAGTTTAGTCCCTGATTCGGCCAACATCAAAAGATACTTCTCCATATCTTGTTCTAAAATCTTTTCCATAAATTTATGGAATTTGGGATCTTGTTGAGCCATTTGAATATCCTCTGGAGTTATTTTGTTCTTATCGTTTTGGTTCAGATTGTTCCAAGGATTTTCCTCTGCCATTTTTTGGGATGTTTCAAGTTATTGTTCTAAGAGTCTCCATTTTTGGGATCTAGTGAAGATTGGCATACAAATTTTTACCCTTTCTTCTGAAATGTTGATCTTCTATGTTGGAAAAATGTCAATTGAACTTTTAAGAAAGTCAAATAAGATGAATGATCTTATTTATAGGACTATGTTAAAATTTTGATTACTATACTTGGTTTCATGATAAAGGATGATAGTATCCTGACGATGAAACTTTAGTGTAATAATCAATTGTGTATTTTGTTTTGACACTTATGATTTGAAAGATCTTGTTTTAGTTGATAAGATTGGAAATTTGTATAAATATATCTATTTTTGGTCTTTAGATAGTGATTCTGATAAAAATAAACTTGTGTTCTGGTAAAAATTATGGATAAATGACAAACAGACTGACTGGTATAATTTTTGAACTCTCTATTTTGAAAGCGCTAAAACATAGTACAGATGCACTATTTCACAGAAGCACTAGAAAAGAGTCCCGAAGCACTGAAATAGGTGATGGAAGCGCTAAAATAGTGCTTGAAAGCGCTGGAAAAAGTGATGAAAGCACTATTTTGATAGAAGCACCGAAATAGTGCCCGAAAGTGCTGAAAAAGATGATGAAGGCGCTGTTTTGATAGAAGCGTCGAAATAAAGATTGAAAGTGCTAAAACAGTGCCTGAAAGCGCTATTTCACAGAAACGCTAAAACAGTGTCCCGAAGTGCTGAAATAGGTTTTCCAGAGCGCTAAAAATAGGACTTTTGAGACTCTCTATTGTAAAATTTGATCTGGCCTTGTAGCATACTATATCGTGGATTGTGGAAAATAAGACTAATGTATGCGTTGATTATGGTTGTGAAATTGTGTGAGAGCTCTTCTTTGGAAGAAGGCTCGTGAATAGAGTGGTTCTACTACATAATCTAAAGTGTGACCCCTAGCAAAATCGTGATATCTGTGGATGAAGGTTCTATGTTGTAATAATATCTTTTGATTCTGATATAGAAAATGTCTTCTCCTTAAATTATCTCGATTACTAAGAGGTTTCTTGGGTTTGGTGATCTTGATTGTTCTCTTGATAAATGTGGTGGACTTCCACTTTTGAATCATGAACTTTTGATTTGATTTGACTTTGTTGTTTTCTTTAATCTGATTTTAATGATTTTTGTGAAAAAACAACAAGCAATTGTGAGATAATTGTTTTAATTTGAATAGATCGTTTATGTTCAAGAACCATGAATGGTCCTTATTTATTTTCATAGGTTTCTTTGAAAAAAGTACACAAATCAAACAGACTCACACTTAAGGACAAATAGGTCATCGTTATACTCACAACCCACATCTTGAATTGCTTTGATGCACACAGCCGTGTCACCCCCTAGAGGGCATCCGTGTTTTTGTCGTTTCCAGGCACGTACTCAGAATTGGATTTCTCATCCTTTGAGCAAACGGTCCTTGGAAATTATATGGTGATTGTCTTGGGGGTAGATTCTTCCCTCCCCTTGCACCATGAGTATCAAAATGTTTGGATAGTGACTCGGTGGGATACTACTCTATGGTTTGTAGATAGGGCTTCCATGTGGTGCGGAAATTGATAAACTCCCTCAGGAGACCTCCCAATCTTTAGAAAAAATATTTTGTGGATGGTTATCTTGCTCACTACCATCAATTTGGACTTTCATCAACAACTTGCATTTTGATTATAGTGGGTTGGAATCCTTGGCTTTAGGCGTTCCCACTTAGGTCACTCCCATAGGGTGAGTACTTTTTCCCACGACGACGGGCCTTCTAAAGTATTTAACAAAGCATAAATAGCATGAAGTAAAGATGAATCTAACGTTTTGATCACCTAGTTAAGGGGAGAGCATAAGCCTAATCACCACAAGCACAACATATAAGTTGTTTTATTTTAAGCTCAAAAATACAATTTTCTAATCTATGTGAAGGTGTTGCTTCACAAAAATCATGATGTTATTTTTAAATTATACTGCAACGATGTGATGACTACCCTAGGATTGATAAATTTTCTTTAAGAAAACAAAAAGTGGCTACCTTAGGATTGATACTTTTTAGAAACCAGAAGTGACTACCCTGGGATTGATAAATTTTAGTCCAACTGTGAAGAAAAGAAATAAAATCTGGCCACAATCACATCGGATCCAGAATGAATTTACAAAAGCCTTGAAATATTCCACCGAAGTGCTATAACTTTTACCTAATGTGCTATAAGTTGAAAGCATCGAAACAAGACACCGAAGCGCCGGATTTTTCCACAAAAGCGCTAAATCACCGATGCGCCAAAATAGGTCCTGGAAGCGCTAGAGTTGAAAGCGCTGAAAGTTTTGATGGATGCGCTATAGTATCATGAAAGCACCGAAACAAAACATGGAAGCACCTTAGTTTTCCACGGATGCACTATAGTATTTGATGAAAGCGCTGAAACAAAACACGTCAGAAACCTGTGCGACACTTTTTAGAAAAAATGATAAAATTTGTTTAATGCGCCACAGTGGGTGCCAAATTGTAAGTGGTGAATAAGGTGTAAAACATAAACACTTCTTAATATGACATTATATCAAAGAAAAATCTAATTGAACTAATTCAAAACAATAATCTACTGAAAGCATCATATTGGTCTCTATCTCCAAAGATTTATTAAATCATTGTGGCTATCAGATCGTGCAAGCACTATGATTGTTAAAATGACAATTTAGAGAATGAGAAGGATGTTGATAATGTGTATATGAATAAAAGAAACTAAATTAACATGGATTGACATGAAAATGATAAACAAAGCTACAGGAGGCAGCCATGATATTAAAATTTGATGCTTGATGTTTGGATGCTTGAATGCTTGGATGCTTGGATGAATTTCTACAGAGCAAACTTGATAACCTGGGGATCCTTTTCTTGGTTCAATGAGGCTTTATTTATAGAATTTATGGATGTAGAAATGCACAGGGATGGCATTGAGAGGCTTGGATTCAATCTGGTAGATTGAATGGTGAAAGATGGAGGACATTGAGAGAATTTTGGTGATTGTCTCTACCCATGAAAACACCAATCAAGAGAAGAGGAAATATTAATGGAGGAGGATTGAGAGAAGAATTTGGAATTTGTCTCCAATTTGTCTCCAAAAATTCACATGAAATTTCAAAGCATTAATTTTGACATATTTTAGACATAAATTAGACATAGGATATCTAATTCATTTTTGAGGAAATATAGATGGAATATTCCTTATTCCTTGATTCAAATATTTTAGATTTATTTAAATTAGAAAAAGGGAGATAAATAATTTAATAAAACAAACTATAGAAGTTGTTTATCAAATTAAACAGAAGAATAATGGAAATTAATCAATAAAGCATTTAATCTTCATTTAATTAATTTAAGACTGACGTGATAGAATAAAATAGGAGAATGATAATTAAATCAAACAAAGTATTTAATTTTGTTTATTTAATTTAAGATGAGATATTATAAGAATTTAAATGTGAATGTGAATGTGAACTATATAAATAAATATTTCTATTTATACAAATAGTAGAGAAAATTAGGATAATTAATCAAAAAATTTATATTTAATTAATAGGAATTCTCTAGACCATTTTTAGATGTATACATTTTTCCCCTCTTCGAAGTGATGTGTTTATGCGTTGCTTCAATTAAAAATTTTGCTGCTATTGCCAGGATCGATGATAAAAAAAATTCAGTATGCCCCAGACATGCCCCAGATATTGATTTTTAGATGATTGCCGATAATATGCCCGCTCGGGAGATAAATAATGATTGGATGATTTTTTAGAATTTTTGAAATTTTTCATGATGATTTGATGTTTTGATGAAGATATGATGAAAAAATAATTTATCTCCCAATGATTATGAAGAAATATAGCCTACAGATGCATTTCAATTAATTTCACGGATAAAATTAATCAAAATATAATTAAAAACCCACAAAAATCCCTTTTCAAAAGTTATATATAGTCCAAAAGGTCATTTGCAAAGTCAGTTGTACCTTTTGAGTTTCAAAATCTTGTGAGAGAGACAATTCAGCCAGCTAGAGCAAGATGCCAATCCCTTACCACACTCACCATTTCGAGAGCATTCAACATCACCAGCAAGAATGAAAACTGAACCGTGAACTTAGCCAAAGTTCAGAGTTAAATCTCATCTCGGTCTCGCCTCCGATGAACAAAGGGGAAAAAGAGAAGCAAAGAAAAAACTAAGGGAGGAAACCAACCCCTAGGACAAAACAAACAAAATGAAGAAGAAAACAAGAGAGCGGGAAGCGGAGCTGGAATGGGAACGAAAACCGAACCGTGAACTTAGCTAAAGTTCAAAGTTAAGTCCCATCCTGGCTCCACCTCTGGTAGAACAAAAGAAACAAGGAAAACAAGGAAAATATAAGGGAGAAAACCAACCCTTAGGACCCAAACAAAAAAACCAAGGGAGAAAACATAAGACAAAAGAAGACCACCCCAGAGAAGACATCTGCAAGACTCCAAAACCCCTAGGAATTCAACACAAAGGCACCCACAACCAAGTCAGGCACCAAAGACCAAAACCCCAAGATTTTCCAAGGTAAGCACAAAAGAGGGGGCAAGCCACAAAAATGGGCCAAAAAAGCAAGCCAAAAGAGGGTCCCTACTTTTAGTGGTGTGTGTGTGAAAAAATGCACAACAAATGGTGACTCCACTGGGGAAATGCTCAAAAAAAATTTGATGAAAAAATGGCATCATGAACTTAGAATCCTAGGTTTCACTCCAAGCATTAGGTTACAAATAGACAAGGTTTCATAAATCACTAACAAGCCAACCTTTCATGTACCATGGTCAAAGTGTGTGCATAAACATTCATTTCCTTATCCTAAGTTGCAACAAGGACCAAACTTAGTTTGACAAGGCTACATAAGGATTCTAACTCCAAAAGCAACCTAGATAGAGCCTCACTTCCAGTTAGGCATCCATAGCTCTAGTGAGGTTATCACTGTGACCCTCCCTAGCATAGCTCTACTGCCACCTAGACATCGATAGCCTCAGTAGAGATACTAGGATACCCTTGAAAAGGTGAACATTTGATTTGATTTTCAATATTGTCTTTTCTTTTCTTTTGATATTCTCTTTTGAGATTTTCTTTTAAAGATTTAATTTTCACCTTGCAGGGAATGAAGCCCACACTCAAAGATGAGAACCATTGCGACACTGGAGTAGAATTTAAGATTTTTCACCTAGTCAGACCTCTTAAAGACCATATGCAACCTTTGAATTCTTAAGATTTGTGTGAAGATATAAGACCCAAATATATTCCAGAATTTAACTTAGTCAAGTGACACTAACTCCCAACCCATGCAACATCTGATGAAGGAAATCTACCAGTTTGAATGACTTTGAAAAGATGATAAGAGTTTGTACAAGAAATCCCAGAGCGGCCCCAAAAAAATAACCAGTTGTAGAGATGTAGCAAGCCCAGAGGAAAGTAGGACAACCCCACAAAGAAAAGTAGCAAGGAAAACCAACCCAAGAAGACCAAAACAAACCAAAAACGGATCAACAGACAAGCAGAACAAAACCAAAAGAAACCCAAACCAAAAGCAACAAGAAAAACAATAGAAAGGAAACATAATCTACTTATGTACAAGGACAGAGCTAAGAATAGCTCAAGACTGAAAATAATGCTTCAAATACTACCCATTGACAAGTAGTGGGATATCTCCTCCAGTGAAGGTTTTCAAATGAAAGGGATTATCTCCTTAAATCTTTGCAATCTGATAAGGGCCAAGCCAAAGTTTATCAAATTTTCCATGATCCCCATTTTTGTCATGGGATTTATCCTAGTAGAGAACCAAGTCAGAGATTCTAAAGGCTTTCACCTTGGCTCTCCTATCAAACCATCTTTTCACTATACCTTGATGTTTGGAAAAGTTTTCTAGGGCTTCATCTCTTCTCTCCTCAAGGTGTAACAATTCAGTTAAGTAGGCTTCATGCTTATCCTCTCCATCATATACAGGTTCCAAGATATACAATAAGTGATAAGGAGAGGTTCCTAAGGATGTCTTATGTCTAGTGCGGTCTGCCCAAAGGGTAAATCTAAGATGGGTATGCCAATCCTTGTGGTTCTTTTCTAGTAGTTTCCAAATGACTGTCAATAGGTTTTTATTGGAAGACTCGGCCAAACCATTCCCCTATGGATAGTAATTGGATGAAAATTTTATGAAAATTCCATGACCATAAGCCTAGTTAGAAAACTTTAGTGATGCAAATTTAGGCCCATTATCACAAACCACAACCAACAGACAACCAAAGCAATTGATAATACCCGATTCAATGAAATTGATTACTACTTCAAAAGTGCTTTGCTTGCAAGAAAGAGCCTCAGTCCATCTAGTAAAATAATCAGTTATGGTAATAATATACCTATGGCCTATAGATGAATATGGCTTGATTAGACCTATGAAGTCCATTCCCCATTGTGCAAATGATTTTACCTCTATGACAGGCCGAAGTGGAAGAGTTGCGCACCTCTCCCTGCTTGCTGTAGTTTGACACACATGGAAAATTCTCACATGGTGATGTGTTTCCTTGAACAAGGTAGGCCAATAATAGCCTGCCCTTAGAATATGATTTGCAGTGGAAGGTGTTGAACCATGGCCTGTGTCATATTTATCATGAAATTCAGTCATTACTCTCCCTACCTCTTCTTTTCCTAGACATCTTAGGTAGACACCTTCATGATTTCTCTTGTATAAGACAACTCCTTTTATCATAAAACTACCACTCTTCAAATGTAGAGCTCTCTTTTGTACTGAATTAAGGTGTTTGGGACATTGTTGATTCAACAAGTAGTAGATAATGTCATCATACCAGCCCCCCAGAGAAAAATCCTCAAGATTATAATGTTGGGTAACAAGGCTGAGACCCATTTCTTCCTTTGTCTTGGTCAGTCCTTGCCCTCTTACCAACTTCATGGGTTGAATTTCAATATCATATTTTTTTAACATAGTCACCCACTTGGCTCTGCATTCACCCAACTCATTTGCATCAACAACAACTTGACTACAGGATCAGGGACTATAGCAAAGACCTTGTTTCTCAGTATATAGTTCCTGAACTTCTTCATATTTTGGATCAAGGCATAAGCCTGCTTTTCAATATTAGGATACCTCAGTTCGACATCTTTCAAAGGTGCACTCATGAATGCTATGGGATGCTCATTCCCTTGATTGGACTTTTGTGTCAACAAGCCCGCAAAGGAGTGATCAGAAGCAAATGAATAGATGTAGAATGGCTTAGCATAATTAGGACTTACCATAACAGGGGCGTCAACAATAGCTCTCTTGATTACTACAAAATGATTCCTTAGCCTCTGTATTCCATTCAACCTTTTCTTCTTGCTTTAAAATGGCATTTAATGGCTTGACTATTTCTGCAAATCCAATGATAAATTTTTTGACAAAGTTAATCTTGCCAAAGAATGAATTCATTTCTTTATTGCCTGCAGGAGGTGAATTTTTAGTATAGCCTCCACTCATTCAGGATCAATGGCAATACCTTGTTCTAAAATAACATGTCCTAACAACTTTCCCTTGGTGACTCCAAAGATGCACTTCTTTAAATTAAGCAAAATACCAAATTCCCTGCACTTTTGGAATACTTTGGATAAATCTGCAACATGATCACTTCTCCTCTTGGAAAAGACTATCAAATCATCCATGTAGATGATTATGAACCTACGAATGATGTCTTTGAAGGATATATTCATAGCTCTTTGGAATGTAGCTCCAACATTGATTAATCTAAAGGGAATTCTCTAGTAAGCAAAGGTTCCCCATTTTGTAGTGAAGGTAGTTTTGTGCCTATCCTCAAATTGGACCATGACCTGATTATATCCAGAGTACCCATCCGGAAAGGACATCATCTGAGATCCATTGATAACCTGAAGCACCTCATCCAATGAAGGGACTAGATAATTATCCTTTTCTGATGCTCTGTCTAGGTTCCTGAAATCAACACATAGAATAATTTCGCCATTTTTCTTCCTAATCGGGACCAAGTTTGCAACCCATGTTGAATGTCTTACTGGAAATATGATTTGTGCTGAGAGTAGCTTCTACACTTCCTTCTGAATACTAGGCTCTAGCAAAGCATTAATTGGTCTTTGTCTTTGCCTGAATGGCTTAACATTTGACTTGAGGGGGATAGTATGTGTAATGATCGAAGTGGAATATGTCCTCAAGTCATCATATATCTAGGCTATCACATCCTAATATGTGTGCAAAGCATCAATAATTCCTTTCCTCTCCTCTGGAGTGCACACCTTTCCAATAAAGACATTTTTGACATCACTTTGGGTCCCCATGTTGTATGTTTCACACTGGCAGCTGAGGGACTCCCTTTTCATTTTCTATTCCTGATCTCTGATCCTATCCAAATCAAAGGTTCTTTCCAATTGCACCATGCCTCTTGGGATGGTATTAGTTTTCAAATTGAGGACCCCTTCTAGGTCAATTTTAGCCTCTTGAGGCTCAATCTCATCAATTACTTGAGAAGCAAACACATCACAACTAGTGATAAAATCAAGAATATGCTTATCATCTTCAAATACCTAAAAATTGGTGACATTGTCAGGCATTGAGGGTACTGGAACAAGTTCCACAATGAACTTCTTTAAGCCTAAAAGTTATAAAGACTGCAATGCACTTGCTGCTTGTGCTAGAGAATCGGTAGTCTGATTCTTACTTCAAGGTATTAGCTGAATGTTAAAGGCATCAAATTCTTCAATAAGATCCCATATTCTGTGTCTATAATTGGCCATCCTTCTATCATGACATGATTATTGTTTCCTTACTTGCCTAACCACTAGCTCAGCATCTCCAAACACTTGCAAAATTTTAACTTTCTTTCATAATGCCATTAGTAGCCCATGAACTAGAGCTTCATACTTAGCTACATTGTTAGTGCATTGGAATCAGAGTCTATGAGCAGCAAAGTAGGTTTTACCTTTAGGACTGATCAACTCCAACCCTACTCCGATACCTTGCTTGGATTTGGATCCATCAAACCTTAATGTCCAACAGTCATTACCTCCTATTTTTGTTGGGATGCCTTTTTCCTTACTGCCACTCGAAGGTTCTTCAAGAGGTTTTGGATCCTTCCCTTTTGACTATTTTGAATGCTCTATATGTTTGGCTTAATAGTTGGGGTTGTGTTAATGTGCCTTTGTATCTATTCTACTACAATTTGACACAAGCAACATTCCACTTCAGAATGAGGAGAATTGTGAACTTTGCACCAATTAGGAAGAAGAAATTCTTTGAAGTTCATATTTCTACCCAGCTGAATCTAATCTTGTACACATTTCCGGATAAACTCTTGGAATTTTATCAAACAAAATGAGTTGTCTATCTGCCTGATCACTAAGTTTCTTTGTTTGTTCAAATTGCACCTCAAAGTTGCTAGATTTTGATGTGGATTCACCAGAAGAGCCCTACAACACCAAGATTTCTTTTGTGTCTAGATCAAGGGAGGCTAGGACATAGTTCCCCATACTAACTTCTGATAACAATATCTCATTTGAAGTATTCTGACACTCAATAATGTCATACTTCATTCTTGGTTCTCTCTCAATTCTGTTATGATTTGGGACTCCTTTCTAGGGGAGCTACATGTGCGAATGATCTGTGCATGTGTATCCATTTAGTGCCTTGGTAAAATCTCTACCCAAGATCAAACCATAAGTGTCAAGAATGTCAGCTACCTAAATATTAAGTACTTGTTGCACTCTAGGATCTGAGGCAACTTACATGGGAATCATGTTCAGTTCTCCTACTATATTTAATTTTCTTTTGTCCAATTGGGTGACCTTCTTTTAAGAGGTTGCAGGGGTAATACGAAGAGCCCTATAGACAGGAAATGGCATAACATTTGTGGCTGCCCCTGAATCTAGCAGGAAATTGTGCAGATTTTTACCAATTATACAAATAAAAATTAGAAAAGAAGGGGTTTCCATTTTTCCTTGGAATAAATTCAACTGTGAGTCAGCTTGTGCAACCTGACCCTTATCTTTTTCTTTACCCCTATCCCCAAGTTGTGATTGACTAGGACCTTTGGGTGTTTGTGAACTAGGAGTCCTTGTAATTGCCTCATTGGTTGCTACTCCTAGTGTTGCCATACTTGAATTAAAGGACCCTAGGAATACATTCCTGATTTTAGGAACTCTTAATAACTCAAAAATAGAAAGACTCACCTTTACTTTTTTGAGTTCCTTAGTGACATATTCTCCCAGCTGTTCCACATTCATGTCAGTGTGTAGCTCCTTGGAATGACCAGTCTTCCTATCCTTTGTTGCATTAGCATTGCTTCCTTTGAAAACATCTGGTTGTCCTTCTTTTGTGAGGTATTGTGTTGGCATCTAAGGGTAGTATGGATTTTTATTGGCACGTGGATCTAGCGGAGTAGTAAAATTGTGTGGAGGGGAAGACACAGTAAATGGTCCTCCAACTTCTGGATTCTTGTGGGACTTGCTCCTCAGATCATACTTTCTCGTAGGTTGCTAAAACATCTGCACTTCTTCAACATCGGCCACTCCTTCATCCAATGGGCCATTGTCATTCTCATTTTCTTCATCAAATAGATGAGAGATTTCATCTTCATTGAGCACTTGTTCAACCTCTCCATTTTGGCTACTTGATTCCTCTTCTGGTTCATTCTCCTCATCCCTTGGGAAAGGAGCATGATTCAACACCAAAACTAGGGAATCATAGGGATTTGAGGGTACCAGTTCTTGGCCAGTGGAGTTGTTCTCAACTTCATATTGAAAAATGGAAGCAACACTTTGAAATTCAGGGCAGTCAAGCTTAGAGTGCTGACTTGTCTTATGAAGCCTACACCATCTAGACAAAGTGGCTTCTACTAAGTACACCCCACCTAGAGATTTCTATAGATTAGAAGGTTTATCTAGTGGAGTGGGGACT
Source organism: Sequoiadendron giganteum (assembly GCA_007115665.2). Lineage (NCBI taxonomy): Eukaryota > Viridiplantae > Streptophyta > Pinopsida > Cupressales > Cupressaceae > Sequoiadendron > Sequoiadendron giganteum. The sequence continues at coordinate 710,144,399 of CM021103.1, forward strand.
CCTCCATTGTTAGGCCCAGTGTTCCATGACCTATTCTACCTAGGTGGTTGTCTTATTTCAAATCCTTGTCCACCTTGTTGACTTCTATCAAAGTTCTGACCAAAACCTTGTCCTCTTTCAAATTTATGATTTCTATCATAGTGTTGCCCTCTGTTATAACTTGATTGCATGATCTTCTGATTAGCTTGGAGTTGATTATTCTAGTTCCTCAAGTAGGTTACCTCCATGTTCAAATTCTTCACTTGCTCAGTTAGCTCATCTAACCTTTCTTTATCAAGGTTTTTGTAAGGGACTGGATTCACAGTGTTTGGGGGGTATCGTAACACTCCTCTAGAACCAATAGACTGATTCAAAACTTCTGAGTTCTGAAAATATGTAGGGAAACTAGCTTGTGACTATGAATGGGGGGAATGGTTAGTATTTTTCTGGGGATAACCAGATATTGGTTGGACCTGGTTTATTGGATGACTCGGGTGAGGGACCAAAGGCAACTGTGGAATAGGATTCATGATAGGCATGTGATTGGTCAGAGCCTAGTTGAGAGATTAGACTTGGCTTGGGTGAGCAGCTGGTCCCAGAAGTGGTAGTGGTCCTGACAAGTGTTGTCTTAGGTCTGTACTGACCTTAACAACCTTGGTATATGCAATGAGAAAGGTATTCAGGGGATTAGTTCTCCACTTAAGGAAGGTGGATGTAAGGCTGTCAAGGGCTTCAAATTAGAACTCTAGGGCAGTGTCCTCATTTCTAGCATAAGGTGCTTGAATTCTAGTGTATGCTTGGTGGAACCTATTATTGAATGATCCTATAGGCTCATTAACCTCTCTTTTTACCCTAGTAAACTGCATATATAACTCATAAGAACTAATAGGAATCTTAAATTTCATCAAGAATGCAAACTCAAGCTCAACCCAGTTAGAGATGGATGCAATAGGTAAATGGTTATACCAATAAAAGGCCTCCTTTCCTAGAGAATAGGGGGAAATTCTACATGCAATGTCCTCATGATTAATCCCTCTATCTCTCAGACAAGTATGAAAGATCCTAATGTTCTCCTCTACTGTCCTATTTGGGTCATTTGTGTGAAACTTAGAGAAAAAATGCTTAGGGTTCTTGGGCATAACATTTTAGTTGTTGAATGTCAGAGGTGATGGGTTATTCGCCAAGAAAGCCATTAGTGGAGGTGGTAATGATCGATGGATGACTGGTTGGGATTGTGGAATGGAACCAGTCTCATAATTGTATGAAGATGAAGTGGATGGAGGTGAAGATGGATTGGATGATGGTTCCTCCCTTCTTCTGGTCCTTCTTGACTTGGTTGGAGGTGGCAATTCTTGAAACTCTTCTTCTTCTCATAGTATAGATCTGGTTCTCCTTCTAAGCCTCTCAGGAGAAATGGCATTTATAAAATACTCCAAATTTCTTGTTCATGCCCTCCTTCCAGTGCCAATATTGTTGTTTTGTGTTTCTACACAACAACTCAGACAAAATAAAATTTATCCTATCTCTCTTGAAAGGTTGCTCTCTATGAACAAAGAGATAACCCCAAGGTCTCATGGGTGTTAGGTCATGAAAATACAATAGAACAAACTCAGTGATAAAATGTGAAAATGCTGGTAATCACAAGGGGTCTTACGCACAAATGTTGGAAGCTCTAAACTCATCAGATTTTAAGATATGGTGATTCTTCAATTCCTAGTTCTAACCGAATAATAAAAGGAACAACAAAATATGAGGGTTTCATAATTCCTAATGTTAACACAACTTATAAGATTAACCATGCAAATGATGAAATACTTAGAATGGACCAATCCCTTAAACTAATTTTTTTTGAACCCAAGCTATACCTACAATCTTGCAGAAAATAGTGCAATCTTCTAAGGCGTTAAAGATTTTCAGGCTATAGGCATTCATTCAATAAGTCTAGATGAATATCTACAGTTGAACTAAGAAGATGAAGATGAGGTACAGGTTCATGCTTTGGGTAGCTTCTTGATTGTGGGAATGATATGCAAGGTCAACCTATACTCATATTCATGTGCTTAGTTCAACTGTAGATATTCATCCAGTCTTATTGAATGAATGCCTACAACCTGAAAATCTTTAACACCTTAGAAGATTGCACTATTCTATGCAAGATTGCACATATAGCCTAGTTCGAACAAAAATTAGTTTAAGGGATTGGTCCATTCCAAGTATTTCATCATTTGCATGGTTAATCTTAGAAGTAGTGTTAACATTAGGATTTCTGAAACCCTCATCTTTTGCTATTTCTTTTATTATTCGATTATAACTAGGAATTGAAGGATCACCATATCTTAAAATAAATCGAGTTTAGAGCTTCCAACATTTTTGTGTAAGACCCCTTGTGATTACCATCATTTTCAAATTTTATCACTGAGTTTGTTCTAATGCATTGTCATGACCTGCCACCCGTGAGACCTTGGGGTTATCTCTTTGTTCATAGAGACCAACCTTTCAAGAGAGATATGATAAATTTTATTCTATATTTGTTGTTGTGTAGAAACACCAAACAAGAGTTTGGTGCTCCAAAAGACCTTCTCTAGAGCTCATGTGCTTTTGCTAGTTGGTTCGGTTGGACTATTGAAGATTTCTTTACGAATCAAGTTTTTTGAAGTTGCTGTGGATGCACATGAGGTGTTTTCAGAGATGGTGAAATGATTGGGGAAGCATGTTGAGAAATCCATGTGAGATTATCTTGCTGGAGATGCGTGTCAGTGTTTTCATTAGGTTTGGCCAACTTGGTGTTTACACATTACATTAAGGTTTTGTATCAATTTGAGAAAGTGTGTGTGTGATCCAAGATGTTGTTTGGGTCCTATATTAAATATGTAATTGGCCCTCTTACATTCTTATCCACCACAAGAATGCTGAGTAGCCGACCTAGTTTGAATTTATAATTTGAAATTGTATAGCCGACCTTGGTTAATGTTTCTAAGGTTGAAGATGGTATAAAATAAAATCAAGTTATAGAGAATTGATCATCCATCCCTCATTTTGATTAGAGAAAGAGAAGAGTGTGTGAACAAGTGTGCAAAAAAGAGTGGAAGATCGAATTGAGGCAACAATACCTCATTATGTTAGATTCCTAAAAGTAATGAGATGAGGGTATATACAATATTTTGATCAAGTTGTAAAGTTTGTGGAATATTTTTGTGGCGGATCTTTATTTATCTCTTTGTATTTTCTATAGGCAGTGAGCCTCTCTTTCTGGACAGTGAGTCCTAAGGCATTGAGCCCTTAATCTGGGTTGTGAGCCTTTGTATCTGGGAAGTGATCCCTTTGGAAGTGAGCCTTTGTATTTGATATTGCATTACTACTATATTGTGAATTAATCCTCATCGTGGTTTTTCTTTCATTAGGTTTTCCACATAAATCTGGTGTCTCTGGTGTCTGCTTTCTATTATTTGCATTTCATGTTCACACTTAATAATAGATTGAAGATAAAGTGGAATTGATTAAGTTTAGAAGAAAATAATTTGATACAACTGATTCACCCCCCCTTTTAGTTGTCTTGTGCATCTCAACAATTGGTAATAGAGATTTGGTTCCTCAGTGAAAAGCTTAACTGCTTGAGGTAGAGCAGATGACACACAAGTTGCAACTTCCTATTTTTGATGGTGCTGATTATAGTGAATGGAAAGAACAAATGAGAATTTATTTGATTTCACTTAGTTTCAATTCCTTTAAAGTTGTGGAGACATAGTATGTGATACCAGCAGTCAGTCCTTCCTCTCCTTATGAGGTTGTAGTTTTTGAAGAGAATGAAAGAGCAAGGTATGCCCACTTTAGTGCTTTATCTAAAACTGAAAGAACAAAAGTTATTTCTTTGGATATTGCTAATGAAGTATGCAAAAAATTGAAAGACATTTATGAAGGTGTATGAACGTAAATTTGTACCCCTAGTTAAAATCCCCTTTTATCCCCTTCCACTTTAGAAAACCAACTTCGGAGGCTTAATTCCACATAAGCCTGTTGCCTTTGTTCCACTTGGGACCTATTTTGAGTGTCGGTAGAGGTTTTTTTATCTAGGACGCTCATGCGATGCACAAATTTTTGCACGACTTGCTAACACCCCTGATAGATTCCCACGTTTGGAGCCTGCAGAGGCATTACACATCCCATTGGGAGTCGACTTGTAACACCCTCTTCGGTTGATCGACCCAAATATGGCCATTTTCTTCCCTCTTTCCTTCATATTCACTCTTCCTTCATCCATTTTCATCTCTTCATCCTTCATGGACTCTAAGAAGTCTCCTTAGCATTCTACAATCTCTTGGATCTTTGGACCCCTCCATCCTTTCTATCTATCTCTTCACTCTTTACATTCTCTTCACAATCTCCTCACAAGCTCCAAGCAACTTCTTCACTCATCCACAAGCTTTGTAGCAACACTTTACACTTCATAGCAGCAATATCAACACTCCATCACTTCAGTAGAGCAATTGTGGAATGAAACACCATGACAATAGAGGCTTGAGTTCCTCTCATTTTCTCTCCCACAAGCCTTGAGCGCTTTGGACATAGGTGGTAAGATTTCAATCCTCTCCTCTATTATTTGGTTGAGTAGCATAACACTGTTTTGTAGTGTCTTTGTGTACTTTACTTCATTTCCTACTTTTCTTTCTATCTATCTCACTGTCTATGGAGGTGGGAACACCAAAACAGGGGTTTAACTGAGGCAAACCCCTATACAAACCCAACATTCTCTCTCTCTCTCTCTCTCTGTCTCTCTCTCTGTCTCTCTCTCTCTCTCTTGTGTGCAGGTATTGAAGGGATTCACATGCTAGAGGCTTCATCATTCACACGGTTGTAAGAATTTCCTTTCCCTTCTTCTCCTTGTCTTTATCATTTCCATTCCAGTTCTACTAAATTCTATTTCTTTATCACTTTCTAGAAGTTCTTAGTAATCATCTTAGAAGTAGCCACTTAGCTATTTTCTATGATAAACCTACTTTCTGATCCGTACGAGATGCTAGCATGCCTCGCAGATGCTGGCGTGTTGCACCGTCGTCTACATTTTGCATTGATGTCCTATGGCCGAGAGCTTTTCGATTTGTCCAGAGAATCTCTGTGACTTGCTCTTTTTGGTTCTAGAACTTTCACCCATTGTCCTTTGAGGTAGTTTAGGGAACTTCACCCCATGAGGATCTCTCAGTAAAGATAACTCATGAGTAGTGAATCCCCCTTCTCTCACATTTTGGTGAACCCAACGTGAAGAACAATGTTCTTTGAAAAACTAGGAATTTATTTAGCCCTACTTGGTGGGGTGATAAATTTTGACTTGGTGCCCAGATTTCAAAACCATTTGCACCTTGGAAAGGTATTCTAGAGAACTAGTTCAGCCCCTAAAATACTAGTGCATTCGACAGTCAAAATTTAGGGACTGACGCAAGTTACGAATCCTAATTCCACTCTGAAGACCTCTGAAAATGCAATTTACTAAAACATAGAAAATACCGAAAAAATCATAATAAATTTAATATCTTCTTTTATTAGTTATGCATCTAATTATATTGAAAATATTAATGATGTTCCATTTCATGCATGTGATAGTGACTTGGCTTTACCCATTTCACTTTGTATCTTTGATCCTTCTCCCGAGAGTCCTCTCCCTTAAGAGGATGTCTTGTTGCAAGAAGATGAAATCATTGATACCTTTCTTAACGTTACTCTACCTTCTATTCATTCCAACACACTCTCTTCTAGAGATGATGCATTTGTGAATGATGAATTTACCCCTCATTCCAATGCACTCTCCTCTAGAGATGATGCATTTGTGAATGACAAATCTTCTACTCCTTTCGATGCACTCTGTTCTAGAGACATCACACGTGTGACTGATGAATTCCTTGTCTATGCTAATGCACTCTCTCATAGAGATGATGCATTAGTGCATGATGAATCTCCTTCCACATTTGATCATGTTTGGATCGATGTTGAGAATATGTCTTTGAATAATTATCCCAATAGTTTTGATGATTTTTTAAATGTAATCTATGTCTATGTTGCCCCTCAAAGGCCTATGCGACCGACCATTTACGTGACTCCATCGAGTCCTTCTCCTGAAAGGTTTTTCTCTATTGATGGCGTTCCATTTTATAGAGATTCCCTTGACCTTTCTAAGGCTCCCTCTCATAGAGAGGCAGCCCATACCTATGATACTAGAATGAATAAACAACTAAGCCTTCCTCATCATCATCATCTTAAACTGATTATGATAGGACTGTCATCATGAATAAACATCTGTTGTCAATTACCCTAAATTCTTCATCTTGATAGGACTGTTAGCACTAGAGAGGTAGCCCATACCTATGATACTAGAATGAATAAACAACTAAAGGAATCTGGTCCGGAGAACAAGAAGGATGAAGCAAAAGGTACTCTGGTGACTACTTTTCATGCCAGACAGGATGAAGACTTTTGGGTAATTGACAATGGATTTTCAAATCATATGACTGGAGATAAGAGTAAGTTTACTAAACTTGAGAAGTATGATGGAGGTATAGTCATGTTTGGAGATGACTCTGGTGCTAAGATTTAGGGTAAAAGAACAATTAGCTTTGATGGAAAACACAATACTGATGATGTCTATTATGACAAGGGTTTAAGGAATAATCTCTTAAGTGCTGGAAAAATGTGCAGAAAAGGTTTTAAGCTTGTCTTTCAGGATAACACTTGAGAGATCAGAAAAGGATCGGAAACTCTGGTATCACCTAGAAGAATAACTCATGGAAAAATATATCAACTTAAGGGTGGTGATGGTCCGTGTTTTTTTTCTCAGATTAATGAGAGTTTTCTCTGGCACCGAAGAATGGGACATGCAAATTTTGATAATTTGGTTAGGATCAGTTCTAGAGAAGTTGTGAGAGATCTACTTAGAATCACAAAGCCTTCAAATTCAATTTGTTGAATTTTTCAAATGGGAAAGTAGACAAGAAACAATTTCAAAGGAAAGGATCAATCATCTACTGGTATAACGCCTTGCCATGGAACCCAGAGAACAACATGAAAAAACATCTAAAGATCCAAATAATTTTTTTTTTAAACATCCAATAACTCATGTGAACAAAATATCATATACACGAATGTTCTCAGGGTTCCAAAAAAATGCTACTAAATAAAAACAAGAATAATAACACATCATAAAACCATAAACATGAAACATAAGAATATGTCATATCACCGATGAATAAACTCATTCATAATCATATAATGTAAGTTACAAGTTCAAGATACACCAAATGAGATTATGACAAATCTCGATACATCAATATCATAATAAAAAAATGTCTCATGTAATCATCATGTGTGGATACAATATAGAAGAACAAATATAGTTGGCAATCTCGTTCATGAGTGCACTCAACATCCAACTCCATGAACAAAGTGAATCCAGGAACCTGTCAAGAACAATCTCGTCTTAAACTGCATCAACTGTAAGGGGACCCAATGGAGGATAGAGCACGTTCCTCCCAACCATGTGGTACTCGAAAGTCCACCCCTCGTGCTAGGAGATAGTATCAATTCCACAAGTCAAACAAATATAAAGGAATACAAAACATAACATCACATGGCTGACAACCACATCACGACACAACGACATCTAAACCACAAGATAACCCTGGTGAATCTTCCTAGATTATCAACCCTCATCCTGAGTTACCCTGACAATATCTACCGATTCCCAACCCCTAAACAAACACATGTCGAATCAAATTAATTTTCAAGAGGAAAAAGTAAATTACTATGCCATTCCCAGCCTTCTCAACCTACCCTTAATCTATACAAGCATTAAGGTATTAGGTGAGGCATAAAATTATCTGAGTTGGTTATGAAGACCACCCAAAGCCCAGTACATTAATTAAGGTTTTCAATGAATTACAAACTCCCGATAGGTTACCCTAGTTCCTCTTAGGGTTCTGGTCCCAATCGAAAGCCACTCTCCCTAATTACATAACTCAATATCAAGTACTAAGGATAGCCATGACGCACGTCATAAAAAACCATGAGCAGATATAACTCAACCATGACATAAACCATCTAACTTTTAAAATACCTCCAAGGTAGAAACAATTGTGCATGACTACATCCCAAGACAATTCATCACCTTAAAATAATAAGGTACAATCATATTAAACTTTACAATCTTCTTTCCTAGACTTTGGAAGGTTTCTAATGTTCACTATACAAGATAATTAAACATGAAACAAAATCCACTTTTCATTACCAATTACATCCATATACTTGTTACAAAAACTCAATCCAAACAATACTAGAAGAATATATACACGGGCGAGTATATAGAACACTCAAATCAAGTTACTAAATGATCCACATAAACGAGATATCCTCCTTCCATTATTTACAAATAATAGATGACTTCCTTTGTTTAATTTTCCACACTATCATTTACTAAGTTCTTCAAATGTTCCTCCATGTAACCAAATAATCATAAATCATATTCTTAAATTTTAATTCATTGTTTCTTTCTATAACATAACAAGCACAAATATTTGCATACATACATTAACATATATATATATATATATATATATATATATATATATATATACATATAGACATTGCAACCCAACATAACCACATATACAAATACCCTAACCTTAATACTCATAAGAATCAATCCACCAATACACAAAGGATGTCAACATTGTAAGTATTACCGACTAGCCATAATTTACTTATGGACAAGGAGTACCAAATCGTAATCACCACTATTACACACAAGATTAAAATCATCGTCAATAACACACAATCTACACTTTAACTCACATCACACATTGGCTCACTTAGAGACATATTCGGCATATGAGAGACAAATGTTCAAGGAAGTTCTTTCTTTTCCTTAAACAAATAACTATTCATTTTTATATTCAAATCAATTCTCTTTAATATAATTTTCCCTCAAAATACTTTTGTGAATATTGTGCTATCATACAAAATCAAATTTATTTCTACGTTACTCATCTAATCATTATATTACCACTCTCTATATATAAGGAATATATACATTTATATGTTTATATAATATATATTTTATAAATGTGCTGAATATATTGTAAACATCAATCAAATGTACATGACCCAACATTGAATATACATATAACAATAACCATTGCCTACATATGAGCACATTAAAATTACATATTCAAATACCAAGTAATACTTGAAATGCAGTAAAGAGCTAATAACATTATATCTAAATTTTGTATCTATGTTCGATTATATGTGGTGACATACATATATCAACACACCGACAAAAACACTCATATGATTTCAACTGTCAAACACCAAGATGATACATAGCTAACTGAAGATGACAACCAATAGAAATGACATATGCATATCGGATTCTATAAAATCAAATGCCAATTTTAAATTGAACACACTGAAACACAAGACGGGTTGCATGGCCATCAAACTATAGTTAAATGGATGCTAAATGTCAAGGTATCCATCCAACACACACATAATCGAATGACCAACTTACTGAAGATTTAACTACCTACACAAGCCGAATATCAAAATACAAAAATATGATTAAAAGGTAAGCCAATTTGCAACATGTTGTTTATATCAGAGTTACAAGAACTAAGCATCACTTATAATAAGATATATCCAAGGCTAAGGAAATATGCTATATGAAATCCAAGGAGAATACACAAGAGATAAGATCAATGCAAAAAATAGCTATGTCGACTCTCAAGGGCTAATTGAAATAGGGAGGAAATGCACAAGATTCTTCATTGCTTCGAAACCTAATACAAATAGAGACAAATATGCATGAGGAATGTACGAGGTATCCTGCATGCAATGACTTTTCATGCAGATTTCACTGCTAGTACATACATCAAGAGATCAACTCTAGATGCCTATTAAACACATTTATGCATATCATAAATGATCTAGAAATCAAATATATACTCTTGATTTGAATTCCTATACTACTATTTATTACACCTACTCAAGGACATTGGGTAAATGAAGATCAAGTAGTTTATATACGCTACATCCTTACATATTGCATGCCTATATATTATTCATAGAAGATCAAATATATAAGATATCCATCGAACCCTATGCATACTACAGGTTCATTGAAAGCAATAGAAAATTCTAATATAATCGATCCCAACCACCAAGCAATTTCAATAAGGTTAAATGCATGAAATCAATAGGGAGGCCGCATGACTCAGCCCATAGGGCTTATTAACTCAAACCACAAAAAGAGGAAAGCTTTATTTTCTTACCACACATATAAATTCATTTCCAAAATCATTGCAAGAGAAATTTTTCTGAGAGATGTGAACCATTACCATGATTTAGAACAAGTACGATGTTCTTGTGGAGAGTATCGGTGGTACTAACTAATCAATGTGAGAGATAGACACACACCATAATTATGGTGCACTATTTCATATCCAACAATAATGAAGGGAAAGAAAAATATGATAACAATGGTTTGATTTCCAATGCTATTGGATGGGGTCTAATCAAGTGACTCCATTAAATAGTATTAAAAAGAATGTGATGATTGAAAACTACCCAAACCAGTTTAATGGTAAGGCTTAAGAAACTTTCAAGAAAAAACAATAGGCTACATTCGTTCAACTAGATCCATTATATTCAAATAGGTATAATGTAGTAGGGACGTGGTAGAATATGCAGTAAAATTAGAATATAAACTCAGAATTGTTCCCTCCTAAGATAAATTCGATAAAATGTACATCAGTAAATTCATTAATATAAGAGGAAACAATTTACAAGTGAATATTATAAGATCACAACAATGCCTAAATCAAGTTTTCACGCAAAAAGGAACAAGCCAAAAATATTGAAACACCAGGGCAATAATAAGGAAAGAAACAATGAGAGTCACCTCAACCATTTTCAAGAAATAACGAATTGAGATATATCTGGTTAATCTATGTTCAAATCCCCTCAAGATACCAAGTTGTATAAAACAACAATGGCCATATGATAAGACTATGTTCCAACAATTGTGATGAAATAAAAATGGTAGCCCTATGTTTAATTCGCAACTTAGCATGTTATAAAATGTAGCTAACTGAAATCAAAAGATCAACTATGGCAGTATAAAAATACAAAACCGCCCTTAACTGATCCATTCTAAAACACCAATAGAAATAAAATAATATGCATTACAATTTGGAATCTAACTCCATCAACATTACTACAGCTTCAAGTATATATGACTGATGGTGGTGCAATAAAAGTGCAAGGACTCAAGGCATTAAACCTCTACATCACATTTTTGAGAGAGAAACATTCATCAACGATCCTTAGAACACTAAGTGGAGGTCTTATCTCTAATCACAATCTCTTCAACCCTTTCTCTTTCTCAGCGTACTTCTCCAATCCAATACTTCTCTAAGCTTTTGCCCCCCAAAACCACCTGGAGTACTTCCTCGAATTGCCAACAAAAAACAAAGCAAGGTGAAAACGAACTAGATTTGGTTACCTTCAAATTCACAATATAAAAAAAAAACCTTTCAATTGAAACACACAGAGAAATAAAAATCTTTTCTTTTCCAAAAACTGTTGTGAAACAACTTTTTAGAAAATACCCAATTCCCTTGCACACATTGCTTCACATTCCTTTTTATTTCATTTTCAATTAAATTTTATTCACAAATCTTAACTGACAATCAACATGCAAACCAAATTGAATAGATACTTCTAATTATGCAAATTTTGCATAATGATGCTTTCTGACTGCAAGTTCTAATTTTTAGATATTTACCCATAACTGTTGAAAACAACTCTTTAAAAATATCTATTTTAAAACATTTAAGTTTGCACAATCAATAAACAATTTCATTTAATTAAAATTTATTTATTAATTTTAATTAATTAAATCTTTTAAAAATTTAATCAAACTTTATAAATCAATAATCAACTTAATTATCAAGAAATCTAAACATAGATAGTTTAATCTAACATTGCAATTAAATCACCATAGAGTCAAATGCTATTGATCAAATCATTTGTCTTATTTAAACAAGTCAATCTCTAACATGGTAAACATATGAATGACATGACCAATTACAAACGACATGATAGGACAAACGTCAACCAAAAATGGGTAAGAAACGAGTACTTGTTCTTCAAAGAATGATGCCTCATGATAGACGACCAGACACTATCTCCCATCAACATATTTCCATTGGGTCTTGGAACGCTCAGAATTGATGAAGCAGGTGGATTCGATGCCTATACATACAAACTGTATCAAATGACACGATCAAACATATCAACCTATATCAAAAAACACACCATAAAGAAGATTCACAATGTAGCAGGGTACTCATGGGTGAGTAATGCTACACTATCTCCTTCACCAAGATTGGCATGCATCATTTCATCATAAAAATTAATATAAATCATGATAACCTCATTAAAATTCAGAAACAACATAAACCATAGCACCTACATGTCTATCATAATGTCAACACATGAACACAACCAAATGATTGCAATGTCTAACATATCATTAACATAGTATAAAAACTAGCATACTAACAGTGTTGTAACTAAGATAAATTAGCATCATAAAAAAAAAACTATCTACCGAATAGAAATGAACTAAAATAAAATGCGACAACTAGAGGAACACTAAATCCTCCCCCCCTAGGATAAGGCTTACTCTTGTAAGCCTACAAAAAAGTGTGGGTCCACACAATAAACATAACCAATTCAAATCATATTATGCATTTATCAAACTCCATAATTCATCACAACCCGAGCACCAGTACAAAAAATAATGATCATCCCATTCAAATAGATTATTATTCATACCAAACATAGTGGTGTCGTATCCACCAAAAAAGTATCAAACTACATAACATCTCATAGTAAGCATCAGTCTAGAGAAAAGAATACAGTAACAAACATCATTATTTACAAGTCAACCATAACGGCTAATAAGAAGATCAACCTCAGAGTGATCTAGAATCACTATCATTGTCTATGATAGGTTCCTCTTGATCACTAAAGTCAGAGGGAATGAGCCTATAACTAGGAGTCAGCACACAAATCTTCTTAGGAGCTTTTGGTTCACTCTTAACACTCACAAAATTCCTTGGGCTGATTTTGTTTCTCCTCTGATAAGTAATCCAAATTTTCCTTTCCTTAACCACTTGATTAACTTGAGGCTTTAGCTACTCTACATGAGAACTCACATGATAAATCTGGGGTATCCTGGCGATTATCCACACCAATACTACCTCAACCTCATCCTCAACCCCTACCTCGATGCCTAGACATGGTCCTACACAAAACCAAAGAAAAGTATCAGATACAAGAAACAAAAGATGATAGGAAAACAAATTCTATAGAGTCTACATATAGGACAACCTAATGGGATCACAAGAACTAAAGTACCCAATGTTATAACCTCATCTCTGATACAAAGTTGTAATGCCCCACCATGGAACCCAAAGAACAACACAAAAAAACATCTAAAGATCCAAACAATTTTTTTTTTAAACATCCAATAACTCATGTGAACAAAATATCATATACACGAACATTCTTAGGGTTCCACAACAATACTACTAAATAAACACAATAATAATAACACATCATAAAACCATAAACATGAAACATAAGAATATTTCATATCACCAATGAATAAACTCATTCATAATCATATAATGTAAGTTACAAGTTCAAGATACACCAAACGAGATTGTGACAAATCTCGATACATCAATATCATAATACAAAAAGGTTTCATGTAATCATCATGTGTGGATACAATATAGAATAAAAAAAACAACTGTCAATCCTGTTCACGAGCACACTCAATGTCCAACTCTATGAACAAAGTAAATCTAGGAACCTGTCAAGAACAATCTTGTCTCAAATTGAATCACCTGCAAGGGGACCCAATGGAGGATAGAGCACGTTCCTCCCAACCATGTAGTACTTAAAAGTCCACCCCCCGTGCTAGGAGATAGTATCAAGTCCACAATTCAAACAAATATAAAGGAATACATAACATAACATCACATGGCTAACAACCACATCATGACACAATGAAATCTAAACCACAAGATAACAAACAAAGATTCCAGAGGCACAATCATGACAATTAATGACTCTACACAAGAGACTACATAAAATGTATTAGGATGAGATTTTCATCATATAGTTGTTCTAGGTTACCCTGGTGAATCTTCCTAGATTACCGACCCTCATCTTGAGTTACCTTGAAAATCTCTACAGATTCTCAGCCCCTAAACAAACACATGTGGAATTGAATTACTTTTCGAGTGGACAAAGTAAATGACTATGCCATTCCATTCCTTCTCAACCTACCCTTAATCTGTACAAGAATTAAGGTATTGGGCGAGGTATCAAATTATTTGAGTTAGATATGAAGACAGCCCAACCCCCAGTACATTTATTAAGGTTTTCACTGAATTAGAAACTCCCAATAGGTTACCCTGGTTCCTCTTAGGGTTCTAGACCCTATCAAAAGCCACTCTCCCTAATTACATAACTCAATATCAAGTACTAAGAATAGCCTTGACGCACCCCTTACAAAACCATGAGAAAATATAACTCAACCATGACATAAACCTTCTAACTTTCAAAATACATCCAAGGTAGAAACAATCATGCATGGCTAAATCCCAAGACAATTCATCACCTTAAAACAATAAGGTACAATCATATTAAACTTTACAATCTTCTTTCCTAGCCTCTAGAAGGCTTCTAATGTTCACTATACAAGATAATTAAACATGAAACAAAATCTTCTTTTCATAACCAGTTACATCCATATACTTGCTACACAAACTCAATCCAAACAACACTAGAAGAATATATACAAGGGTGAGTATATAGAACACTCAAATCAAGTTTCTAAATGATCCACATAAACGAGATATCCTCCTTCCATTATTTACAAATAATAGATGACTTCCTTTGTTTAATTTTCCTCACTATCATTTACTAAGTTCTTCAAATGCTCCTCCAAGTAACCAAATAATCATAAAGCACATTCTCAAATTCTAATACATTATTTCTTTTTATAACATAACAAGCAAAAATATTTACATACATATATTAACATCTATATATACATATAGATATTGCAACCCAACATAACCACATATACAAAAGACCTAACCTTAATACTCATAAGAATCAATCCACCAATACACAAAGATTATCAACATCCTAAGTATTAGCAACCTGACATAATTTACTTATGGACAAGGAGTACCAAATCGTAATCACCACTATTACACACAGGGTTAGAATAATTGTCGATAACAAACAATCTACACTTTAACTCACATCACACATTGGCTCACTTAGAGATATATTCGGCATATGAGAGACAAATGTTCAAGGCATTTCTTTTTTTTCCTTATTTAAACAAATAAATATTCATTTTTATATTCAAATCAATTATTTTTAATATAATTTTCCCTCAAAGTACTTTTGTAAATATTATGTTATCATACAAATTCAACTTTATTTCTACGTCACTCATCTAATCATTATATTACCACTCTATATATATAAGGAATATATAAATTTATATATATATATATATATATATATATTTTATAAAGGCGTTGAATATATTGTAAACATCAATCAAATATACATTACCCAATATCGAATATATATATAACAATAACCATTGCCTACATATGAGCACATTAAAATTACAGATTCGAATACCAAGTAATACTTGAAATGCTGTAAATAGCTAATAACATTATATCTAAAAAATTTATCGAAGTTCGATTATATGTGGTGACATACGTATCTCAACATACCCACAAACACATTCATATGATTTCAACCGCCGAACACCAAGAGGATACATAGCTAACTGAAGATCACAACCAATAGCGGTGACACGTGTATATCAGATTCTATAAAATCAAATGCCAATTTTAAAATGAACGCATTAAAATACAAGATGGGTTGCATGGCCATCAAACTATAGTTCAACGAATGCTAAATGTCAAGGTACCCATCCAACACACACACAGTCGACTGGCCAACTCACTGAAGATTTAACTACCTACACAAGCCGAATATCAAAATGAGAAAATATGATTGAAAGATAAGCCAATTTGCAACATGTTGTTTATATCACAGTTACAAGAAGTAAGCATCACTTATAATAAGATATATCCAAGGCTAAGGAAAGACGTTGTATGAAATCCAAGGAGAATACACATGAGATAAAATAAATGCAAATGAGCACTAAGCCAACTCTCAAGGGCTAACTGAAATAGGGAGGAAATGCACAAGATTCTTCATTGCTTCGAAACCTAATGCAAATAGAGACAAATTTGCATGAGGAATGTATGAGGTATCATGCATGCAATGAATTTTCATGTAGATTTAACTACTAGTACAAACATCAAGAGATCGAATCCAGATGCCTATCAAATACATCTATGCATATCATAAATGATCTGAAACTCAAATATATAACTCTTGATTCAAATTCCTATACTACTATTTATTACGCCTACTCAAGGACATTGGGTAAATGAAGATCAAGTATTTTATATACGCTGCATCCTTACATATTGGATGCCTATATATTATTCAAATATAGAAGATCAAATATATAAGATATCCATCAAACGCTATGCATACTAAAGGTTCATTGAAAGCAACAACAAGTTCCAATATAATCGATCCCAACCACCAAGAAATTTCAATAAGGTTAAATGCATGAAATCAACAGGGAGGCCACATGACTCAGCCCAGACGGCTTATTAACTCAAAACCACAAAAAGAGGAAAGCATGATTTTCTTGCTACACATCTAAATTCATTTCCAAAATCATTGCAAGAGAAATTGTTTTGAGAGACATGAACCATTACCATCATTTAGAACAGGTACGATGTTCTTGTGGAGAGTATTGGTGGTACCAACTAATCAATCTGAGAGATAGACATGTACCATATTTATGGTGCATTGTTTCAAATATGCAACAATAATGAAGGGAACAAAAAATGAAAATAGTTTGATTTCCAATGCTATCGGATGGGGTCTAAATCAAATGACTCCATTAAATAATATTGAAAAGAATGTGATGATTTCAAACTAACCAAACTAATTTAATGGTAAGGCTTAAGAAAATTTCAAGAAAAAGCAATAGGCTACATTCATTTAGCCAGATCCATTATATTCAAAGAGGTATAATATAGTAGGGATGCAGTAGACTACATAATCAAAATAGAATATAAACTCAGAATTGTTCCCTCCTAAGATAAATTCGATAAAATGTGCATTAGTAAATTCATTGATATAAATGGAAACAATTTACAAGTGAAGATTATAAGATCACAACAATGCCTAAATCAGGTTTTCATGCAAAAAGGAAGAAGCCAAAAATATTGAAACACCAGGGCAACAAGAAGGAAAGAAACAATGAAATGCACCTCAACCATTTTCAAGCAATAACGAATTGAGAGATAGTTGATTAATCCACGTTCAAATCCCCTCAAGATACCAGGTCGTATAAAACAATAATGGCCATATGAAAAGACTATGTTCTAACAATTGTGATGAACTAAAAATGGTAGCCACATGTTTATTTTGGAACTTAGCATGTTATAAAATGTAGCTGACTGAAATCAAAAGATCAACTATGGCAGTATCAAAATACACAACCTCCCCTTAACTGATCCATTCTAAAACATCAATAGCAATAAAACAATATGCAATACAATTTGGAATCTAACTCCATCAACACTACTACAACTTCAAGTATATATGACTGATGGTGGTGCAATAAAAGTGCAAGGACTCAAGGTATTAAATGTCTAAACCACATTTTTAAGAGAGAAAAATTCATCAATAATTTTTTAGAACACTAAGTGGAGGGCTTACCTCTAAACGCACTCCCTTCAACCCTTTCTCTTTCTCAACGTACTTCTCCAACCCAATACTTCTCTAACCTTCCACCTCCCAAAACTTCCTAGAGTACTTCCTCGAATTTCTGGCAAAAAAAAGGCAAGGTGCAGATGAACTAGATCTGGTTACCTTCCATCACATGCATGCCTTTGAATTCACAATCTTTAAAAAAATGTTTCAATCGAAACACACATAGAGAAACAAAAATATTTTCTTTTCCAAAATCTGTCGTGAAACAACTTTTTAGAAAATACCCAATTCCCTTGCACACATTGCTTCACATTCCTTTTTAATTAATTTTCAATTAAATTTTATTCACAAAGCTTAACTGATAGTCAACATGTGAACCAAATTGAATATATAAGTCTAATTACACAACTTTTGCATAATGATGCTTTGTGACTGCAAGTTCTAATTTTTAGATATTCATCCATAATTGTTGAAAACAACTCTTTAAAAATATCTATTTTAAAATATTTAAGTTTGCACAATCAATAAAAAAATTAATTTAATTAACATTTATTTATTAATTTTAATTAATTAAATCTTATAAAAATTTAATTAAACTTTATAAATCAGTAATCAACTTAATTATAAAGAAATCTAAACATAGATATTTTAATCTAATATTCCAGTTAAATCACCATAGAGTCAAATTATATTGATCAAATCCTTTATCTAATTTAAACAAGTCAATCTCTAACATGGTAAACACACAAACGACATTACCAACTACAAACGACATGACGAGACAATTGTCAACCAAAAAAGGGTAACGAATGGGTACTCATTCTTTCAAGAACAATGGCTCATGATAGAGGACCATACACTATCTCCCATCAACATATTTTCATTGGGTCTTGGAACGCTCAGACCTGATGAAGCAGGTGGAGTTGATGCTTTTACCTACAAACTACATCAAATGACATGGTCAAACATTTCAACATATATCGACAAACACACCATGAAGAAGAGTCATAGCATAGTAGGATACTCACGGGTGAGTAATGCTACACTATCTCCTTCACCAAGACTGACATGCATCGTTTCATCATAAACATTAATATACATCATGATAACCTCATTAATATTCAGAAACAACATAAACTATAACACCTACGTGTCTATCATAATGTCAACACACGAACACAATCAGATGGTCACAATGTCTAACATATCATTGACATAGTATAAAAAATAACATACTAATAGTGTTGCAACTGAGATAAATTAGCATCATAAGAGAAAAACTATCTACCAAATAGAAATGAACTGAAATCAAATGTGGCAAATAGAAAGACACTACAACCAAAATGCTAGAATTAATTCATATAGACCTTTGTGGTCCTACAAGAATAGGAAGCCTGAATGGTGACAGGTACTTTATAATTTTAATTGATGATTACTCTAGGATGACATGGGTTACATTTCTTAGAGAAAAGGCTTAGGCTCTTGATAGATTCAAGGTATTTAAGGCAAGAGTAGAAAATGAGGCAAACTTGAGAATTAAATTCTTAAGATCTGATAGAGGTGGAGAGTTTACATCTAGTGAGTTCAATACATTATGTGAAGAGCATGGTATAAAAAGACATTATTCTACTCCTAGAACTCCTCAAAAAAATGGAGTTGTGGAAAGAAAGAATCAAACTGTACAAGAGGCTTCCAAAACTATGATGAAAGAATCAAATGTTCCTGATTTGTATTACAGAGAAGCTATTCATAATGTTGATTACATTCTTAACATAGTTCAAATCAAAGGTAACAACACTAAGACTCCTTATGAGCTATGGACTGGTAAGACTCCTACTGTGAAATACTTTAAGGTATTTGGCAGTAGATGTTACATTAGAATAGATGATGAAAATCTTGGAAATTTTGATGCTAGATGTGATGAAGGAATTTTCCTTGGATATTCAAATAACAACAAGGCAAGTACATATGTTTTAATAAGAGACTGAGGAAAATAATTGAAAGTGATAATGTGAAGGTTGATGAAGCTATGTATAGACCAGTGGAAATAAATGAAGTTGAACCTGATGATCCTATTAGTGTGCAAATACAAGAAGAAGAAAAGGAAGAGAAAGAACAGAGTGAAGAAGAAGAAGAAATCCCAAAACCTGCACCTAAGAATCCTAAATATGTTCAGAGAAATCATCCAGAGGAATAGATAATTGGAGACAAATGTGAAGGAGTGAAGACAAGAAGCAAAGTGGTTGAGGTAAACTTGTGTTTATTAAGTTCTAAGATAGAACCTAATACTGTGAATGAAGCATGTAATGATGAAAGTTGGATGAGAGCAATGAAAGAGGAACTACAATAGATAGAGAAGAATGAGACATGGGAACTAGTCCCTAGACCTACAAACAAGAATTTGATTGGTTAAAAATAGGTATTCAGAAACAAGTTGAATGAATATGGTGAAGTGGTAAGTAATAAAGCAATAATTGTATGCAAAGGATATTCACAGGTTGAAGGCATAGATTTTGAAGAAAATTTTGCACCTATAGCAAGAATGGAGGCCATTCAGATGTTTTTGGCATTTTCAGCTCACAAAGACTTCAAAGTATATCCGATGGATGTCAAGTCTGCATTTCTAAATGGGGAACTGGAAGAAGAAGTATATATGGAGAAACCAAAAGGTTTTCAACTATCAGACAAACTGGACATGGTTTGTAAGTTAAAGAAGGAATTATATGGACACAAGCAAGCTCCCAAAGTTTGGTATGCTAGATTGGATAGATACTTGACAAAGTAGGGATTCAGTAAAGGGTTCGCAAACAATAATCTTTACTTCAAGGTTGAGAAAGGCAAGATGTTGATAATTGTGGTGTATGTTGATGACATCATCTCTGGTGGAAATGAAGGTATGTGTAAGAAGTTTTCTGAAGAGATGCAAAAATAATTTGAAATGTCTGTGATTGGTGAATTGAATTTCTTCCACTTCAAGTAAATCAAACTGACAAAGGGATATTCATTTCACAATCTAAGTATGTTAAGGAATTGTTAAAGAAGTTTGGAATGGATGAGTCTAAACTGGTTTGTACACCTATGGTAACCGAATGCAAGTTGAGTAAGGAATTTGAATCTGCTAAAGTTGATTAGAGCATGTACAAATCCATGATTGGTGGACTGTTGTATCTTATTGCTACTAGAACTAAAATATTTAAAGTAGAACTAAAGGAAGCACATGTTACAACTGTGAAGAGGATATTCAAATATCTTAAAGGAACTCCAAATTATGGGCTATGGTATCTGAAAGATAGTGATTTCACTTTGAATTCCTACACTGATGGAGATTGGGTTGGTTTTGTAGATGACCAAAAGAGTACAAGTGGTGGCACATTCTTTCTTGGAGGGAGATTAGTTTCATGGTTGAGCAAGAAACAAGATTCAGTTTCTTTATCCACTACAGAAGCAAATTTTATTGCAGCAGCATCTTGTTGTACATAGGTACTCTGGATGAAGCAAACCTTGATGGACATAGGTGTGATGAGTGATTAACCTATCTCTATATTGTGTGACAATACAAGTGCTATAAATATTTTAAAGAATCCAGTGACTCATTCTAGAACAAAGCATATACCTATCAAGTATCACTTCTTGAGGGACAAGGTATAAAGGAATGAAGTTAGACTTGAATATGTACCAACCGAGGAACAAGTTGTATACATATTCACTAAGGCCCTTCTGAAGGATACTTTTGAGTATCTTAGAGGTAAGTTAGGGGTTACTACCCCTCATTCTTTGAACTAAGTGCACATGGAGTTGTATCAGTCTAGTGGATTCACACACTCTTTTGTTCTGGACTGATGATAGAGGTCTACTCCTCAGGGGGGACTAGAGAAGTGAATTATTGCAGTATGTGATGTGGGTGTACTCCTTAGGGGGAGTGAACAGATCTTTCTATGGAAATAATTTCCCTTTCCATTGATTTCAAAGGGGGAGAGATCATGTGAAAATTTTATGCTTGGAAGGTTGTTGCTTTTGAAAAGAATGTATGCTATATTTGATGGTTTTTCACATCAAGTGTTGCCATCAATGACAAAGGGGGATATTTTTGCAAGTATGTGGTGTTTTTATTAATATTTTCATTGATTTAAACAAATTTCATATTGGTTGTAGATGGTTTCTATACTGTTGAGGTGCTTAGAGTACATGGAGCTATGGCTATGAAGTTGTACTTGTATTTTTGCCAGTTCTTTTGAGAAAATTTCAAAAAAATGAAAGTTGTGTGGTTTGGTAATTATGCTCTACATTTATTCTATGTTGATCCTATGCCTCTGTGGATCTGTAGGTGTGTTCATATGTTTTAAATGATAATATATCTTGATTTTTAGCTTTTGGGTCGATGGCGAGCAAACGTTATGTTCACCGATGTGTGAATTGGTTTGGCAGAACTATCTAGTTGTGGATTGGGAGAAATGTTTTGGCTTTGTAGTCTTCTGGTATCTGGTTTCAGATATTGGGGATCTGGGAGATGAATTTTTTTTTATGGTTTATGTGTTTTGAAAAATTTGTGTGTGGTTTGGTGCTCTAGAAGACTTGCTCTAAAGCTCCTATGTTTTTTCTGGTTGGTTCAGTTGGACTGTTGAAGAGTTCTTTGTGAATCAAGTTTATTGAATTTTTTGTGGATCTACCCAAGGTTTTTTCAGAGATGGTGAAATGATTGGTGAAGCATGTTGAGAAATTCATGTGAGATTATCTTGCTAGAGATGTGTGTCGATGTTTTCATTAGGTTTGGTCGACCTGGTGTTTACACGTTACATTAATCTTTTGCATCGATTTGAGAAAGTTTGTGTGTGATCCAAGATGTTGTTTTGGTCCTAAATTAAATATGTAATTGGTCCTCTCACATTCTTATTCATCGCGGGAATGTTGATTAGCCGACCTATTTTGAATTTATAATTTGAAATTGTATAGCCGACCTTGGTGAATGTTTCTAAGGTTGAAGGTGGTATTAAAGTGAATCAAGTTGTAGAGAATTGATCATCCATCCATCATTTGATTCGAGCAAGAGAAGAGTGTGCGAACAAGTGAGAAAATAAGAGTGGAAGAGAAAATTGAGGCAACAATAATTCATTGTGTTAGATTCCTAAAATTCCTGAGTTGAGGGTATCTACAATATTTTGATCAAGTTGAAAAGTATGCGGAACCTTTTTGTGGTGGATTCTTATTTATCTCTTTGTATTTTCTATAGGCAGTGAGTCTCTCTTTTTGGACAGTGAGTCCTAAGGTAGTGAGCCCTTAATCTAGGTTGTGAGCCTTTGTATCTAGGCAGTGATCCCTCTGGTAGTGAGCCTTTGTATCCAATATTGCATTACTACTATATTGTGACTTAATCCTCACCGTGGTTTTTCCCTCATCGGGTTTTCCATGTAAATCTGGTGTCTCTGGTGTTTTCTTTCTGTTATTTGCATTTCATGTTCAAAATTAATGACATATTGAAGATAAAGTGGAATTGATGAAGTTTGGAAGAAAATAATTTGATACAACTGATTCACCCCCCCTCTCATTTGTCTTGTGCATTTCAACAGTTACATCATCAACTCTTCCACCAAATATTAATGAAGAAGGCATTCAAAATACCTCACTTCCACTAGAAGTTCAATGTGAGATTTTCATTGAGTTAAATCAAAATGTATCAAATCAGGATGAAAATAGCACAGAAGATGTTCCAAGGGATACCCTATTTAGCTAGAATGAGATAATTGACTTGGATGAGGATGATGTTGGTAGCAAGAAAAGAAAAGGAAAATAAAAAATGGGGTGCGAGTGGGAAATGACAAGGAATTTTCAACTTGGTTGGTTGTCAAAGTACCCATTCATTGTACTAGTGGGGGTAGCAAACAAAAATGATATTAAAAAAGAAACAATATGCAAGTGTACAATTTGTAATTGGTAATGTGGAAGAGACAAGACGTTGCAACTAAATCTTGACACTATAGAAAAACATATCAGTAATTTTTATGAAAAACAAATCATAGACGAAAAGGAACAATCAGTCATATGATGGAAATCAAAGGAAGGATGTCTTCATGTTAATTATGCTACAAAATATGAAGATCATAACCATAGAATTTTGAAGCTCACTGCATTTCAAGGTACACTTGAGGCTCAATTTGGAAAAGCAATGGAAGCAAAAAATCTATCAAAAACTATTCAAATGAGTGTTGTTTTTCATATTATGTCTAGAGGGAATCCTATGACAGACTACCCAAAATATTCTAGTTTATTATCTTATTTGGGTGTTCCTGACTTTCCCTTCTCACATTGGTCAATAAACGTTGGATGGGAATGGGAAAACTAGCTTTCTGTAGTGGAAAAGGAAGATTTAAAGGAGAAAGTAAAAGAGTCACATTTCATTGCATTATCTTTAGATGAAGTTTCTATAGTAGAAAATACTTCTTGGGTTTATATGAATTTTTATACTATAGAACAACATGTTCTGAAATCTCATCTTCTTTGTGTTCATAAAATGAAGGATAGTTCAACATCACAAAATCTATTTGAACTAGTCAAGAAATCTTTGAATGAAATTAACGATATGGATGAGTTGATAATTGCCAAAAATTTGGTGTGTGTAGGAGCTCATGGAGCTACAATGATGCAAGGTCAAAGGAGTGGTGTTTCCACAAAGTTACAAACTACTTGTGTGCCATACATTCTTGGAATTCACTATATGGCCCATAGAATGAATTTAGTATTCAAATTTGTAAGAAAGTTTCCTACAGTATCAAAAGTTGAAAATTTAGTCCGTGAGATCCACACATACTTTTTTTGAAGTCCCAAACATTTCACAAAATTTTAAAATTTTGCTGAGGGAATAACACCAGGCAACAAACTTCTCAAGGATGTCAATACCAGATGTATCTCCCTGCATGGATCAACACAACGAGTTCTTTCAGAATATCAATCCTTGATTGGAGTGATGTATGAGCATCATGACACAATAGACAAAGCTCCTAACCTCTTACATAGGTTAAGAGATATAGACACTCTTGAATTTAGCTAGTCTTCTCCCCATGTTGGATGTGATGAACAATCTTGTGAAGAAAGCCCGAGACAGAACTATGTATATTTATGAATATGCTAATCTACGTAAACATACATGCTTGGCCAATCTACGCAAACATACAATCTTGGCCCTCGATCATCTATATATAGATCTAACACAAGATGGTGCAAATTATTTCATGTGGCAAAAAGTTATTGATTTGAATAATCCTGATAATTATTTATAGATTATTGCAACCAGGCACTTATGTATCTATGTACATGGATATGAGATACCAATGTACCATTGTAAGACAACCAAGCTCTCTAGTAGAGAAGTACCTATTAACGAGGAAGATTTTAATGACATTGTTAAATTTGTTAGTGATAATTTGAAGGAAATTGAAAAATCTCTTTCCTTAGAGATTCGTTAAAGATTCCCTCAACATGAAATACTTGAAGCCATGGGTATTGTGTATCCTCAATTTTGGGTAAATCGAGATAACCTAAAATATTTTCATGATAAAGTAAAAGCCTTGATCAAACAATTTTTGGAAAGGGTAACATACAATGAGCAGACAATAGAAGGAATTTTAAATGAAAATAAGCTTAGACAATAATGTCAGAGTTTTGCATCAGGTATGAAGGACTAGTATAAATCCATGGGCATGGAGAAGGCCTTTGAACCAAGTTCAATAAAAAATGTTTGGACACACTTAGGTTAGAGTGAAATATTGTGTGATTCGATATCAGAATATTTCAAACTTGATGATTTATGTCAAATATTGATATTAGGGTCAGTGGAGGATGAGATAGTTTTCAGTACATTGGGGTTTTTGAAATCAAAGTTAAGAAACAAACTAGACAAGAATTTGGAAAATTTCTTGAGGATGAAAGGAACTCCATATAATGTCAAAAAATTTCCTTTTGAAAGGGCAGCCACAATCTAGAGGTCCACATGTGAAAGAAGAGGGACCAGGTTGTGCAACATAGAAACTCCAATTCCAAACATTGGTACTAGTGGCACCGGTAGTGGCAGTGGGATTGGGATAGATGACATTGACACAAATAACACAATGAAGGTTGAATTTGAGACATAGGCCAAAGAAAATGAAGAGAAGACTCAGAATCAAGATGACTCTTTTACTTTATCTCAAGATGAACATTAGTTTGAGGACCCTGACTCCATTTGGAAAATGGAAGAGAATTAACAACATTTAGGTATTTACATGCACTTCATGAATCAGTTTCCATTATTCCAAATTTAAAACTGTAGTTGATGATATTTTATATTGTATTCAATGAAATTGTGAATCATTGCACTTCATGAATCATATTCCAAACTGTAGTTGATGAGATTTTATATTGTATTCCATGAAATTATGATATTTTATATTGTATTCCATGGTATTGAATTTGATATGTGATTCTACATCATTTTTAAAGAACAACACTTATCACACTACTTATAAATTCCTATTGAATTTTCATTCACACAGTCTTTGATAAATAACTAAAAGAAATATTAATGCATTCCTTGAGCAGAAGCTAACAATTCATTATCCATAAATTAGAAGCTCTACCAAACTAATTATAAAAATATTTTTCGATACTCCAACATTAGAAGCAGCTGGCATGACCATAAATGTTGCTAAGCTCACAAAAGAAATAGTTGAGATCCTTACTAAAGATAGAGACACACATAGATGTGTTGATTAATAGATTTTTCACCTAACTCTATATTCTTACGCCCATGGAGGTGACAAATGTAACAATAGTTGAATCAAACATAATAGCATTTCAGACTGATTCTCTACTTATTGTAATAGTAGATTAAAATCTACGAATAGAGATAATCTGCAACTAGAATAAACAATGTTAATCCTAATCTAAATCAATAATCTAAAATAAAACAACAAAGAACAAAGAAATAAACATAATAAACTAAACAATTTAATGGAAATCTCTCACCGCATATGCATTCACTCCTTCGAATTATCTTGATTTATCTTCTCCATTTTGCCTTTTCAGTATTCTTGCCCTCAAATTTTTGTGTTTGAATGCAAGCATAACTTCGTCAAATTTCTAAGAAAAATATCGAAGATAAGTTTCTTCTCAAAAGTGTATGATTTTAGGAGGAAGAATAATGGTAATGACATGCCATTTTATAGATTTTGGGTTTTCGAACAATCGGCTCAGATTGAAAGAGAGATCAACGGATGAGATTGATGAATGCCATGCAATTTGAGTTATGTCTTAGATAGAACATGAGTTAGAACACGAGTCAAAACATGAGTTAGAACATGAGTCAGAAAAGACTGCAGATAGAGACTAAGTTAGAATGTGAGTTAGAACACGAGTTCAATATCTTGATCTTCAGTTAAGAGTCTTCGAAAATAGAAGAAATAGACTTTGAATATCAAAGGCAAAGTTAGAAGTTGAAGAATAATGCATTCGAATGCAAACAGGAGTTAGAACTAGTTAATCGACTAGTTGTGACAGAGAGTTCTCTCGCAGAAATAAACTGGTGTTGAATCCGGAGATAACTGGAGAACTAAAAATAGATCTCGAGCCAAACGGTGAGTGAATGACTTAGTCAACTGATTGACAAAAGAATGTGACATAAATAATTAAATATGAATTAAATGCTAATTTAATTCAACATTCGAAAATAAGAGACTTTAATTAAATAAATAAAGTAATTTATTTAATTTGACTTTTGAAAAGGATAATATGAATAATTAAATAATAAATATTTAATTATAGATAAAAGGGGTTAAATGAATAATTAAATAAAGATATTTAATTATAGTTGGAAAATTATGATAAAGGGGTAATTAAATAATAAATTATTTAACTGATAGATAAAAGGGGAAGAATTAATTAGTTTGCAACCTAATTAAATAAATATAATTTATTTAATTAATCAAGTTGAATAAAGGGTGATAATGAATTAATTAAAAAGGGGTATTTAATTAATAGAGGAAATATGTGTTAGAAAGGTTAATTAAATAATAAACATTATTTAATCATGAAAACAAACTATAGAAAATTATGTTGAATGTGTACTTGCAGGCCTAGACCAATTTTCGGTATCTACAGTTTTCCCCTCTTTGATACAATGTTGGTACGTCATTGTGTCAAAGAAAATATGCCCCGATCATGCCCCAACATGAAACAGGTTAGGGTATGCCCCCTCAGGAAAATTGACAATTTTTTGAAAGTTTAAAAAAAAATCAAGAAATATTCCCGATAAGTCAATTTGATAGTCAAAAATTCTATGGAGTTGATGGAAGTGGATTTGGAGATGATACAGATGAATACGGGTCATTTGAAGTTGAAAGGTCAAGCGACCAATAGATTAGGTCTGAAGAAATGCCACCCAAACCCTACCTATAAATAGGAATTAGGTTGAAACCTAATTCATTTGGACCCAGAGGAGTTAGAAAAAGAGGAGATTTGCTCTGACCAGTGGACGAAAATGGCACGCATTCCCTATGCTGCTCATCGAGGATATCGGATCCGAACATTTAGGAGGCCAACCAATGCATGACCACTGGTATATACTCAAAAATGAAGTCTTGAAATTCTTTTTTGCACGTAGATTTAGGTGTTGAAAATTCAATTAGAAAATGTGGTCCATCGTGAACAACGCATATGCCATCGTATTCACCGCATTTGACTGCGAAACGACGCATGTGCGAAAACACGCCTAGGCTAGGTTAGGCAGGTTGGGGAATGATCACATTTGAATTAAAATGCACCACATATGTATTTATGCAAGGCATTTGCATTAGGAATAAATGCATGTGGGGTAATGAACCGCATATGCATTAGTGAAACACATATGTAGTAGACAGGTAGGCTATAGACAATGCACCGCATTCGTTAAAATGCATTGCATGTGGGTTAATTGCACCACATGTGCAGTAGGATGAAAGTGGATGTGGAAGATATGCAATGCATGTGAGGCTTCATGCAACACATTTGTAAAAATGCACTGCATCTGTTAAAGTGAGCCGCATTTGATTGGTAAAATTTTTGAAAAAAATTTCTAAGAAAAAAACTTGAAAATTCCTAACATCATGGTTTATATGCAGGTTGTTTTAGATCCCATATATATGCGAGAGTCATGTCTAGACACATTCCATCTAAGAGATCATTTGACTAGTGCAGAGATATAGCTTCTATGGAGACTAGGTCTACGTCATTGTTTGTTGATGGCCACTATTCGGGTGAACAGGGGGATGCTGACGACATTATGTGAGCGATGGCATTCTGAGACATCGTCCTTTCATTTTCCGACTGGGGAGGCCACTGTCACATTAGACGATGTGTACAGGATATTGAGATTTTTGATTAGGGGAGAGCGGGTTATGTATGATACCCAGTGTGGATTGACTGAGTTGGTGAGGTTCTATCAGGTAGATGATATTAGTAGGCTCAACATCGAGCACTATGAGATCAAATGGCTAGTGTTAGCAGATAGATATGATCGGATTGATTGTAGATTATGTACATTGATTGGGGGGATAGTTCTTCCAGATAGACGGGGTCATGAATTTCCAGTGGGATGGGGGGCTATGTTGGTTGGTATGTTGG
Organism: Sequoiadendron giganteum; assembly: GCA_007115665.2. Taxonomy (NCBI): domain Eukaryota; kingdom Viridiplantae; phylum Streptophyta; class Pinopsida; order Cupressales; family Cupressaceae; genus Sequoiadendron; species Sequoiadendron giganteum. Next base: position 710,173,958 of record CM021103.1, read on the forward strand.
AGAGTGAGACTAGGTATTCTTCGGGTCCATGTCTACTTAGGATGTTATATTTTCACCTACACGACATTGCCTATAGAGATGCACAGTCATTGAGTTATGGGACTACTTTGCTGATGGTGTGGGGTTGGGAGAGGATAGTTGTGTTTCATCCTCCAGTTACAACAGATCAACAAGAGAGATTCCCATATGTGTTTTGGTATACAAGACACATTACACAGACACATGTGGGAGACACTGGGTTTTGGAGACATGCATTGGACACTCTTGATCAGTTCACATGGAGACCTTACATGGATTGTGGGGAGTGGGTGGATGAGGAGGTACATTTGGTATTCTATAGATAGACACAATACCTTATTGGTAGGACTATTTCTAGTGTACATATAACTGAACGACACTTGCTAGATAGAGTTGTGAGACAGTTCGGCGAGGTTCAGGATGAGCCTCAGAGTAGAGCAGAGTTTGCTCGTTCATCCAGAGAGGTTCCATACTGGGGGCCTATGATTCCAGTAGCTACTATAGAGGCATAGATACATGTATTACAACCAGTACAGTGGGGGTGGAGAGATGGATTAGTAGACCTAGGGATGATAGCTGCATATGACACATGGTGGGTAGAGCATCGACATGTTCCTTACATAGATCTAGATCAGCCGTCACCTATTGAGAGACGAGGCACAAGACCTAGAGGATGGCGGAGAGCCAGAGGTGCTAGAGTCGGGAGAGTTGGAGGGAGAGATGGTGATGGTAGAGGTGGTAGACAAGGATGGAGAGGATGAAGAGGGGGTTGGGTAGGTGCACTGTCACCTATCCATGAGGTAGTTGCAGAGGATGTACCAATAGACATCAGAGGAGGAGTGGATGTATATGCTGGGGGTGAGCATGTTGCAGAGGAGGTAGTGGTAGAGGAGTATGCAGAGGCGGATGTTGGAGTAGAGGATGTTGTAGAGGATTTAGATGTGGATATAGACCCTCTGGGTATTTTGGCAGGATACGACGAGGATGATATTGAGGATGACGTTGAGGAGGAGGCACCGATGGAGGAGTAGGAGAGAGAGCTCAGGGATCGGATAGTGGAGGGGAGACGGGAGGAGGATGCTCCTAGAGATGGTGACCGAGAGGTTTTGGAGGAGAGACTCAAACTTATGATAGTGGAGTTTGACGCTACAAGATTAGAGAGAGACAATGCCTACATAGAGAGAGATAGTGCATTTGTAGAGAGGGACATTGCTCTTATGGAGAGGGATAGTGCATGTATGGAGAGAGATCAGGCGATAGCTCAGAGACATGAGATAGAGTAGTAGTTCATAGAGGTTAGATGCCTTTGTAGTGGGTCCTCATCTGATGGCATGGTATGAGAGTTAGTCTGATCGGTTGAGAGAGCCACCTATTATAGGGACTTATATGAGGTAGTGGTGCCGACAGAGAGATAGGCTCCTAGCTTTTTAGAGGTGCAGAGTTAGAGATTATAGAGCAGGAGTCAGAGGACACAAAGTACAGAGGGGGTGGTAGGACCATTGAGGACAAGTCCATATGATAGGCCTTCCACCTCATAGAGAAAAACTTCGAGGTTATTCCCACCACCTTCACCATGTGACAATAGTGGTAGTGGGACACGATGATAGCGATATATTCATGTAGACATTTGTATTTTGATCAGAGAGCCTGCGAGCTCATGTTTTATTTATTGATACACTCTGATATTGTATTGTGACATGCTATTTTTGAGCAATATATATATATGATTTTGGCAGCTTCTATATGATATGCAGTTCTATTTTTATGGATGATATGTTTCCTAGATGATGTATATACATGTGTTATGAATTAATGTTTCTATATGTTATGAGTTATGCATTTTATAATGTTATGGATGTCTTAATTTACCTATGATAATGGATGCAATGATCTATATGATGCTTATTTATATGTGATGGTGATATGTACATGCAATTTTTACATTATTTATGCTATGATGATGCAATGCCTATTATGTCATGATTTCAGATGTATGTAATGAAGATGTATGTTACTATCTATATGTGTGAAATAAAATGTAACCATGTGAAATGCTTATGGAATGTATGTTTATGCAAATGTCCTAATGTTTTTATTGTGTCATAGGACTTTATCATTATGTTTGAAGAAAAGAAATGTTAGGATGAAATGAACTCAAAATGTTAGTAATAAATAATTAAGGATGATTGATAGAGAAAAATGTATAATCTTTGATATATTGCAAAATATGCTATGCTTGCTTGTCATCATCATTGGGCAGGACATGACACAAATGGATAGTACACACTATGATATGAGATAGACCATAGTGTACAAAGTCATCCATTTGTGAAAAACAGATAGTCACAAACAAGGAGTGTCTTAACTCATACTAAGGACAGTAATTGCCCCAATCGTTTTGTTGAGACAAACCAAAAACAACAGAAAAATAAAAGATGGGTCATGAGACATCATTGCTTCTCTAAATCCTTGATAGGACATCCTTGAGGAAACTAGTAACATGACTCAAAAACCAATGTTAAAAAGATAGTTGACAGACAGCAGCCAAAGAAAAAGAGTCCTGATACATCGTTGCTTCTTTGAATCCTTCAAGGGACATCCTGGAGAAAGCTAGTAACCGGACTAAATTCACAAATCGATAGAAAGCTAAGACAAAATAGGATATAAATTCATAAAGCCAAATAAAATTATCTGCCAAAACTTGATCTTGTAGGACTATTTGATTATTGATGTTTGACATAGCGTAATGTGAGAGAATGACACATACTGCATAAGATGTTGAGTCTGGTTTTGACCTAGTGACTTCTGTATAAGGCATGACAAAGCCTAGTTTTAGAAAGACACGTGTCGTATAAGATGTTGGAGCCTGATGATGTTGATGCGACAAGCTACATGAGACTATGACAATTTGATGACGTCTATGAACAAGAAAGACATATCTTGCTTAAGACATAAGTTGATCACTTTGAAAATGTGTATGATATTGACTTTATGACAATTTGAGATGGTTTTCCTTGTTGTTGCATGACTTGTTTTGATTCCTTGACTGATAAAACTGTGTGTGTGTAGATAGTGTATGACATGAGATGATACCCTAAAGTATGACCTAATGCGGCTAAAGACATGCATCTAAGTGAATGATATGCAATGTGTGTGATAGTGATTGTGAATGAACCCTATTAGACTGACCTAGTGTGGTCTCGGGGACTCATCAATTGATTAGCCTTGCCTACATTGTACACACAGAGACCTCATAGTTCGACACGACCAATGACTTTCGATTATACAAAAAGTCATGATTTAAATGTGTGATACATGAAAAACCTAGACTGACAGACCTAATTCCTTGGGGGCACATCGATTGATGGCCTTGCCTATGTCCTAGTCACAAAGGCAACGTAGTTTGACTATGACTACGACTGACTTAACATGACTGACACTGTTTTGCAATTTTTTGACATGTTTTGATTTTATTTTTTTTGGATTTTTGAAGTTTTCTACTATTTTTGGATTTTTCAGGACATTTTCGATGGTGTGACGTTATGTACAAAGTGTCAGGGTATAGAACAAGGATTTGTCCCCAGTCAGGAATAATATTTGGAAGATGGAGTGGATAATGGGATGGAATGGACGCTAGGTGTCAATCATTCCAAGCAATGGATAGGACGACCATTTATTATGTGGGATGGAGGAAAAGTCTGATTGGAATGATGGTAGACGAAAGAGTGAGTTTGACTACACATGGCGCCTGTTTGCTAGGTTTTCACCATGGTACTTATCCATAGCACCACCGAAGCGGTTTTCACTATTGGACGAATTATTTCTCTTTACTTTTTTTTTTAATTTTATCAATTTTTTTTGGTGTTACAAAGACGCCTGTTTGCTAGGTTTTCATCAAGGTAACCATTTTTTTTTTTCCAGATTAAGACATGGATTCTCAGAAACTAAGCATAAAACCTCTTTAGATGCAGACTGTTGATAGGTGACAAAAGCGGCTCTCCTTCAAGAGTAGAGAGTTGGTACGCTCCTGATCCAAAGGCTTCTGTGACAATATAGGGCCCCAACCAGTTAGGTTCAAACTTACCTAGTTTCTCTCATTCAGCTTGGTTCTTAGGATTCTCCATTAAAATGTCACCAATGTCAAAGTGTCTATTGAGAACCTTCCTATTGTAGCTATGACGAAGATGATTCTGATATGCTTGCAAATGATCTAATGCTTTCTGTCTTCATTCATCCAACAATTCTAGCTCTTGTAACCTAGATACCCGGTATTCTTCATCGTCAATATGACCCTTCAAGGATACCCTTAGAGAAGGTATTTCAACCTCAATAGGTAAGATAGCTTCGAACCCGAATACAAGGGAATATGGAGTGGCATCAATGGGAGTATAGATGCTTGTGCGATAAGCCCATAAGGCAGGATTAAGCTGTAGGTTTCAGTCATGACCAAAGTCATTAATAGTCTTCTTAAGGATTCTAACAATGGTCTTATTAGATGCCTCAGCTTGGCCATTACCTTGTGGGTAATATGGGATGGAGAAATGGTGTTTGATATAATTCTTCACATAAATGGCATACTTCTTGGTTCTTGAATGGGCGACCATTGTCTATGATTATGGATTGGGGTACACCATACCAAAAAATGATATAGTTTACGATAAAATTAGATATTTGTGTGCCGGTGATGTAGGTCATGGGAATAGCTTCAATCCATTTGGTGAAGTATTCAGTGGCGGTAATGATGAATTTATGGCCATTGAATGATGGAGGGTGTATCTTACCTATGAGTTCAAGTCCCCATTGGGTGAAGGGCCATGGTGAAGTAATTGGATGAAGATCCTATGCTGGTGCTCTTATCAAATCTCCATGTATCTGACATTGTCTACATTTCTTTACAAAGATATATGAGCCTTTCTCCATTGTAGGCCAATAATAACCTAGTCTCATAATCTTATGGACTAAAGTAGGACCACTCAAATGGGAGCCACATATACCCTCATGTACCACTCACAAATTTTTTTGTGCTTCTTCAGCATTGAGATATCTCATTAGGGCATTATCTAAGGTACGTCTATACAAGGTTTCTTTGATGATGGTGTACTTAGCTAACTTATGGATGAAGGTTCGACATTGGTTATTGGACATGTCTTGAGGTAAGGTTTGGTCAATTAGGTAGTCGAATATGTATTTATACCAAGGAGATGTAGGACCAACAATGGTATACACCATCACAATATCAGGGATATCATAGGCGGGGACCAATAGCTATTCAACCAGAAACTCAAACTTAGGCACGTTACTCAGAATATCCAGCAAGGAACCCATGGTTGCCATAGCATCTGTAGCTCTATTCTGGATATGTGGTATCTGTTGAAAATTAGTGTCATTGAAATACTGCTTGAAACTATCAACCATATGCTTGTAAGGGGCAATCTTCTCATCCTTAGTCTTGTAATCATCATTTACCTGTCGAATTACCAGTTGAGAGTCGCCAAAAACATGTAGGCTCTTAATCTTCCATTGAGCTGCCATTTTTAATCCTGTCACTAAGGCTTCATACTCTTCTATATTTTTTGTACAAGGGAAATCAATCCTGAATGATTTAGGAATGGTATCACCTTGAGGTGTAACAAATAAGATACCGGCTCCTGAACCACGATTTGTATGTGACCCATCAAAGTATAGTTTCCAGTCAGTTTTTATGTCAATGTTGAAGAGAAATTCATCAAGAAAATCTGCCACTAAGGGATGGTCTACCTTCATAGGTCCATCGGCTAACTGATTTGCAATCACTTGTCCTTTTATAGCCTTCCTCTCAACATACTGAATGTCATACTCGCTAATTATCATAACCCATTTAGCCAATCGACCTGTTAATGCTGCCTTACTTAGGAGGTATTTGAGTGGATCAATCTTTGCAATTAACATTGTTTGTTGATTGAGCATATAGTGCTGAAGTTTTTGGGTAGCAAAGATTACTGCAAGACAGGCACATTCTATGTTGCTGTAATTCAATTCATAGCCCACTAAGGTATGACTAATTTAATAGACTGCTCTCTCATGACCTCGATCATTGTGTTGTGTGAGAAAAGCCCCTAATGTCGACTGAGTTGTCGAAATGTATAGTATCAATGGTTTTCCCTCTATAGGTGGCATTGAGACTAGTGGAGTAAGCAAATAGTCCTTAATTTTTTGGAAGGCTTCCTGACATTTAGGTTTCCACACAAATGGTACTCCTTTCTTGAGTAGATGTTGAAATGGGTGTATTTTATCTGCTAGTTTTACTATGAAACACCTGATGGACTGTAATCTTCCTTGTAAGGTTCTGAGTTGACCAATGCTGACTAGAGGAGGCATTTCTATGATATCTCTTACCTTCTCTGGATCTACTTCAATTCCTCTTCAGGAAATGATATACCCTAATAGTTTCCCTAATTTCACTCCAAAGACACACTTGTTCAGATTTAGCCTGACGTTGTAATTCTCTAGCCTTTGGAATATCTTGTCTAGAACCTTTAAGCGATCTTCCCTTGTTTTTTATTTACTTATAATGTCATCTACATAATCTTCCATGAGAGTGTGTACAAAGTCATGAAAAATCATAGTCATTGCCTGTTGATAGGTAGCTCCTACGTTCTTAAGGTGAAAAGGCATAACGTTCCAATAGTATGTGCCCCATGGACACGTGAAAGCCATCTTGTGTTGGTCTTCAGGTGCAATTTTAATCTAGTTATATCTAGAGAAACCATCCATGAGGGATAGCATCTCATATCCTGCTGTAAGATCTACTATCATGTTGATGTTCAGCAAAGGGAAGTCATCTTTAGGACATTCCTTGTTGATGTCTCTAAAGTCTATGCAAATGTGAATGCCCCCAGTTGGTTAAGTCATTGGTACCAGACTTGATATCCAATCTGCATAGTCTATCATCCTTATGAATCCTACATCCAAGAGTTTCTTAAGTTCTGCCTTGACCAATAGAGCAATTTGCGGATGCATTTTCCTTAACTTCTATTTGACTGGCTTAATACTTGGCTGTAGTGGTAAATGGTGCAATATTAGGTCTAGATCTAGCCTAGGCATGTCAGCATACAACCATGAAAAGTTTATCTATCTCTTTTGGAAGAATTCCTTAAACTTAGGTTTTTCTATTTCTATTAAAGAAGCTGCAAAATATACCTTCCAAGGATTCTCTTTTGTACCTATGTTGACTTCAATAGATTATTCTACTAGCATCAGTGACTTTTCCTGTTCAATGGGGAGAATATTTAAACCTCTATCCTTGGGTGCCTCTAAGAGGTTTTCACCCTTGGATACATCCTTTATTTTGACTTTTTCTTTGTCCAAAGGTGCCTTTCAGTTTTCACCTAGGGACTCATCATTTTTCTTTTCATTGTCTTTTTTCTTTTTATTCTCATTTTTGCGACTAGAGGTGTAAATAGACTCCCCAAAATATGCTTTGTCATCCAATTCTATGGTAAAATTTTCTTTATGATCCCCTCTTGGTATGCCTTCTCTAAGTCCCATGAACTCAGCAATTGCTTCGTCATTCTCGAATGTATCTATGATAGGTGTAAATTGTTGATCCCAGTCGATAAGTTTGGGATATATAAGGGGCATGTCATCATCAAAGTTTTTAAAGGTAGTTGCTGACAAGGTGAGTATAGAATGGTTGATATGGTCACAAAAGTTTTGGACTAACTCCTTATTCTTCTTCCTAGGGGTAGGTATATTCTGATGTGGACCTATAGTAAGGGCAGAATTGTCAGAAGATGGTTTGTCAGGTGCCCAAGATGCATGATCAAGGGTTTCCTAATAATAGTTCTCATGCCATTCTTGTTTAGACAAGTGCTTCTTATGATGGGGACTAGATGGTTTTGGTATAGGTTCTATCTTTAGGTCCAATTCTCCAAAAAGAGCCTCTATGTTCATGGTACTGGTAGAGGAAAGGGAAACCCATTCAGAATCGCTTGAGTTGGGAGATTCATCATAAAATAGAGGTTTGTTGTAAACTGGGGGAAGTGGCTCATGAGATATCTCAATGTCTACGCAAGCACTCACTTCCTCTTGAAATGATGATGAAGTACCAGGAAACCCAATTCTAAGTGGTTGACACCCTAGCCCTAGGTATTTTGGTCGTGGGTAGATAGTGATCGGTTCCGTCCTTCCATTCTGATATAGTCCTAACCCACTGTGCCCATCATAGCCTTCATTTTGAATTATCTTAAAACCTTTTCCATACTTTTCCTTAGCTATTTGAATAGACGCAGAGGGGTATTCATGTTCTTCTTGATACAACCAAGAATCACCTTGATCCATAATTTCTTCACTTAACTCTCCCCATTTGGTCAATGTCATTGTAGGGGGAACATGAAATGTGACCACTGACTGTCTTCTATCTGCCATGGGTAGGTCATATGCCTTAGGTGGAATCAATTGACTGTCACAGTATGATGCCTTTATATGATATTCACCACAACCCTTGTCTTGGATCTTGAACTTAGGAGTGGATGACGGTGGTTTGCATGAGATGGACTTAGTAAGATGTGATGGGTCAACGTATAGGGATAAAGTGGATGATGAAGCTTCTTGGTTAACTGGTACTTGTCATTGTGGAATTTCCCTTAGGCTTGTACAATACTAAAAAGGATCTGGATCACCATCAATAGTGATCTTTGTGCCATTATACAGGAACTTAAGACATTGGTGATATGTTGAAGGTACTACTCTCATTGCATGTATCTAAGGTCTACCTAGCAACAAGCTATATGGAAGGGTGAGATCCAAGACTTGGAAGATGGTGTTCATGATTGTTGGGCCAATTTTGATAGGGAGTGTGACAAATCCTTTGGATGATCTTTCCTCATCATCATAAGCCTTGATGACTATACTCTTAGAGGTATCTACGCAGTCTTCTAAGAATCCTAATGCCTTAACCAATTTTAGGGTACACAAGTTCAAACCTACTCCTCCATCTACCAAGAATCATCAGACTTTAGTTTGATGGACTAAGACTTCAGGATGTAAGGGGTCATTATGGTTAGAATTTTTGGTTGAGTAATCTTGTTGGGAAAATGTGGCATGATTCGAGTTGGTCAAATATCCCACCATTTCTTTGAAATGATTGACATCTAAGTTTGTAGGAATAGTTGTGTTCTGTAGAGCTTTGTCAAGAATGGCTCGATGCTCAGGTGATAAAGTCAACAACTCCAAGATAGATATTTATGCAAGGGTTTTACTCAATTGATCAAGAAGGTTGTACTTAAACTTGGAAGTTTGCAGAGATGGCTCAGAAGGACCTGGAATAGTAATCTTAGTTTTGTGAGTGTTTACATTACATTCCAGATGCTTCTTAATGATGATGGTGTCGACATGTTCATTTGCAGCCCGAAGGCTATATATGGTCTTTCCTTTTCCATAGTTGTTGTGCCTTTTGCACACACACCCCGTTCAGAACGGGGACCCTCTCTTCCCTCCTTTTCAATTGTTGGATCTAGTGCAGGAGCACCCATAGGTTGTCTAGGAACACTAGGAACACTTTGTCTTGTGGAACACTAGGCAATCTAGTTTTGCATTTTTGGTATGTTTCAATGAAGCTCATGTTGACCATGGAGTAGGTGAGATAGAGTTAGAGGTTTAGGAACATGTCTTGATCATTAGGATAATGTTTGGCAAGCTTGATGAGTTTTGGAACTCATTTGCATAGTTTCCTAGATATTGGAAAGTAGTTGCAAAATGTTCCATTTTGCAACTTTGACATAATATGGTTGGAGCTACACTCAACCAAGGGGATGAATAAATATTTTTGGTGACCTATTTATGTTGTACCTCGACCTGAAAGCAAGGTTGGAAGCATTTGAATTGTCTAGAATTTTTGAATTTCAAGATAAAACAGTGGTGATTTTGTGTGCATTTTGGATTTTTCTTTGCAAGTAGTCTTTTAATGGATTAATGTTAGCACTGTAGGTTGTGTAGGATGTAGAGGAGTTGCCTTTCAAGTTGTGTGAGATAGTAGATAGCAAGTTTGTTCATTTCAAGCATTATTTGTAGATAGTTTGCTTTCTTTCAGTTGTTGATCTGAACCAGACAACTTGAGAAGAATTGAGGTTTAGTTCACATTCCCACCGTACAAATTTTAAGGCACTTTCAGAATTGTGACTAGAATCCATGACTATATATATGGTAGGATTAGGAGTCTTTGGTAGCATCAGAAAACACTATGGAATTCTGCTTCTGGGCAAGCCAGGAAGTGTCTGTCCAGGGAAGACACAAGGTCCAGAGCACTTGATTTGTAGGGGTGTTCATTTCTTGACAAGTCACAGTTTGGAGAGGGTAGATAAGTGCCTTTCCAAGACATATAATGGAGGCGAAAGCCCCATTAATCCATTTGGTGAGAGGATTACCTAACAGTTTGTAGTGAAGTCAGGTCAGGGTTTGAAAAGGCCTAATTTTGACAAATTGTGGATTAAGCCTTTGTATGGATAGTTGAAGGCCAAGATCCCAAAAATCCTTTAGAGGTGGGCATATGGACCAGCAACCCCAAGGAAAGATTGAGAGTTCTTTTGGAAAGTTTGGAGAACTAACCTGATTTCTCAGAGAAGGAGGCCTAATTAGGGCTCCTAGGACTCGTAGCCTTTTAGACCTAAATGAGGGTTTGGTGAAAAAGACCAGAAAATGGAGTTAGGTGGATCCCTAAAACCCTTGCTAGGGTGGATTGAAACCTATGAAAGCACCTCCTCACCCCTACAAAACTAAATTCATCAAATTGGAGGTTTAGTAGCCTTTAAGTGGATTAAGGGCTAGGTTAGAGTTGCAAGATTACACTAAGGTGGACTTGGTAGGAAGAACTTTGGTGATAGGTGGGTTGGAAAAGAGAACTAGGGGATCCTAGGTTTAGTAGAGATCCTATAGGTTGCAAAGGAGTGGGAAAATATACCCTAGAGGTCTTGCAAGCAAGACCTAGAGCATGAATCAGTGATTGATTCACCCAACCTCCCTATTAGATTAGTATTAGAGCAACAAAGGATTTGGGATAGAATCTTGTATGTCAAATCTTGAATCTTGTGGTTCTACAATCATGGTGACAAATGTAGAGCTGGCCAAGAAGGTCAAATATCAGGAGGAAGACAATAGGAGATTGAGGGAAAGATTAGCCCAACTTGAGGAAGCATTGAGTAATATGCAAACCAAGATCGATGAGGCCATTGATAAGTTGGAAGGAAGTGAACCCAAGAGTAAAGAGGTTGTAGAGGAAGACAAGACCCCTAAACCTGACCCTGTTCTACAAGAAGAACCTTTCTTGAAGGCATGTGGGAAAGCACTTGAAGGCATACCACTGTTTAGTGAGAAATTGGAAGCTTATCTAGTCATGGATTGGATAGAGGGAATGGAAAACCATTTTGAGTGTGATGGAGTCACTGAAGCACATAAAGTGAAGGTGGCTAAATCAAGATTGAGAGGTTCTACCTTGACATGGTGGAATTTCATTTAGACAGAGAGAGAGAAGGAAGGAAAGAAGCCTATTTCTACTTGGAAGGGAATGGTTGCCAAAGTGATAGAAGCATACATTAAAGATGATTATGAAATTCAATTGCATAAGAAGAGACCAAGATGTGAATTCCTATACTGAGGAGTTTCAAAAACTTTGCATGAGGTCTAATGTATTAGAGGATGAAAGTCTTAAGGTGGCTAGGTATCTTAACAACTTGAAGTGGAACATTCAAGAGGAAATGACTCTTCTAAGTCCCAAGACAGTACACCAATTTTATCAATTGGCTATAAAGATTTAAGAAAGAAGCAAGAGGAAGCAAGATCAGGCTTCTAAGAGTAGAGGGAAAGGCAGAGATCAAAGAGGACATAGAAGTGGATACCAAGGTAGAGGGACTGAACAAAGAAATCAGGGAGAGTCTAAACTCACAGAGCATGGAAATGAAACACCTTCTAGAGGAGGGGATAATAGAGGTAGAGGATCTCAAGGAGGTTCTAATAGAGGGAGAAGAGCAAGTAGACGTAACTCATACTTTGCTAGTGTGAAGTGTTACAACTGTGGTCAAGTAGGTCATCCAGCTTATAGGTGCTCGGAGAAAGCATCTTCTTCAAATATGGAAAAGAGAGTAGCATATGCTCAAGAAGACACTATGAGTGTCAAGGCACAAGAGGTCAGTCATATTGAATCAGAAATGGGGGAGAACCTGATGTATAGAAGAGTTCTAATTAGACAACCAATCAAGGAGGAGCCAAAGCAAAGGAGGGCCTTATTTAGAGTGAGATGCAAAACACTTGGGAAAGTATGCAAGGTTATAGTGGATTCAGAGTCTACTGATAACATTATCTCAGAGGAGGCAGTGAGGAAGTTGCAGTTGGAGAAAGTACCCCACTAATCCCTACAAGGTGACATGGTTGAATAAAGGATAGAGTGTTCTTGTCAATGAGCAAACAACGGTGGAGTTCTCAATTGGAGGATATAAAGACAAGCTGATTTGTGATGTGTTGCCTATGGATGCATGCCATCTTCTATTGGGAAGACCATGGTAGTATGACAGAGGATCCATCTATGATGGAAAGGAGAATACTATCTCATTCAAGAAGGATGGAAAGACATTCAAATTGCAGTCACTGTTAGATGAGGAAGAAGGATAGTCAAAGACCCCTAGTGTCTTGTTAAGTAGTGGCAAGGAGTTCATAAACACTCGACAACAAGGAGGTGAAGGATATGTGGTCATGGTGCAACCCAAGGAAGAGGACAAGACTGAGAAAACAGTCATACCAGGAGCAATCCAAAAGTTGCTTGAGAAGTACAAGGACATAGTTAGTGATGGTACACCAACAACCTTACCTCCAAAGAGAGATATCAGTCATCAGATTGAATTCATACCAAGGGCTTCATTTCCAAACAAAGTAGCTTACAAGCTCAAACTAGCTCAGAACCTAGAAGTAGCTAGGCAAGTGCAGGAGTTGTTAGACCAAGGAATAATTAGGAAGAGCATCATCCCATGTGCAGTACCAATGGTCTTAGCATCCAAGAAAGGTGGTAAGTGGAGACTTTGCACTGAATCTAGAGCTATCAATAGGATTACAATCAGATATAGGTTTCCTATTCCTCGGATAGAGGATTTGATGGATTGTCTTGGAGGGGCTCAATACTACACCAAGTTGGATCTCAAAAGTGTATACCACCAAATCAGAATCAAGGATGGAGATGAGTGGAAGATAGCCTTTAAGAAAAATGATGGGTTGTATGAGTGGAGAGTTATGCCATTTGGTCTCTCTAATGTCCGTAGCACATTCATGAGGCTCATGAATGAAGTTCTTAAAGATTTCATAGGGGTATTTGTGGTAGTATATCTATATGATATACTGATCTTTAGGAAGACAACAGAAGAACATTTGAAGCATGTGGAGTTGGTTCTCAAAAGATTGCAAGAGGAGAGGTTAGCCATCAACCTAGAGAAGTGTGAGTTCTTCAAGAAAGATCTTGTGTATTTGGGGTTTGTAGTATCCCAAGGATAATTGAAAATGGACCCAAGCAAGGTGGAAGCTATCCTAAATTGGCCTACACCAACCACTGGAACAAAGGTAAGAAGTTTTCATGGGTTAGCTCAATTTTATAGGAAGTTTATAAGAAACTTTAGTGGCATATTTGCACCAGTACTTGATACTATTAAAGGTGGCCTAAAGACTAAGTTCAAATGGACTCTTGAAGTAGAGAAGGGTTTTGAGAAATTGAAACAAGAAGTGGAAACTCAACCCATCCTTTTTTTAACTAGTTTTGATAAGTTATTCACTGTGGAATGTGATGCCAGTGGAATTGCAGTAGGAGGAGTTCTAAGCCAAGAAGGCAGGGTTATAGCTTTCTTTAGTGAAAAGCTCAATGAAGCTAAGAAGAAGTATTCTACCTATGACCCAGAACTATATGCCCTAGTACAATCACTTAGAAAATGGAGGCATTATCTTCTACCTAAAGAGTTTGTTGTGTTTACAGATAAACAGGCCCTTAGCTACATCAACACACAAGAGAAGTTGAGCAATAGACATCTAAAATGGATGGAGTACCTCCAAGCCTTCACTTTTACCATCAAGCACAAGAATCCCGACAGTTGAACAAGGTGGTAGATGCACTAAGTAGGAGGTTGCTGATAGTGCAAGAGATACAAATACAGAGAATTGGGATAGAGAGTTTCAAGGATCTCTATGGAGAAGATGAAGACTTCTCAGAGGCATACAAGGAGATGATAGTGATTTTGAGAATCACTTTCAAAGTCAATTCTTAGAATATACTTTGCAAAGTGGACTTTTGTTCAAGGGGAATCAGTTATGTGTTCCTTAAGGTTCAATGAGAGAGAATCTCATCCAGGAGAAGCACAATGGTAGTCTTAGTGGTCTTTTCGGTATCAACAAGACAATGGAACTCGTGCAAAGGTTCTATTATTGGCCCAAGTTGCCAAGGGATGTCAGAAGGTATGTGGAGTAGTGTGTAGTTTGTATGAAAGCCAAGGGGGGAGCTAGCAATGTAGGTTTGTATCAACCTCTACCCATTCCCAACAGACCATGGGAGTGTGTTAGCATGGATTTTGTTGTAGGACTCCCTAAAACTAAGACAGGGTTTGATAGTGTCTATGTGGTGGTAGATAGGTTCAATAAGATGAGTCACTTTATCCCTTGCAAGACCATCCATGATGCTAGCTATATTTCTCATCTTTTCTTCAAATAAATTGTGAGGATCCATGGATTTCCATTGAGCATTGTATCAGACAGGGATGTGAAGTTCATGAGTCATTTTTGGAAGACTCTATGGAGCAAATTAGGTACTAACCTGTCTTTTGGATCAGCTTACCATCCTCAAATTGATGGAAAAACAAAGGTGGTTAACAGGGTGTTAGGTAACCTTCTAGGATGCCTAACCAAGGAGTATGGACAAATATGGGACTTGGTCATATCACAGGATGAATATGCCTACAATGAAAGTATGAACCGAACCATAGGTAGAAGTCCTTTTGAAATAGTGTATGGAATGCACCCAAGAGGTGTGTGTGAGCTCAGGGATCTAGGAGCTATGGAGCATAGGAGTGGCCATGCAGAGGATTTCACTCGGACCATGAAGGAGATTCAGGAGAAGGTGAAGAAGATAGTCATCGAGGCTACTCAAAATTTGAAAACTAAGGTGGATATGTCTAGGAAAGATGTCCAATTTGTAGTAGGTGACTATGTCATGGTCCATATCAACAAATCTAGGTTGCAGAAAGGAACATCAACTAAGTTGAGGATGAAGAGAGTGGGACCATGTAGGGTGTTAGCAAAATATGGAAAGAATGCCTACAAGGTGGAGCTACCTGTAAACTTAGGCATTTCCCCAGTATTTAATGTAGCTGATTTGATCAGATATAAAGGACCAGTCACTGACATGGATCAGAATAGTATGGATGTCTTGAAGGATGTGAGTAACATAGCCTTACCTCCTAAAGACAAGCTAAAAGCAGAGAGGGTCTTGGAATCAAGGGTGCAGAAGTCTACTAGGCATAGGGTGTACATCGAAAATCTCATAAAATGGAAGGACAAACTAGAGTCTGAAGCTACATGGGTGGAGGAAGCTTAGTGCAAGAAGCATGACACTGACTTGTCTCTGATCTCTCCTCACATTCCTTAGTGTTTGTGGAGAGGGGAGAGAATGGTGCAAGAGCACCCTTAGGTTGTCTAGGAACACTAGGAACACTTTGTCTTGTGGAACACTAGGCAATCTAGTTTTTCATTTTTGGTATGTTTCAATGAAGCTCATGTTGACCATGGAGTAGGTGAGATAGAGTTAGATTTTTAGGAACATGTCTTTATCATTAGGATAATGTTTGGCAAGCTTGATGAGTTTTGGAACTCATTTGCATAGTTTCCTAGATATTGGCAAGTAGTTGCAAAATGTTCCATTTTGCAACTTTTCCATAATATGGTTGGAGCTACACGCGACCAAGGGGATGAATAAATATTTTTGGTGACCTATTTATGGTGTGCCTCGACCTAAAAGTAAGGTTGGAAGCATTTGAATTGTCCAAAAATTTTGAATTTCAAGAGAAAATAGTGGTAATTTTGTGTGCATTCTAGTTTTTTCTTTGTAAGTAGTCTTTTAATGGATTAATGTTAGCATTGTAGGTTGTGTAGGATGTAGAGGAGTTTCCTTTCAGGTTGTGTGAGATAGTGGATAGCTAGTTTGTTCATTTCAAGAATTATTTGTAGATAGTTCGCTTTCTTTCAATTGCTGATCTGAACCAGACAACTTGAGAAGAATGGAGGTTTAGTTCACATTCCCACCATACAAATTGTACGACCCTTTGGGAATTGTGACTAGACTCCATGATTGTATATATGGTAGGATTAGGAGTCTTTGGTAGCATCAGAAACATTGTGGGAGTCTACTTCTAGGCAAGCCAGGAAGTGTCTGGCTAGGGAAGACACAAGGTCCAGAGCACTTGATTTGCAGGGGTATTCAGTTCTTGACAAGTCACAGTGTGGAGAGGGCAGATAAGTGACTTGCCAAGACATAGCATGGAGGCGGAATCCCCATCAATCCATTTGGTGAGAGGATTACCTAATAGTTTGCAGTGAAGTCAGTGCAGGGTTTGAAAAGGCCTAATTTTGCCAAATTGTGGGTTAAGCCTTTGTACAGACAGTTGAAGGCCAAGATCCCAAAAATCCTTTAGAGGTTGGCATATGGACCAGGAACCCCAAGGAAATATTGAGAGATATTTTGGAAACTTTGGAGAACTAACCTGATTTCTCGAAGAAGGAGGCCTAATTGGGGCTCCTAGGACTAGTAGCCTTTTAGACCTAAATGAGGGTTTGGTGAAAGAGACCAGAAAATGCAGTTAGGTGGATCCATAAAACCCTTGCTAGGATGGATTGAAACCTATGAAAGCACCTCCTCACCCCTGTAAAACTAAATTCATCAAATTGGAATTTTAGTAGCCTTTAAGTGGATTAAGGGCTAGGTTAGAGTTGCAAGATTGCACCAAGGTGAAGTTGGTAGGAAGAACTTTGGTGATAGGTGGGTTGGCAAAGAGAACCAGGGGATACTAGGTTTAGTAGAGATCTTATAGGTTGCAAATGGGTGGGAAAAGATACCCTAGAGGTCTTGCAAGAAAGACCTAGAGCATGAATCAGTGATTGATTCACCCAACCTCCCTATCAGATTGGTATTAGAACAACAAAAGATTTGGGATAGAATCTTTTATGTCAAAACTTGAATCTTGTGGTTCTACAATCATGTTGACAAATGTAGAGCTAGCCAGTAAGGTTGAAGATTAGGAGGAAGACAATAGGAGATTGAGGGAAAGATTAGCCCAACTTGAGGAAGCATTGAGTAATGTGCAAACCAAGACCGATGAGGCCAGTGATAAGTTGGAAGGTAGGGAACCCGAGGGTAAATAGGTTGCAGAGGAAGACAAGACCCCTGAACTTAACCCTATTTTGCAATAAGAACCTTTCTTGAAGGCATTGAAAGCTTTGAATGGGAAAACACTTGAAGGCATCTTGAGGTACGTTTGCTATTTGTGCACCTCCTCCTTATTTTTGTGAAATTCCAAGTCTTGAGCCTAAAAAATGTAATAGTTGGGTTTGAAACTAGGTAAATTGATGTCCTCTCCTAAAAGCCCATGTTTTAAAATTTCAAAAATTGATCGTTTGAGGCCTTGAGACTCAATCCGGAACCTAACCTCACCGCAGCCATTCTCTGGAATAGTCGTCGGTGTCTCTTAGGCCTAGGCCTTCCCGCGGCCGTTTGCGAAACTTAGAAACCGAACCTTCAAATTTTATGCGGAGATGTACCTCCCGGACCCCGACCTCCAGAATTTCGTCCTCAGAATTTTGCATCACGTTCACCATTTCAAATGGCCGTCCTGGGACAACTTCCTGACCTTCAAACCCTGGTCGCATGACGTTCACGTCAAACTCCTAGATATCAATCTAAAGTCAAACTGTCCCCAGAATCATACCCTCGGGGTTCCTTTGTCGGATTTCATCCCACATTCACCATTCCAAATGACCATCTTGGGACCCAACTATACCCCTCTGTCTCAAACTCGCCAAAGTGAATCAACATTGAGGGGTCTCCTAGACCCTGACCTCTGAAATTCCATCCTCAGAATTTTGTGTCGCGTTCACCATTCCAAACAACCATCCTGGGACATCCTCCCGACTACCGAACCCCGGTCCACTTCCCACCAAAACCAAAATCTAGATGAATTGAGGCCCAAGCCTCTTCCAGATTCTGACCACTCGAATTCCCCTCACAGGATTCCGTTCCACTGGCATTGTTCTAATGGTGAATTTGGGACAACTTCCCGACCTCTGGGTCTCGATCGTCTGTTCACCATCTGATTTCTTGAGTCCTTAAAATGTTTCTGGAGATTTCCCTCTCAAATTCCCCTTTCAAGATTACTCTTCCTTTTTGCCGTCTCCAAGGGTTGACCCATAGCCACTTCGCGGCAATGGCAATCCAAGACCCGGATTCCGATGCTCAGAGTTCTGTCTCCCCTATGTTGTTTTTCCCAATCACCAAAATGAAGGATGAAATGACCTCCAAATCCAAAATGAATTTTGACCCACTTGCTAAAATTAGGTTTTCCTTCCCAACCACCTTTAATCGACCAAATCCAACATCGAGAAATTCCTTTGGGGATTCCATCCTGAATTTTCCCTTTCAAACGACATTCTGCTAAGGGAATTCTGGCTCTGGGAACCCAGTTTGTCTGCCTTACTTTCTAACGATGAAATATCAAGTTTTATATGCTTATTTAATATGAATAATGATTGCAGGGCTAATGTTGATGTACAGGGACTTACCCGAAGCAATTTTGTAATGTGTATTATTACTGATTCATGTACTTTGAGTAGGATTTATGAAATCCGATGCAAAAACTTCTAGTGCCTCCAAGGAGAAAGGGAAAGGAATAGACAAGACACCTTGAGGCAAGGAGGACAAGGACTTGATGAAGCACAAATTCCAAGGTGTCCCCATACAATCCAGAGTCACCTCTCTCTGGAGAGATGTCACAGATACCAACATCGGCTAGGTCGATGTTGATGAATTCATACAAAGGATCAGGATGAACCCCAAGATAGAGAATGCAAAATTGATAAAGAGCAGTGGAATTGCCAAAGTTGTAGGCTTCTGGCCGGCCTTGGTGGCCCTAGAGTTGGTAATGGCATGCGTGGAAGCATATCAAGAGGAGACCTGAACTATAGTGGATCGGGATGGAAATATCCTTGTGGACATGTCCCCATTGGGTATAACAACAACTTTCCACATTCCTACCTACAATAGCATGGAGATCCCCACCATGGAGGAGTGCAAGGAACTATGGGAGTAGGATCCCTTGGGGTGAAAAAAGCTCATCAATAAGTATTGGTTAAAGGACAAGCGGGGTAGTGTTGGCAAGCTTCCTCAGGAGCTTTTTCGTAGCGATTTCTTTGAGGATTACCATGACCTCATAACTTTGCTAAGCCAAGTAATGGGCCTTCCTATTGCAGCCTTCTTCCAAGAATGGATGTTCTATTTCATAGAGCAGATTCTCTGTGGCAATGGTATCGCCTTCTATTGGGGAGAGATAATAAGTGACTACTTCCATGAGTAGTTTACAACCGTGAAGAAGACCTCCAAGTTCTTCATGACCTCCTACTTGGTGTATTCCCTTGCTGATCGATGGTATTATCAGGGATTGACGGTGGTGCCTAGTGATCCATCAGGGGTAGAGATCAAACCTTATGATAAGTACCCTCAATTGTAGTTCTGAAATATCAAAAGGGATTACTATTGGTTGAATGATGCATTCATTGCCCACATCATCCGGTCCGTAGGAGGTGACTTTCAAAAGAGAGTTTCTCATAGTGCAAGAGCCCTCCTCAGGAAATATGCCTTCCTCTACATTCAATTTCCTAAAGTTCACATACATCCGTGCCTAGGGATTTATGGAAGGACCGAACAAGCTACCCCGGTACCCAAATGACCAGATCATTCTATTGGAGCTGACCCAACAACTATGACATATTCATAGCATCCTGAGTGATAAGCATTTGGCAGGCCCACCTTACCCATTGGACTCGGTCAGGGAATGTACAATATTCATACCTCCCAGTGTGCGGGGTATTCAAAGAGAGAGTTGGCCGAGTACAACTTCCATCAATATACAGTTCAGCCTCGAATGGACCCATACGGACACAATAGGAAGGCACTAGGACGAGAGTATGGCCACCTCCACAACGTTGAGAAATTTTGGGCCAACTGCAAGGATGATCTTGAGGTGCGGTTGAGGCACTACATGCACATGACTGCCATCTATGTGCAAAGGATCAACCTATGCTCGGTTCCTGACCAGCTCAAAGAAGATGAAGACACAGTGATAGATCCAGGATATGATACCATCGCCAATTTTACGTTGCCTACGATTGAATGGAATGAACTAGAACTTGATGACATCAACATACTCACTAGGGCCTTCGAGATCTGAATAGGGGAGTGGATCGACCAACAGGTGGCCCAACTAAAATAGCAAGAAGTCGCCTTAACAATCAATGAATTAGAAAGTGAACCAAGTGGCTCCGATGGAGGGGCAGCTACCACTGCAATTGTGGAAGCATCTAACACACCATCATCAGTCAGGACCAAGAAGAGAGAGGAGGCCAGTGAGTAGTTGCCAAACCAAAGGTCTATGCTTGCAAGGCTTCTAAGCCCGAAACTTCCAAGATGAAGAGAAAGACAACTGGAGGCATGGGGATGATTGTGATGCCCAAGGGTCCACCCCTTGGGATCAGTAAAGAAGCATCTAGCTTGCTGAGGCCCCACCTACTACGATCACTGATGTTACCGCTGCTACCCCTACCCTACTTAACTCACTTGTAGTTTTCACTTCCTCCCCGCCTGCGGTGGACATCTCCATCCACCTTGCCTCCACTCCTCCAATCTTGTAGATTATTCCTATGGATTCATCATCTGCCATGATCTCGCCAGTCTACTCTTCTTCTATGTCTCCTTCCCTCCCCTTTGCTTCTATTGCTACTATGTCAGCCCTTAGTCTCCCTGAGTCTTTTGTAAAATCTATGCAAAATGTGCCATCCGAGCTCTCAGGGATGCTCACTAATGAAATGGATCAGGCTATGGCCCATGCTCCATCTCCCCTTCCCTCTATCAAACCACCGAGGATGGAGGCGACAATGCAAATATCAGACGAGCTTTATCGACAACAGCTAGAGGTTGTAATGAAACCAGAGGATGAGGAATTTGAGTACCACGAACATCCAATATTTGAATGCCAGGAAATTGATGAGGTAGCTTATGAGTCCTCCAGTGAGAGCAGCGAAGAGTAGGACACTGAACTAATCCCAGAATCAAATGATCCTGAGCTCAATGCAGAGTTGGGCAAGCAGCTCAAAGAGATTGAGGATAAAGAAGCCGCGGATCAGCTTGTGCGAAAAGAAGAGATTGCTACTCAAGAGACAAAGGGCACCAAGTCTCTTGTTGAGAGGCATGACCAGACCTTAGAGCATGACAAGGAAGCATCCCCTCATGAGGATGAGTAGGAGGATAACCCTAAAGGGCATGAATATAATCATAACGAAGAAGAGGGGGATGCTGAAAAAGAAGATCCACCCAAAGAGCAGTTGCATGCTAAATCCCCCGCTAGGAAGGAAACACTCGAACAAGACTTTGATGAGGAGAAAGAAGATGCAGGGACTAAAGAGAAGGCTCTTTTCATCAGAGCCATTGAACTTTAGAAAGGGGATAGTGATAGCCAAAGTGAACCACCTAGGGAGGAGCCCCAAGCACCCAAGTGGTTGCAGAGGCAGCTAAAGAAAAAGACTCCCACCTTAAAGGATCCCAAGGCAAGGCTGGAAGCCATCATGGCCAGAGAATAAATAAGCACCAAAAAGAAGGAGAAGAAACCAAAGATCAGATCAAAGGTAACCATGGATGCCTTAGGATCAAGGGCGGTACAGATAGAAACACCAATGGTTGGAGAATAGGGGATAATTTATAACCTCTCCACCATCAACTTGAGAGTGGCCACGAGGGAACAAAAGGTTGATCACCTCCAAGAGTCGGTCACCATAGTGGTACACCTTATCCAACAGGATAATATTTCAAAGGAGAAGTTCAAGGAACAAGTGGCCGATCTAACGACATATATTCAGCAGTGGTCATCCCTAGATGAACAACCCACCACGTCATCGACTCTTCCATAGTTGCTATCCCAAGAATAGATCAACAAGTTAGCAAAGAGAAGAAACTTAGACAAGACTATGGAAAACTAGTTCTGGCAGGTCTTAGACATGGGAAACATAGGCATCAATTTGGCTGTCTGAACAACAAATAAGTTTCTCGAAGTGCAGAGAAATTTCAAAGGTACAAAGTAGATCTGTGAGGAATTCCCAAGGAAATATGAAATGTCCTACCCAAAGATTCAGGCCATACTGGCTTTGCCGAGCGAGGTCTAGGAAAAGGACCTTGCTTTCAAGGATAAGGATCACTGGCTAGTGGATACATGGAGGCATGACTTCGATCATAGGAAAAGGAAGCTAGAGAAGATCCTGGAGCACATAGTTCTAGACATTGAATGGGCCAGGGAGACAAGAGAGGAATGTGCTCGGTACTTTGAGTTAATCACAGGGTACGAGCTGCCTGCAGCCGTGATTAAACTCGAGAATATAAAGCCCCACTTCCTAAAGATCATGGAAGATGGGATGTTAGCTGAAGTCACCACCGACTTCATGAGCTTCACTGTTCAGGCCTTCGCATAGTCAAAGCTTCTCAAAGACAATGTAGCCAAGTGTGAAGATGACTGAAAGAAACTTGTCAACAACTCCGAAGAATGGAGCTCTCAAATTTTGCAGTCTGACATCATGGAGTTTGACAAGTTCAAACCCTTGATTTTGACCTTTATAGAATATGTAACATCAAATAAGCACGAAGGCAACCCAGTCATCGATGAACAATTCCTTAAAGAATAGCTACAGCAGAGGGCAAACAACTACAGGACGAAATTGCTACAGTGTTGTCACTAGATGACAAAATAGGGGAAAGACAAAAATAGGTCTTATAAATGAAATATATTTGGGGGTAGGTGAAACCCTAATGTAAAGTGAATCTTGGCCACTCATTTTTCTTTTTGAAAACTATAAATAAGGCTCTCCTCCTCTCATTTTAGAGAGTTGAGTTGTTGTAAAGACATGCTGCTGCAATTATAATAGAAAATACAGTCATTTTCTGGTGTATTTCTGGGTTTCTCCACATGTTTCATGATTCTTCTCCCTTTAGTTAATAGTTTGCTTCAAGTTACTTTATTTTTTTCATTTCATTAGTTAGTTGTAGTGGATTTAGTCTGTTGTGTTTGGTTGTGAAGATTATTGTTGTGTGTATGCTTTCCTGGTCCATACTTTTGGTTATTTGCTGCTGGTAGATGACTATGTAAAGTTAGCCTGGACTTTAACTTCATTGCTGGTAATCAAACTTAATCTTTATCCACATTCCCATGGTGAATGAATGATGAATATCTGTAGTCCTTAGAAGATAGCATAGATTTCATGATATTGTGAGAATTCAGATTTAGTGAAATTCTATTTAAGGAAACTGTCCATAGTAGGAACCTCCATGATCACTGTTCATCGGTAGTTGCAGGTCCAGGAACCATCCTTCTCCCTCACCCTTTTTTCCTCTTTTTTAGAAACAACTTGTACTAAGGTTAATTGTTCATTGTAAAGCCAAATCTAATGAAACAATGGAGTCCAGGACTGTTGCCTGAACCTACAACAGAGTTCAGTAATTCCATATCCACGAAACTCCATTGATCGACCCAATTCTCCCATAGCTTTGACCACGTAAGACCACCTTGTGATTCCAACAAAATCACATCAAACAACTGATTTATCCCAAGCATCGTCATGACCTGACATCCGAGAGACCTTGGGATAGTGTTCTACAATTTGATTGTGGAAAATTATCTTTCAAGAGAGGTAATGCACCTACGTAGTACCTGTGTTGTGAAGTGCAGAAAAAAACCATCAATAGAACTAGCACTAGAAGGAGGGCCAAATGGATAAGCTGGATCGAATTGGGTCATTCTCCCCTAAGAGATTCCACTGTGTCTTGAGGTCTACATCAAATAAGGGAGAGTTACAGGAATTACAGCCCCCTACCCAAGCTAAAAGAGCTAAACAAGGGGAGCCATCCATCACCAATCCCACAGAGCAGCTCGTTGCCCTTTCACCTCCGTCTCCTTTGCCTTCACTGATAGCACTGACTTCTACTCATTCAATCCATACATCCTTCCAGGCTACAACTCCATTAGGGTTGAACGTTGCCTTTCAGCCAAACATAGTCACCGGCCCCGTTGTTGTCTCTTCGGTTGCTGCTGTCCCATCACAGTTACAGATCAATCTGGCGCAATTACCTCCACCACCTTTCCCAATGGTATGGCTGGGTAATAACCCATTTCCTCTCACTTTCAACCTCTACTATGATATGCCAAAGAATCCTGAGAATTTCTACACGAAGTTCAACTCTCGGGATCCATAGAGGACGACTGAGGAACATGTCAGGATCTTCGAAATTGCCCTGAAGAGTATGTAGATCATATATGAAGATGTAGCTTGCAGTCTCTTTCCCTACTCCTAAGGGGAGGAGGCCTTCTACTGGTACATCAATCTGCCAACCAGAACCATCAGTACCTAGGATCTTCTAAAAAGTGCATTTATGCAGAAGTTCAAGACCCCTGTTAGCCCTGCAGATTCATATTAACACTTCATGTCGGTTCAAAGGGAAATCAATGAACCAATCATCTCGTTCAATGATCGCTTCCACAGAGCATATACTCGGTTGCAAGCCCCATATGTTTTCAATGATGTTGTTGTCCTACCCGTTTACTATGCAGTGTTGGACAACCTCACTTCAGCCTTGGTAAAAAGGATGAGACCACCACCCGCCAGGTTGGTCGATGCATACGCTGAGGCTATTATTGCTAGCATAGATTTGTGGTAGAATATATTTGGTCCACTGCCTTCTCTTGGGAAAACTATGCATCTGACAAAAATAAAGGGACTCACGCAAGCTTTACAGCATTAGATGCCTTTGTTGAACCCAGTGCCGCAACTACTTATGGTTCCGCATCGTGGCTAGCCGATGAACCAGGCATATCCGATACCACACTACTTGCTGCCCCAATAGCAACAGTCACATCCACAATAATCTTAGATGCCAGCATACCTTCAAGCAGCGGAATTTCCACCCGCTCACCAAAATCAGCTGGTGGCACAACCTGTATTCCTTCAAAATGTCGCACCGCAACCAAACAACGCCGAAAAGGATAGAATCGATGAGCTTACAGAGATGATTAAGAAAATGTCAACCAAGATGACACACTTATTAAATCAGAATAACCAACTCCAAACATCGCAAAAGAGCATCTAGGCCAACCTTAATAGGGAAAACCAAGATCAACATGAAAATCAGGACAATCGGGAGGCTAGCACGTCATCAGGGCAAAATTATGATAGGAATCAGAACTCAGGTCAGAACTTCGATAGAAGACCCTTCCAGAGGAAAAACCGGACATGGAGTACATGCCCCAACAATGGAAGAATTCCCACGCCTCTCGATTAGCCTAACAACAATAGTAATGAGAACCCCGCAAGCGGAGTTTACTTGATAGAAGTTGCTTTATCGGGTTAGTGCCGCATACACAAGATGAGCCGTTATTCCAAACTAGACTATCCAGAATTTCAAACTGCAGCCAAGATTTTTCAAGTAGAAGTTTAGAATGCAGTCAACAATTCAGTATACAAGGACATTGTCCCATCCGACCCATATGACACCTCGGTGTTGGTACTAAACCAAGCCCCTTTCCCAAAGGCAGAATGCAACACCCCCGAACTGGATAATGCTAATTCAAGCAATCACGATGCGACGAGAGAGGTAAGTTTTGAAAGCCCTTTAGCCCAGCTTTTCGATTCAGTAGATAATGGTCCTGAAGATGATGAAGAAGAGCCTAGGGAGGATGAAGTCCAAATGTTTCACCAGCAGACTACCCCTTACAACCTTAGAAATAGACACGCCAGAGGCCATGCTAGAGGTCCTTTCACAACCTCCACCCCGCCAAACAATTTCAGCACCCCTCTCGATCCGAATGTAAACAATAATCTGGGTTTTCCACATACACCCACACGATATCTTAGCAGAAATAAATACCAAAACAATAGCCAAAATCCAATTGCCAGCCCCTCCCAAAATGTATCCTGCGATCAAGAAATTGAGTAGATGGGGGAGTATATTACTGAAGAGTTAAAAAAAGGTAAAGGTGTCTGCTACCAGGAACGCCTTCTTCAGGATGATAAATGGGACTCCACCATAGGGGTCAGCTCAGGAGGCTCCGGTGAAGAAGGTTTCTTTTAGTGATCATCCAAATGAGTTGGTTGTCAGGTAGATTTTTAATAGTAAGACTGACCCGCTAGCAGGTCAGCAGATGAACAAACAACCCGATAGGTTCACTAACCAACCATCAACCCTAGGAAAGGGCAATAAGAAAGATAAAGGCTAGGTCGCTCAGGTGGATGTATCTAGAGGATTGTTTCAAGGGAAATTCGAAACTCCTCCCTTTTTGACCACCATTCGGGTGTTTGGAAAGAACCTCCACAATTCTTTGCTCGATTCAAGTGCATCAGCCAATGTTATGCCCCTTAGTGTATCTAAAGCACTCGGGATAATGCCAACTCCTTCCTGGCTAAAAGTAACATAGCTTGACAAAACTGAAATCAACATAGTGGGGGAAATCAACAGAATACCCATGCAGGTTGCTGCCGACCCTCGGATCCAATAAACTATTGACATACAAGTGGCCAATATCCCAGATGCCTATGGTATAATCTTAGAAATTGATTTTATGAGGGAATTGAATGGATACACCATGAAAAACTACTCAAACATGTGGCTACCATGGAAAGGGATGTCGAATCAAATCCGGATTGACAAAGAGCCACGAATGAAATTTATGATTACTGAGTACATCAACACGAACAAGGTGTTGTATGCTGAAATAGTTCTGGGGAATTATTCCCTAGTATCATATCGGGATGAACGGGGATACACTGAAGATGAAGGAATGAGCGAGGTCTTTCTCGTACTATGTAGCTTGATGACTAATTTGAACAATGCTTCTCAAAGCACTGAGGTCCTCATCGAATTTGAAGATGAAGAGCTGGGAGAGGACGATAGTCTGGGACTGCTCGATGGTTTCTAGGATTTTATGGAGAAATGTGTGCATGACCAGCTCAATTTGGGAACTCGAATAAACTTCTAAGAGCTCTTGCTCCCTAACTGGTGCCATGTACACAATGTTGCTCACTCAGAATTTGACTATTGCCTATTCCAAACAATAATTGAACATGTTAAAAAATTGGTTGTTCCGGATGAGAAAGCAGGATTTGCATCAAGTGAACGAACATGTTCCATCCCTATGGTTCCTAAGGTAGCCGTCGAAATGCAGCCCCCACTCAAGGTGAAAGCTGGATCTGTCAGCCCTGCACCCAAGAATTCTCTTGGATTCTAGACGTTGTGTTTTGACAATTCTAAATCCAAGCACGAAGCTAGGGCAGGTTTCGAATTGATCAGTCCCAAAGGTAAATCATTCTTTTCTGCTCATAGATAGTAGTTTTATTGTACTAACAACGTGGCAGAGTATGAAGCCTTGGTCTTGGGACTCTTAATGATGTTAAGGAGAGGTGCCAAAATGCTCCAAGTGTATGGAGATTCGGAGTTAGTTGTAAAATAGGTCAGGAAGCTGTATTCCTATTATGATCAAAGAATCACTAACTATTGGCACCACGCATGGGATTTACTGGAAGGGATGGATGCATTCAACCTTCAGTTGATCCTGCAAGCACAAAATCATACCACCAATGCCCTGGCACAGGCAGTGAGCACACTGTAACCATTATCCCTATCTGGCCTCAGAAGATTCACGGTGGAGCTCACCTCTGTCCTGTTAGTACCAAATAATGTGGCTAATTTCCAGGTGTTCAATGATGAGAAACATATTCTGGATTTCATCACCAGTTTCGATGTGTTTGCTGCACACATAGTCGACAAAGTTGAACCCCAAGAGGTGGACTTGGATATAGAGGGGATCATCAACCTAAAAATCAACACCATCCCTAGGGGAATGGTTCAATTAGAGAGAATCTTTGACCTTAATCAAATTAGAGATCAATATCTACAAGCTGAAAAGGATACCATCAGCGGCCAATGTGACACTTACAACCTAGGAATGGTTGGAAATGCCAAGAATGTGTTCATAGGTAAGTTATGCACTCACGAGGAAAGAAAAGGGATTATCAAAGTGCTACAAAAGTACCATGATGTCATCCCTTGGAGCTATGATGATCTCAAGACATATGATACATCAATTATCGCACACACTATCCCTCTCAAGTCAGATGCGAAACCGTTTTGACAGCGGCAATGCCCTATCAATGCTCTATTGGAGCCAATAATATATAAGGAAGTACAAAAGTTGCTATCAGCTAGGATCATCTTTCTAGTTAGACACTCTACATGGGTAGCAAACTTGGCTCCTATTAGAAAGAAAAATGGAGAAATCAGATTGTGCGTGGATTTTCGCAATCTGAATTGAGCATCAGAGAAAGACAACTATCCTGTACCCTCGTTGGATGAGGTGTTACAAGTAGTAAACGATTCCCACATGATGTCCTTCCTAGATGGATATTCAAGATATAACCAAGTCATGGTGCAGTATGAGGATAGACACAAGACGACATTCACCACCAAGTGGGGAACATTCACATATAGAAGAATGTTATTTGGGCTAATCAATGCTGGTGCCACTTTCCAGCATGCTATGGATATTGCTTTCAAAGACTTGATAGGCAAATGTATAATCATCTACATGGATGATTTAATAGTATTTTCAAAACAACGGGGTAATCACGTTGGTGACTTATGCAAGGCCTTTGAGAGGTGCCATGCATTTGGGGTCTCCCTTAACCTGAAGAAGTGCATCTTTGGGGTCATTGAGGGTAAGCTCCTTGGACATGTCTTGTTAGAGCAGGGAATTTCTATTGACCCCGAATGTATCCAATCCATTATGAAAATCCAGTTGCCAAGCAGCAAGAAGGAATTAAAGTCTTTTTTTAGAAAGATCAACTTCATCCGCAAGTTCATTCCAGGTTTCGAGGAAATAGTTAAACCACTCAATGCCATGCTGAAACAAGACACCAAGGTTGAGTGGACTCCCAAAGTGAAGCAGGCTTTTGGGGAGATCAAGAAAGCAATTGTTGACGCCCCTATGTTGGTCAGCCCTAGTTACCTAAATCCTTTTTACATATACTCCTTTGCTTCAAATCAAACCTGTGCTAGTATTCTGACGCAAAAGGATGATGAGGGGAGCAAGCATCTGATTGCTTTCATGAGTTCCCCCCTGAAAGATGTCAAATTGCACTATCATAATGTTGAAAAACAAGCTTATGCCCTTGTTCAAGGATTCAAGAAGTTCCGACACTATATCTTGCGCAACAAAGTTTTTGCCATAGTTCTTGACCCCGCAGTGAAAACATTGCTTATGCAGAATGAGTTGGTGGAGCAAAGGGAAAAATAGATTGCGATGCTGCAAGAGTACGACATGGAGATCCAGTCGATGAAGCTGGTACGAGGACATGCACTTGCTCGAACAATGACAGAGGTAGTCCTCGATGCAGGACCTGAACTCATCGTACAACAGTACCAGCTGGAGGATGTCTCCCCAGGAGAATGGTATGATGACATAATGTACTACCTATTGAATCATAAATTTCCACCTCATCTCCAGTGAGTCAGAAGGCAAGCCCTTAGGTTGAAAAGCAGTAGCTACATGTTGTAGGGTGCTATATTGTACAAGAAGAATCATGAAGGTATCTATCTGAGATGCCTGGGAAAGGAGGAAGCTGACCACATTCTTAAGGAATTCCATGATAAATTTGGGACTGGCCATGGTTCAGGTTTATCAACTACACACCAGATATTGAGAGTTGGGTATTATTGGCCCACCATTTTCAAGGATGCCCACGGTCACGTTCGTACTTGTCATGTATGCCAGACTACTGCCGCTAGAGAAAGGAATGCTTTTGTCCCATTGCAACCTATTCTAGAGGTAAAACCTTTCGTGCAGTGGGGTCTCAACTTCATTGGCCCGGCAAGTCCTCCATCATCTATGGGACATAGGTACATTCTAACCACTTCGGATTACTACACTAGATGGATAGAAGCAATAACTTGTAGGCAATGCACAACTGAAGTAGTAACCAATTTCTTGGAAAGTTTTATTTTAAATCATTTTGGTTGCCCATATGCTTTAGTATGCGATAACAGCCCTATGTTTGCCTCACTAAAATTCACAAGTTGGGTCTTTGACTATGGCATCACCCTCAAATTCTCCTCTAACTATTATCCTCAAGGCAATGGCCTTGCTGAGTCCACCAATAAGAACTTGATCACCATGATCAAGAAGCTGCTAGATAGGAATCCCAAGGATTGGCACACCCAACTTCATTTTGCCTTGTGGGTAGATTGCACCTGCCAGAAGGCTGCCCTCAGGGATTCCCCATACCATCTAGTCTATGGCTTAGAGCCCGTCTTTCCCATACATTTGAAGATCTCGACCCTCCAGTTTATCAGTGACTTTTATGAAGGAGGAGACCTCAGAGAAACTCGCCTCACCGAGCTATTGCACCTAAAAGAAGTGTGAGACCGTGCATTAGAAATTTTTTCCAAACATTAAGATGTAGTCAAAAGATGGTTCAACTGCCGAGCCAAAGTTAAGGCCTTTCGCATTTATGATCTAGTCCTTTACTGGGACAGGGCCCATGAAAAGAAAGGGGGACATAACAAATTCAACAAGCTTTGGCTTGGCTCTTTCAGATTGCTAAAATCCTTGGAGATAATGCCTTCCACCTGAAGACTCTCACTGGTGAAAACGTCCCGTTGGCTGTCAACAGCCAGCACCTTAAGCATTATTTCTAGGCTTGAGCTCTTTTGGGAGCCGTCTATGTAAATACTTGTACATAGGTTAAGATAGGTTTCCCTACTTTGCCTTCTGGTTTTGCTTGTTGTCCCGACTATTGTGGTATTGGTTTTAGAAGAGTCTCCCTATTCTACTATGGTGGTTGTGCTTGGCCCGACAGATGGTTTGCCTCACTGCCCGCTTTTGTGTTGTTCTCTAGATAAGCCCTCATTCTCTATTGCTACTCTTTGAAAGCTCCTAAGCGTCGATTCTCAACTGTTGAACTCTGAACTAACCTAGGATGGCTATCTGCTTAAATCCCTATGTTTGTCATGGAATACACAAAAACACATTTTAAATATTTCCAATGGATGGTATAGTGATTACTGGGAAGAGGGGATAAGTGAAAAACCTAAAGTCTACTCCAGTGACCATTGCAATTTCCAATCCCATTGTGAGCTTCATTGCTTACGCGGTTGAACAAAAGAAAAGAGAGAGTGCTGAAAAGAAATGATCGATAAACGACATAAATAAAGTGAAAAACACAACCGTATGGGTGTACAAATATCTCTACCGGGGCTATGGACGCCTGGCTGGCAATAGAGCTATGTTCGTGGGGTCGCAGTGACAACTCCATCGAGACTATGGATGCCTAACTGGCAGCGGATCAATGTCTAGGTTACTTTTGGGGTTAGATGAACTATGTAGCTTATCTTCCATGACCAATGGTTATTTGTGTTGTCTCTGAGGAAAGGAAATGAACCCACTATGCACACACCTCCATGATGATTTTGTAGTTTGATTCAATCCCGCCTTCCTTGACCTATTCTTAGTTTAGATTTGAAAACTTGCTTAGGTATGTGAAATGAGAGATCATGGGTTTAGAATGAATGTTTATCTCTAGAACGTCAGGAGTGTTCTCCTAGTGGAGTCACCATTTGTTGTGCCTTTTGCACACACCCCCCGTTCAGAACGGGGACCCTCTCTTACCTCCTTTTCAATTTTTGGATCTTTGTTGTTTTGTCTCATTTTGTGTACCCATTTTTGTGCCCTGAGGGGTCAGCATTTTCCCCAAAGTCATATTTTAAGCTTGACCAAAGTTGCCCACCTTTCAAAATGTTGAATCTAAGGCTAATTCTGGTTTCCCTTGTCAAAAAGTCATTTTTTGGCATTCGCTGTGATCTCCCGAGTCTGGACACTCAGGTTTCCCCTACCAAATTTTTGCCCTGGTTCTACCATTTCAAATGGCAGCAGCGCTATGTCTTTTTAGGACCCAGATCCTAGATCTTAGGTTTCCCCTCCTGAAATTCCTCTTGGACTTTGCCATTTCGATGGCCACAGCTGGATAGCTTCTCGGCCACTGGACTCTAGGTCGCCTACTGCCAT
Source organism: Sequoiadendron giganteum (assembly GCA_007115665.2). Classification (NCBI taxonomy): domain Eukaryota; kingdom Viridiplantae; phylum Streptophyta; class Pinopsida; order Cupressales; family Cupressaceae; genus Sequoiadendron; species Sequoiadendron giganteum. The sequence continues at coordinate 710,206,381 of CM021103.1, forward strand.
CTACAATTTAAACTCACCAACTTTTTGGCTGCCGTACGGCTGAATTTAATGGTTGCATGAATGGCCATTTTGGCTATTTAAGCAAATTTTTTGGCCATCATTATCAACCGACCGAGTGATAGAAAATTTGAAGAGCTCCCTGATGTCTTACATTTTCCACCCCATAGTCCGAGCACCTTTTTTTTGACGTCTCCCATGCATTCAACAATTTATTCTTCAGGATCTTGAGGTAGGTTTGCTATTCACGCACCTCCTCCTTCTTTTGTGAAATTCAAAGTCTTGAGCCTAAAAAATTTAATAGTTGGGTTTGAAACTAGGTAAATTGATGCCCTCCCCTAAAAACCAATGTTTTAGAATTTCAAAAATCTATAGTTTGAGGCCTTGAGACTCAATCCAAAACCTAACCTTGCCGTGGCCATTCTCCAGAACAGTCATCGGTGTCTCCTGGGCCTGGGCCTTCCCGCAGCCGTCTGTGAAACTCAGAAACCGAACCTTCAAATTTAATGCGGTGAGGTACCTCCCGGACCCCGACCTCCGAAATTTCATCCTCGGAATTTCCTGTCCTATTCGCCATTTCAAACGACTGTCCTGGGACAACTTCCTAACCTTCGAACCCCGACCACATGAAGTTCGCGTCAAACTCCTAGATATCAATCTAAAGTCAAACTATCCCTGGGATCGTATCCTCAGGGTTCCTCTCTCAGGATTTTGTCTCACGTTCGCCATTCCAAACAGCTATCCTAGGATGACTTCCCGACTTTCGAGACTCGACTGTACCCCCTCTATCTCAAACTTGCCAAAGTGAATCAACATCGAGCGGTCTCCCGGACCCTGACCTCTAGAATGTCATCCTCGGAATTCCATGTCGCGTTCGTCATTCCAAACGGCCGTCTTGGGATGTTCTCCTGACTCTCGGACCTCAGTCCACTACTTGTCGAAACAAAAATCCAGATAAACTTGAGGCCCAAGCCTCTTCCAGATTCTGACTACGTAAATTCCCCTCCTAGGATTCTGTTCCATCGACACCATTCTAATGGCGAATTCGGTTCAACTTCCCGACCTCCAGGTCCCGATCCTCTGTTCACCGTCTAATTTCCCAAGTCCTTAAAATGTTTCCGGAGATTGCCCTCCGGAATTCCCCTTTCAGGATTCCTCTTCCTTTTCACTATCTGAAATGGCTGACCCATAGCCACTACCCGGCTATGGCAATCCGAGACCCGGATTCTAATGCCCGGAGTTCCATCTCCCCTACGTCGTTTCCAATGGTTGTCCTGCGTCTGATGCCTGAACTCCCAAATGAAGGATTAAATGACCTTCAAATCCAAAATGAATTTCGACCCACTTGCTAAAATCAGGTTTTCCTTCATGGCAACCTTTAATCGACCAAATCCAACACCGAAAAATTCCTTTGGGGATTCCATCCTCAATTTGCCCTTTCAAACAACATTCTGCTAAGGGAATTCCGGCCCTAGGAACCTGATTTGTCTACCTTACTTTCTAACGATGAAATATCAAGTGTTATATGCTTATTTAATATGAATAATGATTGCAGGGCTAATTTTGATGTGCAGGGACTTGCCCAGAGCCGTTTTGTCATGTTTATTATTATTGATTCACATCCTTTGTGCAGGATTTATGAAATCCAATGTAGAAACTTTCGATGCCTCCAAGGAGAAAGGGAAAGGAATAGCCAAGAAACCTCAAGGCAAGGAGGACAAGGACCTGATGAAGTACAAATTCCAAGGGTTCCCCATACAATCCAGAGTCACCTCTCTCTAGAGAGATGTCACAGATACCAACATCGACCATGTCGATGATGACAAATTCATACAAAGGGTTAGGATGAACCCCAAGACAGAGAATGCAAAATTGATAAAGAGCAGCGGAATTGCAAAAGCTGCAGGCTTCTCGCCGGCCTTGGTGGCCCCAAAACTAGTAATGGCATGCGTGGAAGCATATCAAGAGGAGACCCGAACTATAGTGGACCAGGATGGAAATATCCTTGTGGACATGTCTCCGTCAGGTCTAACAACAACTTTCCACATTCCTGCCTACAAGAGCATGGAGACCCCCACCATGGAGGAGTGGAAGGAACTATGGGAGCAAGATCCCTTAGGGTGCAAAAAGCTCATCAATCAATATTGGTTAAAGGACAAGCAGGGTAGTGTTGGCAAGATTCCTCAGGAGATTTTTGGCAATGATTTCTTCGAGGATTACCATGAACTCATAACTTTTCTAAGCCGAGTAATGGTCCTTCATGCTGCGGCCTTCTTCCAAGAATGGATGTTCTATTTCACAGAGTAGATTCTTCGTGGCAATGGCGTCGCCTTCTATTGGGGAGAGATAATCAGTGACTACTTCCACGAGTAGTTTACAACCGTGACGAAGACCTCCAAGTTCTTCATGACCTCCTAGTTGGTGTATTCCTTCACTGATTGACAACATTATCAGGGATTGACGGTGGTGCCTAGTGATCCATCAGGGGTAGAGCTCAAATTTTATGATAAGTACCCTCAGCTACAGTTCCAAAATTTTAAAAGGGATTACTATCGGGTGAATGATGCATTCATCGCCCACATCATCCAGTCCCTAGGAGGTGACTTTCAAAGGAGAGTTTCTCATAGTGCCAAAGCCCTCCTCAAGCAATATGCCTTCCTCTACATTCAATTTCCAAAGTTCACATACATCTGTGCCCAGGGATTTATGGAAGGACCGAACAAGCTGCCTCGATACTGAAATTACCGGATCATTCTATTGGAGCTAACCCGGCAGCTATGACATATTCATAGCATGCTGAGGGATAAGCATTTGGCGGGCCCGCCTTACCCCATTGGGCTCGATCAAAGAATGTACAAGATTCATACCTCCCAATCTTGAGGTGCGGTTGAGGCACTACATGTGCATGACCACCATATATGTGCGAAGGATCAACCTATGCCCAGTGTGTGTTAGAGAATGTGGACTAATTAAATAGAAAATTAACACACCAAGGAGACATTATATTAAAGAAAACTAATCTAGAAAGCATAAACACAAACTCTAAAACAACAACTTCTTCAAATTCGTCCCATTGTCCTCTATCTCTCAGGAATTTGATTAAAGATGTTGGCTCTCAGTTGTGCAAACAATAGTTTTGTTTGAAATGATCACTTAAGAGAATGAGATTTAATGAAAGTGCATGTGCATTGCTAATATACTCTAAGCTATGAAATTAAAAAAGCTAAAATGTTGATTATGTTGATATGTTGGTTTGAATGCAATTATAGTAATTGCGCATGAATTCTAGATTTTCAAGTCCTTTTCAACTCATAAGAGGGTTGTATTTATAGATTTTTGAAGGCAAGGAATCCAGTTGGCAAGGATCAACGGTTGAGTTCAAACCTGTTAAAATGAATAGTGAGAGATCGAGAATTTGAAAAGAAGATGGAATTTCAAGAGACAGATGGAAAATGAAGAGACAAATGAAAGATGTGTCCATAATTAAAATAGATAATATTTAATTATGTGTGAGAAAAAAATGAAAAGGCTTTAATTAAATATTGAAAATATTTAATTATGTGAGAGAAATGAAAAGCCTTTAATTAAATATTGAAAATATTTAATTATGTGAGGAAAGTGAAGAACTTTGAAAATGTTTTAATTAAATATTGAAAATATCTAATTAAATGTGACATGAAGAATATCATTTAAATTTAGAATTTAAACTTGTGATAATTAATATAAATAAATTGTGAAATCTATTTAATTAATTAAGAAGAAGATATCATTAATTAAATAAATTTCTTTATTTAATTCAACTAGAAGAATTGAAAAAATGAATTATATAAATAAATAATTAAATTTATTTATATGTAGATGACTTAAGAATATTAATTAAATAATTCATATTTAATTAATTAACAGGTTTGGTTAACTGTGACCATTCTTAGATGTGTACATTTTTCCCCTCTTTGAAGTGATGTGTTTTACGCATTACTTCAAAGAATTTTCCCTAGATTTTTAGAAATTACCGATGCTATATGCCCTCTTGGGTGATGAATCAAATAAAGATGATTTTTGAAAATTTTTACAGCTTTTCTATCTGATTCATCGACCGATAAAGATGATTTGATAAAAATCCCTATTGAAATATTGATATGAAGATGTTGAACGTTGATTTTTCCCCGATTGATGATGCTTTTCGATTGATTCAGCATGTGATAGTGAATTTGTGATGATTGATTGATGATAACTGATAAGAATGATAGGATAGATTGATTGAGATTATGCAAATCAGATGTGATGGATATGATAATGATCATGTACGAACTAATATGGATGCAATCTATCTAATATGCAAACTAAAATGCAAAGTTGTCATTTTGTGAGCTACTTTATGCTTTACGTTTCATCATTGAGCCTTTTGATATGTTGGAAGTTAGTACAAGCATCAAAGTGTATGTTAGCACCAATGATGACCTGAGTAATGCTTTCATGATGTTTGATATAGCAAGTTAATACAAGCATCGAGGTATAATTGAACCAAGATGACCTAAGTATTGTTTGCATAAACAAACAAAAGTTAACCATTTTCCTCTTCAAATTATGAAATGTCATCAATGATACATTGTAGAGCATGTCCCACGACAAATTTGCACAATACTAATGATTGGCTTACAAACAACAAGTAAAGAAAAATCATACTTCTTCCTTGTGATTCTAGTTCAGTACATCATTGAACCACTCCAAAGATATGATGTCATCCACTATAAAAACAACAATTGCAACTGATTTGTGTTAATTTTATCATTCATTTTATTCAGATTAAGATCATCCTATTTGTTTTAAACATCTGACAAAATAGTCATGTGGGCTCAGTCTAATTGGATAAGACTGTTGTTTCGACATTTTGATTTTAGACACATGCTGCCGACTACCTACTAGAAAAGCTCCAAGAAGTGAATTGCATGATGATATCAGTGCTCTATTTTGAGATTTTGTTGAAAACCAAGCTAAGGTTGATTGATCAAATTGATGGATTGATAGTTTGACTAAGTGTGTTAAGCCAAACAAAGATGATAATGAACTTGTAAACCCAAGGAAGTCATGTTATCCTAGAGTAAACTCGTTCATAAGATGATAGTTTGACTAAGTGTGTTAAGTCAAACAAGGTGATAATTGATTGGATTCGATTGATCAAGATTGATGAAGCTTGATTTGGAACAAAATTATTTTGATGATTTGATGTGACATTGACACGCAAGTTAGATGTGACTGATATGAATTGTTCAAATTGATGTTCGACGAAAGATAAAACTTGATAAGGAGCGTCTTCTTGTCAAACTATTCCATGGGCTAGTGATTTGGATCATTTGGCTCACAAATGCTTGAACAATTTGATTTTACGTCTTCCAATGTTCAGATCACCACATAAGTTGGAGGATATATATCAAGATTCATTCCTAAAGCAAGATGTAAACATTTGCTCCCAATTTCTAGCAATGTATGGAATGCCATGGGTGGATTCTTGAATAGGTGTATAGATAGATACTATAAGCATGCAAAGGATGCCAAGGATTATCTTGTGAAAAGATAAGGTGTTCAAACAGAGGAATGCTTAGTCGGATAATGCTTCAAGGCTCAAATAATGTTTGGATTGGATAGGATCAATGAAAATGACCCATGTCAAGATGTTTACCATAAACAAGTGTAAAGTGTTTACCAAAATTTTTCGAGATCAAGATAATGTAAATAGATGGTAATGAGCTAGATAAACGATTCATGGATGAACGGATGATATGGCTGTAATGTTGGCTTTATTATGGATGTGATAAGATGCTTTCTCCTGAATTGGTGCACGTAGATGCTCGATTCTACACACGACACCTATCCAAAGTGCCATCAAAATAGTTTTTGCTAGAGGATGATTTTTCTCTTTACTATTTCCAATCCTTTTTTTCATTTTTGATTTTGATTTTTTTTTTTTTTTTATTATAGTTTTTGATTTTTTTGTATTTTTGAGAGATTTTAAGTTGATGTTGAACTACCTGGTAGTGTTGATTTTGATGCTTCTATCATAATGTGCCATCGATATCCTGCTTGAAGAAGTTGCTTTGCCAAGATACATGCACTTGAATGGAACTTTTGAGATCCCTGATCTGCTTTGTTGATACTGGAGTTAACTTCATCTTTGTGCACACATCGCGATAGAGTGCCTTTTGAATCCTTATGATGAACAGTTGTTGCCAACACATGGTCAATGAAAGAATTGGATATTATGTGTGGAGGCATGGATGGAGTGCGTTTAGGAATAAAAGGTGGATTAGTTGAAAGTTTGGAACCTTTGACTCTCCAAACTTGGGAAGATGAGCAATGATGAGTGGATATGGAAGTGTGCATGGAATTAGGACCAACTGCTTGATACACTTTGTATGTTGCTTGAGAAGCTTTCTTTTTCCTTTATGGACATCTTTGATGGATACTTGCCCCTTTTTAATTTTTCCCCATAGTTTCTTTGACTGATGGAGTTTGATAGGGATAAAATTTCTTTGTATTTTTTGGTATCCAAGTGTATTTGATTTGTCTGATATGATTCTTAGCTTCTTTTTCTTTGATAACGTTCTTCATGCTTTGATTCAAGTCTTTCTTTTGACGTTGGTCCCAATTTATGGATGGGTTGATGGGTGGATGAAGATTCATGACGTGGCTGGTTGTAGTATTGGCATTGGTTTCATCATAAAGATTCTTTGTGCCCCCTATGTTGAAATTTTCTTGAGACAAAGTTGCCCCCAATTTTTTGAAAGTATTACTGATATGTTGAGATCCCTTGATTGTAGAATAACCAAGGTCTTGATGCTTAGGGTTTCCAATAATCTGCACTGGTTCTAGGATACCTTGTTCATGTAGGCCTAATCTTCTGCCTTGATAATTCGTCTGCTGAAAAAAACTATTTACAATAGGATATGATTTACCTTGGAAATAAGGTGCTAATCCTTCTCTGCTCTATGGTGGATCTTCAAAAGTGACAACTTCCTTATTGATAAGATAATTTTCCCTTACAAGGGTGACTGATCCAAGTTTATAAGTGATAGGATCTTCCATAAGTGGGATGAATGCTTGATTGGTATGTTTATCTTGATCTTGTAATGCTCCTTCAAGAGGTGTTGGTGCTTCATTTTCCTTGTGAAAGTGTTCTTCATGATTCATTCTTGATATGCTTTCACATGATGTTTTTGATTCACAACTTTTGTAGAAGCCTTCTTCATGACCCATTTATGACATGTCTCTAGATTTCTCTATATTTTGACCATGTGTATAAATGTTAAGAGTAAGAGACTCTTGTTCCTTGGTAAGAGTATCAGACTCTTGTTTTGAATGACGATAATCTCTGTGTCCATCCAAAGAAAGCATATTATGGGTAGATTGAGGAGTATGTGCTATATGGATATGATCATCATTTGCGATATCTTGTATAAATGGGAGAGTGCCCATTAGATCATTGTAGTATCTTGGAGATACAAATCCTTGATCTTGACTAATTCTGGAATTACTTTCGACATGTTTTGGATCAATTTCTTGACATGGGTCGATTTCAAAGGATGGATTGCTTTCAAAGGGTTTTTGGACATCATCATAAGGCATGGAAAGTGGCTCAATATCCTTCTAATCTTTGAGTGAACTTGGATCAAATGGTGAGTTGAGGATTCTTTCATTGTTCACAACCATGAGATCGAAGGATGTCAATATGCCTTGGGAGGGACCATTGCTAGACCTTGGTGATAGCTGTTGATCATGCTTTGAAATATGTTCTTGAGATATGTCCTCTAACTCATTAGGCATTGTAGAGACATTTTCATTATGATCATTGGTTAATGGATCATGGATTATGTCAATAGGATCAAATATCATCAACACTCCTTGAAATAGATCTTTGTAGGAGGGGTCTTGATCATAACTAAAAAATGGCTCTTGATGAATGTTGATTTGATCACTAGATGGGGTAGCCATATCTTCATAGTGCTCATTGATGGATTGATTTTGATCATTGTCTCCAACAGTTATGATGGAGAAATTGCCAATGTTTTCAACCATATGATCAAATGATGTTGACATTTCTTGAAGAGGTGTGATGAGCCCTTCATATGAGGATGATGGGATACTTTGATCTTGAATTGGAAAAGAATGATTAGATGAAAGAGATGGAATAGCTTGATCATTAGATGGAAGGGAATCTTTGGATAGGATGGAAGAATTTTCACGCTCCTGGGATGTGATTGAGTAATGAGAGGGTATGGATTCATAAGATGGGGTGGAGGGAGGACTTGGACGAATATTTTTTTCTTGAGATGGAAGAGGAGTATCATGGGTGAATAATGAAAGGAGGGGATCATCATATGATTCTTGAGATATGGGATCTTGATCAAAGATTGGAAGGGTTTGTAGAATTTTAGTATCATGGGATGGAGTGGAGAGAATTTTTTGATCGAGATGTGTAGATTGAAACGAATCATTGGATGTAGAGGATATGATAGAAGAAGTTAATTGAATGGGATCATTGAATTGGGTGGAAGAACCATGAGGTTCATTTTGAATTATGGGAGATGAAGATAAATGCATGGCATGAAAGGATTGGTAAATGTTATTTGATGGCTTAGATTTGGGTTTCCCCTTTAACCTTTGCAAAAATTCAGAAACATTGAATTTGGTTGATGTTGTTTTTGGAGGAGAAGAGGTTACATTCATATTTCTATCAAAGGAATTTTTATTTGTGCCCCCTTTTATTTCCTTCATTTTCCTTTGGAATGCTCGAACTTGTTGGGTAAGAGTACTAATATCATTTAAGGGAGTTTCCTTCTTTTCAGGATTCTCTTTAATTTTCTTCATATTGTATTCAGAGGGCAATTTGGCACCTTGGTTTGCCAATAAAAGAAAGTATCCTTTTTTATTTTGCTCTAAGATCTTTTCCATAGTTAAGAGAAATTGTGGATCTTGTTTAGCTTCTTGAAGCATTTCTTCTGTTATCTCTTGATTTGAACCATTTCCATAAAGCCTATGAACAAGATTTTCTTCCCTATCACCCATATTTTAAAGTGGATATCTTCTTTCGTCTTCTTCATTTTCAAGACTTTTTGGAAATAGGCATATGCTTACACCAAATTTCAACTAACTTTGATCACAAAATGAGAGAGTGCAATTTGTGGGATATCTTAGTTAGAATAGAATGAGAATTCTATGACTAAAGAAATTTCTAATTTTTAGCTCGTGATTCCCTGGTTGGAAGGATGATGATCCTGTTGTGGGAATTAAAATAGAAATCAGAAATAAAGGTGATGTTGCACTTTGTGATGTTTTGATCGTAGTTTGTGAAAATAAGGATTTTGCAAAAGCTTAATGTTTCCAAGTTTTTCTCTATTTCCAATCCCTTAACATAAATTTCACGGTTTGATTTGCCAAATTCTTGTTTTTTCTGGATGATCTTATCTGAATTAATGTTTTGAAAACATAGCATGCAATAGGAAGACAATTGCTTTTAAAGACATAGAATCTAAAAAATTGAGTGTATGTTCTTGAGATTTTCACAGGTTTTGAACAAAATAAGCATTCCAAGCAGACTCACTCTTAATTGTCAAATAGGTCATCATAGAAATCATAGCCCATAGCTTGAAATCGCATCGACTCACACAGCCATGTCACCCCCTAGAGGGTGCCCGTGTTTTTTTCTTTTCCAGGTGTGTACTCAAGGTGATGAAAGTGGATACCGAATCCCCTGAGAAAATGATCTATGGCAATTATATGGTGAGTGTCTTGGGGATAGATTCTTCCCTCCCCTTGCACTATGATTAAAATGATGTTTGGATACTGACATGGCTGGCTTTCTACACTATGGTTCATAGTCAAGGTTTCCGTTCGGCACGACAATAGATAAACTCCCTCAAGAGACCTCCCAATCTTTAGAACAAAGATTGTGGGGATGGTTATCCTGCACATTGCCATCGAATTGCAGACTTTCCCTGAATTCGATTTTGATTATAGTGGGTTGGAAAACCTGGCTTTGGTTGTTCCCACTTAGGTTATTCCTCTTGGGTGAGTACTTTTTCTCACAAGAGCAGGCCCTCTAAAGGATGTAATCAAGCATAAACATTGCATGAAAAATGAAAAGGCAGTCTGATATTTTGGTCACCCAGTTAAGGGGAGAGCATAGACCTATCGCCAAAGATAAAGCAAACAATGTTCTTTTTATAGCACCAAATGACAATGAACTAAACTAAGTGAAGGTGTTGCTTCACAATAGGCATAGAGTTCATTTTAACTGCAAAATAGCATGTGGTGACTATCCTAAGATTGATAAATTCTAGATTTTAATTTTTTATCCTAGGATTGGTTCATTTTATTCCCCATACATCAATAAAATAACTGGTCGAGGTCGCATCGGATCCAGAAAACAATTTAAGAATGAGATTATAATTGCTCCCAAAGTGTTTAAAAACACTTGTTACAATCATGTGATAATGCTTTTTATTTTATTTTCATGCTCCATGGTCCTTTAAAATCTACAATACAAGCTCTAAATGTTAGATGGAATCAAGAAACAAGAAGATATAAGGGTTAGATAAATGATTAAGCATAACAACCCTAAAATTTAGACGAAGTTTCATTGTGGTTTGAAATTAAGTGATAATTTGAAAATTTTAAATTTGTAAAAGTTTATAAAAACCTACACCATTAGATAGATTATGAAATTCTACCCCATTTCAAAAAAAAAAACTCTGAAAAAGACCAAAATATGACCAAGATATGGCCATTTTAAGATTGACTAAAAAAAATTAAAAAAATCAGAAACTGTATGCGCTAAAACAATCCATGGATGCACCGAAACAGTCCCTAGATGTGCGAAAATAGTCTCTGGATGCGCGAAAATAGTCCTTGGATGCGCCAAAACAGTCTGTGGATGCATCGAAATAGTCTGTGGATGCGCTAAATCGAGACTCGTATGCACTAAAGCGAATTTTCTAGTCCATCACCTATAAAAACATAAGATTTTCTGCCAAAAAAGATTAATACGAGGGGATGCCCCACAGTGGGTGCCAAAAATGTGTGTTAGAGAATGTGGACTAATTAAATAGAAAATTAACACACTAAGGAGACATTATATTAAAGAAAACTAATCTAGAAAACATAAATGCAAACTCTAAAACAACAACTTCTTCAGATTTGTCCCATTGTCCTCTATCTCTCAAGAATTTGATTAAAGATGTTGGCTCTTAGTTGTGCAAACAACAACTTTGTTGAAATGATCACTTAAGAGAATGAGATTTAATGAAAGTGCATGTGCATTGGTAATATGCTCTAAGCTATGAAATTAAAAAGCTAAAATGTTGATTATGCTGATATGCTGGTTTGAATGCAACTATAGTAATTGTGCATGAATTCTAAATTTCCAGGTCCTTTTCAACTCATAAGAGGGTTTCATTTATAGATTTTTGAAGGCAAGGAATCCAGTTGGCGAGGATCAACAGTTGAGTTCAAACCTGTTAAAATGAATAGTGAGAGATTGAGAATTTGAAAAGAAGATGGAATTTTAAGAGACAGATGGAAAATGAAGAGACAAATGAAAGATGTGTCCATAATTAAAATAGATAATATTTAATTATGTGAGAAAAAAATGAAAAGACTTTAATTAAATATTGAAAATATTTAATTATGTGAGAGAAATGAAAAGCCTTTAATTAAATATTGAAAATATTTAATTAAATGTGACATGAAGAATATCATTTAAATTTAGAATTTAAACTTGTGATAATTAATATAAATAAATTGTGAAATCTATTTAATTAATTAAGAAGAAGATAACATTAATTAAATAAATTTCTTTATTTAATTAAACTAGAAGAATTGGAAAAATGAACTATATAAATAAATAATTAAATTTATTTATATGTAGATGACTTAAGAATATTAATTAAATAATTCATATTTAATTAATTAATAGGTTTGGTTAAGCGTGACCATTTTTAGATGTGTACACCCGGTTCCTGACCAGCTCAAAGAAGATGAAGACACAGTGATCGATCCAGGATATGATGTCGTCGCCAATTTGTCACTGCTTGCGATTGATTGGAATGAACCAGAACTTGATGACATCAACATACTCACTAGGCCCGTCAAGATCTGAACAGGGGCATGGATCGACCAATGGGTGGCCCAACTAAAATAGCAAGGAGTCACCTTGACATTCAAGGGATTAGAAAGTGAACCAAGTGGCTTCGATGGAGGGGCAACTACCGCCGCAACTAGGGAAGCATCTAACACACCATCATCGGTCAGGACCAAGAAGATAAAGGAGGCCAGTGAGTAGCTACTCAAACCAAAGGTCTATGCTCGCAAGGCTTTTGAGCCCGAACCTTCCAAGAAGAAGGGAAAGACAACTGGAGGCATAGGGATGACTGTGATGCCCAAGGGTCTACCCCTTGGGATTAGAAAATAAGGATCTAGCTCATCGAGCTCTCCACCTACTACGATCACTACTATTATCGCTGCTATCCCTACCCCGCTTACTTCACTTGCAGTTTCTGCTTCCTCCCTGCCTGCGGTGGACATCTCCATCCACCTTGCCTCCAGTCCTCCAATCTTGCAGATTATTCCCATGGATTCATCATCCGCCATGACCTCACCAGTCTCCTCTTCTTCTATGTCTCCTTCCCTCCCCTCTACTTTCACTGCTACTGTGTCAGCCCTTAGTCTCCCTGAGTCTTTTGTAAAATATATGCAAAATGTGCCATCCGAACTCTCAGGGATGTTCACTAATCCAATGATTCAAGCTGCAATAGCTCAGGCTATGGCCCATGCTCTAGCTCCCCTTCCCTCTACTGAACCATTGAGGATGGAGGCGACAATGCAAATATCACACGAGCTTGAATGATGATAGCTAGAGGTTGTAACGAGACCAGAGGAAGAGGAATTTGAGTACCACGAACATCCACTGTTCGAACGCCGGGAAATCGATGAGGTAGCTTATGAGTCCTCTAGCGAGAGAAGTGAAGAGCAGGACGCTGAACTAATCCAAGAATCAAATGATCCCGAGCTCAATGTAGAGTGGGGCAAGCAGCTCAAAGAGATTGAGGATAAAGAAGCCAAGGATCGGCTTGTGTGAGAAGAAGAGATTTATGCTCAAGAGACAGAGGGCACCGAGTCTCCTGCTAAGAGGCATGACTAGACCTTAGAGCATGACAAGGAAGCATCCCCTCATGAGGATGAGCAGGAGGAGAACCCTGAAGGGTATGAATATAATCAGAACAAAGAAGAGGGGGATGCTGAAAAAGAAGATCCACCTAAAGAGCAGTTGCATGCTGAATCCCCCACTAGGCAAGAAATGCTCAAACAAGACTCCGATGAGGAGAAAGAAGATGCAGGGACTAAAGAGAAGGCTCTTATTATCAAAGCCATTGAACTTGAGAAAGGGGACATTGACAGCCAAAGTGAACCACCTAGGGAGGAGCCCCAAGTACCGGAGTGGTTGTAGAGGCAGCTAAAGCAAAAGACTCCCACCTTAAAGGATCCCAAGGACAGGCTGGAAGCCATCATGGCCAGAGCACAAATAAGCACCAAAAAGGAGAAGAAACCAAAGATCAAATCAAAGGTAACCATAGATGCCTTAGGATCAAGAGCGGTATAGATAGCAACATCGGTGGTTGGAGAATAGGGGATAATTTATAACCTCTCCACCATCGACTTGGGAGTGGCCACAAGGGAACAAAAGGTCGATCACCTCCAAGAGTCGGTCACCACAGTGGTACACCTTATCCAACAGGATAGGATTTCAAAGGAGGAGCTCAAGGAACAAGTGGCCGATCTAACGGCCTATATTTAGTAATGGTCATCCCTAGATGAATAGCCCACCACGTCATCAGCTCCGCCATAGTTGCTATCCCAAAAATAGATCAACAAGTTAGAAAAGAGAAGAAACTTAGACAAGACTACAAAAAACTGGTTCTGACAGGTCTTAGACATGGGAAACACAGGCATCAATTTAGCTGTCTGGATAGTAAATAAGTTCCTTGAAGTGTAGAGAACTCTCGAAGGCACAAAGTAGATCTGTGAGGAATTGCCAAGGAAATATGAAATGTCCTACCCAAAGATTTAGGCCATACTGGCTTTGTTGAGTGAGGTCTAGGAAAAGGACCTTGCTTTCAAGGATGAGGATCACTGGCTAGTGGATACATGGAGGCGTGACTTCGATCATAGGAAAAGGAAGCTAGAGCAGATCTTGGAGTGCATAGTTCCAAACATTGAATGGGCTAGGGAGACAAGAGAGGAATGTGATTGGTACCTCAAGTTAATGACAGGGTACGAGTTGCCTACGACCGTGACCAATCCCGAGAATATAAAGCCCCACTTCCTAAAGATCATGGAAGATGGGATGTCAGCTGAAGTCACCACTGACTTCATGAGATTTTTCGCCCGAGCCTTCACATAATCAGAGCTTCTGAAAGACAATGCAGACAAGTGCGAAGATGACTGGAAGAAACTTTTCAACAACTCCCAAGAATGAAGCTTTCAAATTTTGCGGTCCAACATCATGGAGTTAGACAAGTTCAAACCCTTGATTTTGAGCTTTATAAAATATGCAACATCAAAGAAGCACAAAGGCAACCCAGTCATCGACGAACAATTCCTTAAAGAATAGCTACAGCAGAGGGCAAATAGCTACAAGACAAAATTGCTACAGTGCTGTCACTAGATGACGAAATAGGGGAAAGATAAAAATAGGTCTTATAAATCAAATGTATTTGGGGGCAGGTGAAACCCTAATGTAAAGTGAATCATGGCCACACAATAGAATCAAATCTTGGCCACTCATTTTTCTTTCTAAAAACTATAAATAGGGCTCTCCTCCTCTCATTTTAGAGAGTTGAGTTGTTGTAAAGACATGCTGCTGAAATTATAATAGAAAATACAGTCATTTTCTGGTGTATTTATGGGTTTCTCCACATGTTTCATGATTCTTCTCCCTTTAGTTAACAATTTACTTCAAGTTACTTTGCTGTTTTAGTTTCATTAGTTATTTGTAGTGGATTTAGTATGTTGTCTTTGGTTGTGAAGATTACTACTGTGTGTATGCTTTTTTGGTCCATACTTTTGGTTATTTGCTACTAGTAGATGACTATGTAAAGTTAGCCTGGACCTTAACCTCATTGTTGCTAATTAAACTTTATCTTTATCCACATTCCCATGGTGAATGAATGATGAATATCTACAGTCCTTAGAAGATAGCATAGATTTCATGATATTGTGAGAATTCAGATTTAGTGAAATTCTATTTAAGGAAACTGTCCACAGCAGGAACCTTCATGATCACTGTTCATCGGTAGTTGCAAGTCTAGGAAACATCCTTCTCCCTCACCCTTTTTTCCTTTTTTTAAGAAACAACTTGTACTAAGGTTCATTTCTCATTGTAAAGCCAAATCTGATGAAACAATGGAGTCTAGGACTGCTTCCTAAACCTGCAACAAAGTACAATAATTCCATATCCACGAAACTCCATTGATTGACCCAATTCACCTACAACTTTGACCACGTAAGATTGCCTTGTGATTCTAGCAAAATCACATCAAACAACTGATTTATCCCAAGCATCGTTATGACCTAACATCCGAGAGACCTTGGGATAGTGTTCTGCAATTTGATTGTGGAAGATTATCTTTCAAGAGAGGTAATGCACCTATGCATTACCTATGTTGTGAAGTGCATAAAATAACGATCAACAATAGTTATACTTGGTGTTTGTGAAATTGGCTGACGGTGAATTCTTGGTTTCCAAACTGGAGGCTTTTCCTTTTGTGTGGTCATGTAATGGGTTCGTGAAGACCTTATGATCACTGTTCTTGGTATTTTTCTGCCCATTGACCTCTATGGTTCCATTTTCAACAAAGTCTTGGATAATATTCTTTAGTTGGAAACATTGTTGTAGGTTGTGTCCTCTTATTCGATGATAGTCATAATAGGTTTTGTCATCCCACCAGGAAGGTTTAAACTATCCAAGATCATACTCTCTTGGTTCCAAAGGTTTAATGAGATTATGTTTAATCAACTCTTTGAAAATAACCTCGATTGGTTTCCTAAAGGTGTAAATTCACGTGTAGGAAATCTCCATTGATGTGGTCTTTGTTGTTGTGAATTTTGGACATAGTTAGCTGTTTGATTTGGACTATTCATCATGTCTTGATTTTGGTTGTATCCTCTAAGTGTGATAATTGGTCCCATATGTATGATTTTAGCATCAACAATGCCATCATTTGTAACATTTTTGTTTCAAGACTAGAATTTGTTTCTATCATTTGGTGTGTTCTGATGTTGGACAACCGAATTTATGCCTGGTACCTTAATTTCTCCTTTGTCTATAAGACCTTTCTCAAGGATGATGCCCTCTTGTACCAGGTCTGAGAATGAAGTACAACAGTGTACCCTTAAGTCACTTCACAGTTTTGGATTGATGTTCTCTAGGAATATCACAAGCTTTTGCTTTTCTAGTATTTCAACTGGACATCTGCTAGCTAGAATTCTCCATCTTTGAAAGAAAGTGGTGAAAGTTTCACCATCTTCTTGTGTTGTGTGGCTAAAGGTTGATATTGTTACCTCATTGTCTATGTTAAAGGCAAAATGCTGGACAAACTTCTCAGCTAATTCACCCTAGAATTGTATACCATATGGTAGTTTAGAAAACCATTCCATTCCTATCCCGACAAGGGTTCGTGGAAATAGTCTCATCAAGTATGTGGGGTCATACAATATGTCCATGCATGTTGTTGAGAATTCTCTAATGTGTTCCAAAGGATTCTTTCTCTCATTATACTTAGGCAAAATCAGTATAATGTATCCATGGGGGAAAGGTGTTATATAAAACGCTTTGTGAAATGGGCATGGACATAGGTCTTGCACTGAGATAGTTCATTTGCCTAACATAGACATGTTGTCCATCTGTTGTTGAAGAGTTTGTATTTGGTTTTGGAGGACATCTACTTGTGTCAAGGACATGTTGTTTGCGTTGTTTGGGTCAATGTAGGTGTTTTGATATGCCATGTTTTGTGACAGGTTGTGATTTGGTGAAGGAATATATCCTATTAGAATGTTTTGATTTGGTATAGGGATATTACTTGTTTGAGTGTTTTGATTTGGTATAGGAATATTTCCTATCTAAATGGTATGATTTGGTATAGGAATGTTTCCTGTCTGAATGATCAGATTTGGTATAGGTATATTTCTGCCAACTTTAGATCTCTTACTAGTCATGTTGGTGCCAAAGGGGTTGGAGGAAGTTGCCCCCGCAGTAAATTGTAAACCTTGTGTTATGTTGAAAGGGGTTGTGTTTACGATTGATGATGTTTGAGTTGGTATGCCAGATGGTATCGCTATGGTAATTTGGGGAATAGAGACACTTGATGTGACAATTTGCGTTGGTTGAATCAGCGGTGTTTGCAAAGTATGAATATCAAATCCTATGGGTAGTTTGGCACCTTCTGCTAGAATTTTTTCTAGATAGCATTGGGGATCATTTTCCAAACACTCATCCATAAAGGATGCAAATTCAGGATCTTGTATTGCTGCGTCTATGTCTTCTATGTAAATTTGCCCATGTGTGTCTCTAGTGACGTGTTTTTCAAGCAAAGGTTTGTGTGGTCTTTCACTTCCTGATGGTTGATTTCTAAATGGATTGATGAATTCATTGGGGTTTGTCATTGCTCTATGTTTCTTTCGAGACCTTGTTTTGACCATGAAAATATGCTCAAAATGAGGTTATGCAGACTATGCCTAAAAACTAATTTTCCTATTTCTATGTTTTTGGATTTTCTGACAATAAAGATGTTGCTAAAATGATTCCTAAAAAGATGTATACTAAGATGACGTATGGTAGGACGGACAATATGCAAAAATCTCATGTAGACTATGATGACAAATGATTCTAAAATGGGTATAACCTACCACCTATGGAATAAATCCATGCAATGATTTGATTTGACCAAGGAACCTGATTGTAGGACTAGGATAGTTGACAAGGTGAATATTTCAAACTAGACTGTTGAGCTGAAAAGATCCAGTAAATGGGACTAAAGTGACAAGGTTCAATGATTGTGACAAATTGGGACATGAACTTATCCAATGACGAGGACAGTTATCTATTCTATGATATGCAATTTCCTAGGAAGTATCTATATGCATGCAACTTAGGATGACTATGACTAAGACATTTACTATGACTAAGACGTATATGACACCTAATGATGCAAGGTTTTTGAGCAAAATTTTGATAGTTTCTGTCCAAGGTTGATCTTAAGAACAAGAAGAAAATAGTGACAATGATTTTTCGGACTCAGTTTGTGGTTTTTTTTATGTTTTCTATTGACAAGAAAATGCGGTTCACATAACAGTTGCGGTTCATTTTCTGACAGATGCAGTTTACCAAAGTGCATGCGGTGTTTCTAATAGTTTTGGTTTTTCCTATGACAGATGTGATTTACCAATACACATGCGGTTCTAATTTTGGACTCTATAAACCTAAATTCTCTAACAGACACTTGCGGCTCAAAAATTGACAAATGCGGTTTGCATGCACACATGCGACTCAGAATATGATAGTTGCGATTCATAATATGCAGATTATGAATAATGAAAGTTTTGACACACATGCAGATTCTCCCTTAATAGATGTGACTCACTATGATAGATGCGGCATTTAAACTGACAATTGTAACTCAATTTTTTGACAGTTGAAATTTTCTCGAAAGTTTGTTTTGACTAACTTCATTTTGATCAAGATTTTGGCAAATACAACAAACAACAAACACAACAATCAATTTATTTTTAGTTTTGTGATGGTAGAACTATTAAGACTTGAAAAAAAATTACAACCTAGGATTTTTGGACAATACTTGCTGAGTTCTTACTTGGATTTCTCTAGCTATGCATATTCACGGTGGATGATTAGTAGCTTGAACCCTCTAGCTCCCCTCCATGACACTCACTTATATGGGGAAACCAAGCTACTATACCCATGAAACTCCTATGGCATACATTTCAACTCTACACGTGAATCGTAAGAATGTAAGACGGCTTCACAGGGCCGACCCTGCTGCGCCAACAAGTAGGTAGGATTTTGGTAAATCTACAACAAGGTATTTAATAAGGGAATTCCATTCATGGGACACTATCCAACGTCAGCGAGAGACCATTCCTGTCCATCTCATCAGAATAGTGTGCATGATTCTTGGGATTTCCCCAAGAATCCACTTTTATATACTGCCTGGAAGTTGCTTGGCTTTAGCGTGCTACCGGTCTGAGTCATCTTGGGGTGAGTACTTTTTCCCACCAAGACAAGCCCAAGTTCTAGAGTTAGTAACCATTTCTCTTACACCCAGGATCACATGAATGCACAAAGGGAGAGGATACTTTGGTATACCAAATCGTAAAGGTGACAAATACGTGCAATGCACCAAACAAAGAAGACAATGGTTCTTTTTAATCCAAACGAAAATTATCTTATCTACCAAACAGAAAGTTCTTTTTAATCCACACAACAGTTATCTATCTACCAAACAAAAGCTTGTTAAATAAATAAACATAAAGGCATTAGGTCCTGCATGCAAATTTATTAGTAGTTCATTGTTCTTGTCTTTGGCTTTCATCCTGTAGAAAATATTGTCTTTGGTTTTTTAATTATCTTCCATGCTTCAACATGCAAACACTACATTATTCCCTCTTAACACAGATGAAAAAAACATTAGAAACAACCACGAAAAACACACAAAATCGATAAAAGAAAACGCGGATGTACGAAATTCAATAAAAAAGTGAAAAATGTTTACCAGCCAGATGTGGCTTTTGGAGCCACAGATGGAGTTTGATGTCGACAGGCGGATGCGGTTCACAAATTTGTTGACAGGTGGATGTGATTCAAGACTTCACAGATGCGGTTCGATATGATAGATGCATCTCGGTGTTTTAGAAGATGCCACTCTTAGATACAAATGCATCATTTTTCCGAATAGATGCGGTGTGTCGTACGAAAACCTACAAAAAAAAGAGAAAAATAGAAAAATGGAAAGATGAAAAGTTGTGCGAATTTTGAAGCATGTTCACGTCGGGTTCAACAAATGTAACAATAGATTAAAATCTATGAATAGAGATAATCTACAACTAGAATAAACGATGTTAATCCTAATCTAAATCAATAATCTAAAATAAAACAACAAAGAATGAAGAAATAAACATAATAAACTAAACAATTTAATGGAAAGCTCTCACCGAATATGCGTTCACTCCTTCGAATTATCTTGATTGCTCTTCTCCATTTTTCCTTTTCAGTATTCTTGCCCTCAGATTTCTTTTTTTGAATGCAACCATAACTTCGTCGAATGTCCAAGCAAAATATCGAAGATAAGTTTCTTCTCAAAAGTGTATGATTTTAGGAGGAGGAATAATGATAATGATAGGCCATTTTATAGATTTTGGGTTTTCGAATGATCGACTAAGATTGATAGAGAGATCGATGGATGAGATTGATGAATGCCATGCGATGTGAGTTATGTGTTAGATAGAATATGAGTTAGAACACGAGTCAAAACATGAGTCAGAACATGAGTTAGAAAAGATTGCAGATAGAGACTAAGTTAGAACGTGAGTTAGAACACGAGTTCAATATCTTAATCTTTAGTTAAGAGTCTTCAAAAATAGAAGAAATAGACTTTGAATATCAAAGACAAAGTTAGAAGTTGAAGAATAATTCATTCGAATGCAAACAAGAGTTAGAACTACTTAATCGACTAGTTGTGACAGAGAGTTCTCTTGCAGAGATAAACTGGTGTTGAATCTAGAGATAACTAGAGAACTAAAAATAGATCTCGAGCCAGATGGTGAGTGAATGACTTAGTCAACTAATTGACAGAAGAATGTGACATAAATAATTAAATATGAATTAAATGCTAATTTAATTCAACATTCAAAAATAAGAGACTTTAATTAAATAAATAAAGTAATTTATTTAATTTGACTTTTGAAAAGGATAATATGAATAATTAAATAATAAATATTTAATTATAGATAAAAGGGATTAAATGAATAATTAAATAAAGATATTTAATTATAGTTGGAAAAGTATGATAAAGGTGGCAACTACCTTCTTTAGATATTCAATGAATGATTTTTAACTAATATCACTTTTAACCAAAAAGAAAATGAAAGGAAATGCTTTTAACTAGAAAGCTTCAAAAGGAATCCACACAAATTAATAAATAAAAGATTAAACTACCAAATCACCTAGATTATACTGAGAAATCCTTATGCACCCATCACCATAAAATCTTTATTCACAGATAAAAATTCCACAACAATTTAACTAACAAAAAATCTATCATTCCAATAATAGATAATCCACTAGCAAACTACTCAGCAAAAGAAGAATAAACCGACACACCATAACTCAAAGATTACGCATGCATGAACTTCACCATTGTCTTTCTATATTGAAATAACAAAAAATTAGTAAAAATAGTAGTTTTTTTTTGTTCTAATGAGTAAAAAAATGTTTTCCCAAAAGATCCCTTGGCCAAGCATCGACCCCCATATTTAAGACTTACAAATTGTCTTGATAACAGTTTCTTGAAGACAATCGTTTTAGAAAGTAAAATAAAAAGTCTTTGAAGTATCAAGATAGCCAAATTAAAGAAAATAACATAAAAACTAAAAACTAATCAACAGTCCCAAAATCGACTCCTTCGCTTCCAATTATTTCCTCCTCATGTTGCTCCAGTAATGCCTCTTGTTCCTTTACTCTTCGCCTATATTCCTAGTACTTGGTGACAATTGCAGTGATTTTTTTTCTTTTTGGAGTCATGATGATTTTCAGCCTTGTCATCCATTTTGAAAGTGTACGGTTCAAATCAGCTAGCATTTCATACATGTTGTCACTTTTTTCCTTAAATGAACTCATATAGGTCTGCAAGTTACTCAAATTTTTGAATGAGTCTCTAGTGGCTATCTCAAGATCACCTACTTCTTTGTGATACACCTCTTTAAATTCCCTCGTTATGTCTACAACATCTAGTACCTTTTCGTCGAACTCATTTGTGAGCTCCACTTCAAGAGCATTGAAGTTCTCCTTGATCTTCACCAACATGTCAAAGTATTTTTCTAACACTTTATTGATTTCCTTGATATAATCTTCATAGACTGACAATTTCCAATCCAAGGAATCAAACCAACTAGGATCAATTTCTCTAGGGCCATCCACCAATTTTTATTTTATTAACAAAGTGTGCTTTATGGAGAGTAATTCTACAATTTCCCTTGAAAAAAAAAAAGTGCTACCATGTTCTCTCATGATCTCCTGGAGCTTAGCTACAAGTTCCTTTATCAGACACATTAATATAGAAATACATAAATTTATGAATGTAGAAAAGACCATCCTAATAAATCCCTTCTATCCATTCGTTGGGAGCTTTAGCATAGCCAATTTTTTTCCTAACCTGTTGCACAGTGTCAGAATCAATACCTTGAACATTTGAGCTTGAGGCTTCCTTAGTGGCCGAAGTCACAATTGATGAAATAAAAATTATTAAATAAAGAATATTAGATTGCAATTGAAAGTTCTATTTTTTCTATTCTTTTTCTCTTTTGATAAATGCATTAACAAAGTAATCAACATTATATACATAATATTCTAAAGTATATGGCCCCATATCAACATGAGTAACCTTGTAGTTGAATTCCATTATCTCATTTTCGTTTAGGTCCTTTTTCTGGATCAACAATCTCCAACAGTTGATGCCCAGAAATGGAATCAGTGACAATTCATGACATCCTCTTAGCCTTTTTGGGCTTTTGGTGACCCTACAACAACATGCCAACTATATCTACTTCAATTTTCATTGCGGGAATATTCTTTCTTTTATTCTCGACTACTTTATTTAACCATACTAGGGAATATGCCACTAATCCAGTGTCTCTACTTTCAACACTTAGATTTTCTTTCTTTTTAGTTGATTAAATAGAAATAGAAGTATCTCATACTAGAGAAGGGTGAACTTCAAAGAATGTGGGAAAATAATTATCATGAATTATTTGTTGAAAAATTCCCTCAGAGTCTATAGGCACTGGCTTTTCTTGACTAGCCTTTTTATTAGGTATCAAGGGTACACTATCTTGTTCACAAATTGATTTTATCTTGGCCCTAGTGTCTTTTGGCTTCTCTCCATCTCCTCCTGACTACGAGCTAGCACCAGATGACCTAATTGACTGCTTTCTAGCTGATATATTTATACCAGAGGCATGTGCAGTCCCTTTCTCTTTTCTATACAAAACTCTTTACTCATGGGGAGAACCCACACTTTGGTGCCATTTTTTGTTCAAGTAGTCTAAAGTTCTTCTCAAAAAGGGGGTAGAAAGTACCATTAAGTCTGAAACCTCATTCTCTGACCAATTAATTATGTACAAGGTATTAGCAGCAGGGGCCTGATATTTAGGATCAATGATCACCAAGTCTTCTTGTGCATTTTCTAGAATATTGAAAGAAATACCAAAAGCTTGTATTTGCCTTAAGTTCAATCTCATGAAATTTATTCTATGCACCTTGCCTACATCTATACAGTCTTCCCAAAAATCTTCAATGTCAAGGCGATGTTCATAGCTACCAGCTCCATACAAATTTTTCTTAACATAACCCTTTCTATCAAAATTAGTTCTCATGGGCACACTAAAAATTGAATTCATTCAGGGCTTTCTGCACACCCCTAGCAATATTATTAATTTTACAGGAAAATGAAGGCATGGAAAATGGAAAATAATACCCCTTCTTTCCCATGTTTGAGTATTTAACATTTACAATGACCATCTACCGGAAAACTTCAAGAAAAACCAAGAAATCACTTGGGTAACGAGGAAATTTCAATGGAGCCTTCTCAAAACCTCCAATTCTAAGATAAGTGAATCTGTTGAATTGAATGTAGAAACTTCCAAACCTCAATACAAGAGTAACCACTTTAGGTGAAACCCTAACCTCAGGTTTTCCATCAATTCTTCTCACAATTTCCATTAAAAATGTGTCGTTGACGTAACAAAAATTTATCATTCCAACCTCCTTAGTGAGTTGTGGAAAACTTCTATACACAGGCATGTCCAAAATCAAAGACCTTTGCGGTTCCAACCTTGCCTAGATAGCCTCTTGAATGGCTAGAATGTAAACCAGGTATGAGCACATGTGGAAGGAAACAATTTGCTAGAAATTTA
Source organism: Sequoiadendron giganteum (assembly GCA_007115665.2). Lineage (NCBI taxonomy): Eukaryota > Viridiplantae > Streptophyta > Pinopsida > Cupressales > Cupressaceae > Sequoiadendron > Sequoiadendron giganteum. The sequence goes on from CM021103.1 coordinate 710,230,633, forward strand.
TCAATTGCTCATTTAAATGATAACTAATAATCTCAACCGAGTCAATGAATTTATTTTCACTACAAATCAACAGAATAAAATGACACATCAAAAATTCAAAAGAGTCTGAATATGCATTACCAACCACATGATGTAGAAAGGTGATAGCATTTAAAATTTTATCCTTAAAATGAACCCTTTTAAGCTTTGAGGGCAACTGAGACTTACCCTTTTTCTTGGACTTCAACCAATTCTTCGCAATGGAATTTTTGCACCATTCCTCATTCATTCTGAAAAAATCATCACCAATAGCTACAGACATTTCCTCTACATTTTCCCTCTCCGGAATGCTTAATTCACAAGAAATGACTTCAGGAGTAATTCTTGCAATGACTCACCTATCCACAACTCTAATTTCCCAAGTCTCTAGGATGTAGCTGCTTGTGCACGCAATCACCAGGTTGATGCTTTGTACAACCTTAGGAAAACATCCCATATGCGCCAAACCACTGTACAAAAAATTATCTTCCAGTGGTGTTCTCTTCCTTTGCTCCAAGCGCACCAAAACCTCCTCCAAATTGAGGTGCCCAATTTCAGTGTCCCTCACACTAGACCAGTCATTTTGAATTCCACTCTGCATGAGTGCAAATTTGTGGAGATAGAATGTTTGTACTTGAGAAGTACTGGTATTAGCAAAGAATGAGAATGAAGGCTAAATGACTTAGTAAAAAATTTCCACCCACTTATGTCATTATTTTGATAGGACGTGCATTAAATGTGACATTCAATTTCATTCCTCGAAAAGATAGCCTTTAAAGCTGAATATTTTTTGAAATTCCTAAAAAAGACAACTCAAGGTTAGTCCATACATAACATTCAATGAGATTATGGCACCTTTGAAATCCAAGATAAGTCCATAATGTCATGTAGTCATAGAAACTTGGAACCTTACAACCAAAGTTAGAAGTTTCAAATTTTTGGAAACCTCTGACTCACTGACTAGAAAGATAACCAACAAAGACTTGCAACTCAACAAAGTGAACCAAGTTTGGGAATAAGGAAGTTATGAAAATTTAGAACTTTGGGACAAGGTTATAAAACTCGAAGGACTAGTGACTAAGGTTAGGAAAATCACAAAAACCACAAGTTTGAGCATTCACCAAGAGAAATAAATAGCAAGGAATTGAAAATGAATGAGGTAAAAGACCCGAAAGACCAAAGGAGGGGAAGTTTAAAATTTCTAACACTAGTTTAAAATTTACGGATAACAAGAAGTAAGTATAATGAGCTTATTGATTAATATAATAAGTCAACAAAAGGTTGCTGAAATTGAAATAGAGCTAGCATTGTGGAAACAACAAGTAGAAATATTAAGGTCTCAAGGACTAGCTAGTTCAAGTCATGTTGTAACAAGGGAGTAGATCATTTCTCATGAGAATATCTTTTGGTTTTTTGTAACCATTTCTTAAGGAAATGATCAGTATAATCTATCAAATGAAAATGTGACATGTATACATCTTGGCCTGAAGCTTGTTTTGCTCCCTTATTTTGAGTCTATCGTCTCTCCAGTTGTAACATTTTACATGAATTATTAATGAAATTTGATCAATGATATTTCATTAATCTTCTTTGTCATTATGCATTGATGTATGTTTTAATTCTGGCTCTAGTTTAATGAACCAGTTAAAGTATCTTGATTAAAGCATGAATTCATATAAATGTTTAGTGTATTTGATAAGTAGTCAAGGAGTTTGAGTATTGATGTGTGAATTGTAATGCAATTTCACTAAGATTATGGATGCTTGGAATTAAAATAACATTATAGTTCATATTTTAATTGTGTTAAAAGTAAAAATTGAACATGTACTCAGTGATTCATCACTCAACTCAATGCTTAATAACATATTAACAATAGTATTAGTAGCATATACAAAAATGAACATCAACAATCGTTTACTGTGTATCTAGTAGTTGAAACTACTACTAGACTTTTTCGTCAAATGATAAAATAAATAATACAAATAATTGAACATCAACACATTACTGAAGTGTGAATTTGAGCTTTTTTATTGATTTTCACATGAAGGAATACATAGATGCATTGGAAATGAAAAATATTTCTCAAAGACAACTTTGCATAGAGTTGAGTTGGAACTTGGAAACTCATATTATCAAAAATAAAATCACTGTATCACCTTTTCTAGCAACTACCACTATTCGGGTGGTGGAATTGTCATTTGTTCTAACTGATGTTGTTTGACTTGAATACTTGTTAACAATTCATGATTGAAATTAGAACCTATCTTGGATTCTTCAGTCAATTTAGCATTCAAGGTTAGCAATGGTTTGATTGAATCTAAATAGTTCACCACATCTAGGTTTTGAGGAAACTGGTCCAAATCAGTCTTCCTTGCACCCTCCATCTTCTTTCTAAAATCATATTTTCCAATAAATCACTCATTTGTGTCAAAATCCTCTGGTAAACCAAGCTTTGTGAAGTTCCTTACCTTTTCATCCACCTTATTCATCTTGTCTGCAGCCAAATGCAAATATTCCTTTGTTTTAATGTATTCTGAAACATTTTTCAAAGATAGATGACAACATCATTGATGTAGCAAGCCGATTAGTAATCCCTTTTGATTTCAAAACATTGTCACTGGCTTTGTAGGCAGTTTCTTGGATTTAATTTGCAGATTTCTCTAATGCCATCACATTTGTTTTGTCCACTAGATATTTGTTGAGCTTCTTATAATGTTGTCTGATAGTATCAATCAATTAAAACATGTCACACAAATGGTCAATCCTCTGCATTATTTCATCCCAGATATTTTGTATTATATGCCTCATTGTATCTCTACAAAATTCAGATAACTTATTTTGACAAGAGTTAATTTCTTTTTTTTCTTCCATCAGCTCTGCCTCCAATCTTTCATTTCTTTTTCTCTCTTTCTCTAATTTTTGTTCCCACTATGCATTTCAATTTGTAATGCTTAGTCTTTTCTAATTCATTTCTCTTGTTATCTATTGCTTTCCTCTTTGCTTTCTCATTTGCTAGGTCTGCCTGTAACTTTTTTATTTGAGTCTAAAACCTTTTTTTATCTCTATCTTGCTTTAGCAATGATGTGTACACCAATTCATTGTTATTCTTTGATACATTAATATTTTCAATATTTTTGAGTCTAGAAAAATCCAATTGAAAATTGGTCACCTAGTATTCAGATCAATCCATCTGATTTGTTGGTTTGTTTTGAATTGTGGGAACAAAAATGGTGTACTCCATGATTTATTTATTTTTGTAAAATGTGGGTAATACCATGGTTTTTGCAGGCTCTGAAGTTACAACAGATGCACTCTCCATCAGTTTCTTCTTTTCTTTTTTATACAAGTCCGATTTTTTTTAAACTCTTCAATGAAATCAAAACCTGGGGATGTGGGAACAACAAAATGCTTGAATGGCGAAGGAATATGAGTACTTGCAGTTGCTAGTGATGTTTCAACCACACTAACTAGTAGTGGGTGAGTGGCTGGAAATAACTCCTTTGTGGTGGATCCACTGATAGTGTGACTTGGACTTGTCAAAATCCTTTGCCTCTTCTGTATGCCTTGATCACCTAGTGTTTTTGTGGTATCTTGTATTGTTGTCCTCCTGTGTGTAAATTTTTTTTTAGCACATGTTGACCACTACTAGTACTACTACCCATACCATCACCACCAATGGTAGTTCTTGTTGCACTAGACTCTCCACTATGGGCATGTCCTAGTTGTGATTGTATCTAACCATGAGGATTAGGATTTAAAGATCTAACAAATTGAATTGTTTTGATTGTACTTGTATTCCCTTGGTCTACTTTTCTACCTCCAAACCAAAGGAAATATTTATCAACTGGTTTTCTATGCTCTACATTTGTTACAGTCCAAGGGCCTTATCTTTGGGACCCCAAAGGACCACCTTCATAACCCATTTTTTCAGCTATGTCTACTCCTGAAGTATATGATTCTTTTGTGGCCTCACTTAAACCAGGATTGAAATTGACATGGATTTGTTCTTCCCTATCATCATTAGATTATTTATCTTACCATTCATCAGGATGCTCTATATTCCACAATTTTCTAAACTCGTGATCTTCTTTGTTATTTCCATTCTCTGCAAGAGCTCTTGGATCACCTAGCTCCTTCCTTATAGACCAAAAGGAAGAAATTTTTGATTGTGACCAATTTTTATTTGTAACTTCTTTATCTAGAGAATCTGGTATTTTTACTCTACTAGATAGTATATCACTTTTTTCATAAAAAATGTTGTACCTCCTAATTGTCTTTCGATGCAATGCCATAATTTTTGCTAACAATTGTTCAAAAGAAATATCATTCTCAATAGAACGTTTCTATTTTGATCTCATCCCAAGAATCCTTGTTTCTTAAGTTTTCAAGAAAGGGTTTACTTTGATGTTGAAATCTACTTGCAACATTCTTATTGGCCACAATCATTTCTTTAATAGTGTCACATGGATCATACTTCCAGTGAAAGACAACACCAAAATTTAAAAAATTAAAAAGATCATGTGCCACCTTAAATTCTTTTCTCTCAAATGTGATCCCTCCACATGAAAAAGGTAAAGAAGGAAATAAGGACTTCTTCCCCTGATTGACAAAGTGTAGTTCATCAGTACTCTTCATCTACCTTACATATTTCAATGCAAAAACTATTTATGTCACATGTATTGGAAGTTTGTATGGCCCTACTCCTAATCCATAAAATATTAGCACAATATATTCTTCCATTAAGTACCAATCAGCCAATTGTATTTCTTATCCTAGTTGAATGCAATTTCTACATAACATAGGTAATCTAGGCATTGGAGTATTTGTAATTGCTTGATGCAATGGAGCCAAAAAGTGGTCTACAAAATGCCTATAGTTCTTTCGAGAATCATGCATCCTAATCTCAGTGGTCCAAACATATACTGGAGCCATTTGATTTTCTTGAGCATTAGTATAGGGTTGAATCTGAAGCTTGCTGGTTTGAAACATTCCTCTAAATTTGAGTAGAAAAAAATAGCCCAAGTAGGTTGTGAACCTAAATGTCTTGGTGGGACCTCCTTTAATCATTAAAAATTGTTTATGCATGGATTCTACAATGTTATCAATATAGTTATATATGACAAGTGGAACACCATAATGGATATTATATATCATTTCAAGGAGGCTTGCACCCACTTCCAAATGGCTATCTAGACCGAGGAAAAATGCTAGCATGAAAATAGTATCTTGAACCCATGGTCTAAAACTATCAAAATCATAAGGAGGCTTATGATCACCTTTCAATTTGTTTCTATCCTGAACTATTTTATTTATGAAATCATTTTTCTCCCTTTCTTCCACTGCTTCATAATCACTAGCAAGCTTTTCTAAGTCAATGTGGACGTTTCCAAATTCTTCAGTTGTAAACCCCAACAATTTTCCAAGTTCTTCTGCGTTAATGGATAAAAAATATTCTTTTCTATCTTTATTAATAATTTCTCTTTTGTTATCATCATAATTTTGGAAACAAACCATGATAAATTTTGGGCAAAGGAAAACCTCATGTAACATCATGTGCCCTAATCTAGTTACCAACAGTGCACTGATACTATTAACTTGCATTTGATTTGAAGCCTTATTCTGAGATGAAAATCTAAGTTCTGAGGTACACCTACCATAGATTTTAGGATCATAAATATCATGGTATTCGTTAGTGAAGCCTGGGTTTTTAAGCAATTTTACATAATTTATTTTTTTATCCGACATTGCTCTAGTGGTACTTGTGGTAGACATGCTTATACAATGTGAAATTGTGAATTCCCTAATACCTATTAGTCCTCCTTATTTTTTATTAATTCTTAAGTCTCACAATCCTAAATCCAAACTTCAAAGTTTGAAAAAATAAGATTTTAAGAAACATCAAATGATGAAATGTAGCCACATGAATTCTTTCACTTACCTAGATTCTGACTCTTGAAAAGATTAATGCTGATAGTCGTGGAAACTAGAATGGATTTGTTGGAAGTGGAACTGTTGAACCCAAAACAAGGTGGTACACTAAAATGAGCAATCTAAAGACTGAAATCTCCCTGTTTGTTGACCCTCTCACTTAAAAAAATCACTTAACACTTAGTAGTAAAAAGTGTTTTTTTTCTCAAAATTGGAACATTAAAGTGAATGAAATGTTTTAGGTCTAAGTGTTGAAAATTCTAAATCATTGATATTTGTAAATCTAATGGTTATAGGGTGATTTCAGAGGTTTAATTTTGCAAGCCTATCTCTCTGTGCATTTCATTCTAGAATGCAATAAAAACCATACATCAAATGTTTATCAAAAAGTTGAAACTTGATTAATTTATTATTTGAACTTAAAACAATAAACATGTGTTTTAAATTTGTTTTAAAATTTAGTGCACTAGGATTGACATCAAGGACAAGGGATTGGTAACTTAACATTGCAATGGACTTAAAAAAATGAATAATGATATTGGGAACCGGGAGAGAAGGTCAACAACAAATTAGAAATCAATAACATTTCAATAAACCCTAACAAGAGTGATAAATTTTAGTGTTTATAATGTTTTTTGTCAATTTGATGGAAAATTTATTTTTTCATTTGTATTACTTTATGTTTTACTTTTAAATTTGCATGGAATTATTTCATAAATAGATAATACTTAATTTTTTATAGGAAAAAAAAAAACTGACTACTGTAAGTGTAAATGAATAATGAAGAATAACACAACACAACCATTTATTTTATTACAACTGAATTACAATGTCAAATTATTACATATCTTTTTAAAGATGAGTAGTTGTAGAGAAAGAAAGCTCTTGTTATGCATAAATAACATATGTCACTTTATATAGACACAATTTATTCCAAGTTGTTGGTCATGATAATGGATTACAAATTGATTCCAATCTCTAAGCTTCTAGTGGTGAAAACTTAATATAAATGTAACTCTAAAAATAAATGCATGATTCCAAGCTTCTATTGGTGACAACATAATACAAATGTGGCTCTAAAAAATAAATGCAAGGGATTTTCCTAGCCAACCATGCTAGGGAAAAGGGAGCTATGAAGATAAAAAAATGTACTTATCCCTTTTGAGAACCAGTGTCATGCAGAAGATGAGGGGTTGCAAAATTGCTCCCATATTCTACCTATAGCCTCGATGCACTATGATAGCACTTATCTCCATCAAAGCTCCTCATCTTGGTTCAAAACATTTTTGAGAAGCTAGGTCAACGAAATCAACTTCTTTCCAATTCCACCCATTCTAACTTGAAGGAAATTGGCATTTTACCCTGTAACTTAAAAACTAGAGGAAGGAGAATTTATAGTATCCCCAATAATACCACATCATCTTCTTCCTAAATCCTTATTAACCCTATAAAATGAAAACCACTATGAAACTATCTACTATCACTATCCCTATTTATGGGCCACTAGTGCCGCTACTAGCCTGATGCCTATTTACTTAAGCCTTACGACTTACATGTACATTGTATAATTAAAATATTTAATAATTAATTTGATTGACATCTGGCTACATAAACATTGTACCTCAAGCTAAAAAGCTTTCAAAATCACCAGTGCAACTCAAACGATAATAGATATGAAATCATTATAAATCTTGTTTCACTAGATCACTGGATTAATGACATCATCATCTACGATTCTACAATACTTCATGTAGTTCTCAATATAATGCTATCCAATCAATTGCATTCACTTCAAATGTTCATATGGCATTAATACAATAAAAAATATTGATAATTTCAATTAAATGAAATGTAGTACTTTTTTGTAGACTACAGGAATTTGGTAGCATGACCCCCTATAAACTGTGGTGTGCTTGGTAAAAAAATTTAACGTGACCGGTGGCACTGTCATGACAAGATCTTTGGTACCATGGGGGTGGGGAGACTAGACCTCATGACCAACCTCTTGCAATAGGAAAGGTTTATCCAACTGAGCTAGGGCCCTTGTCCCAATGAAATGTAGTACTTTGATGCATTGAAAAGAGATAATTAAATGGCTTGTTTTACCTTAAGTCACAATAATTTTTTCTCACTTATGATCAAAACTATATGTTGATAATTACTATTAATTTTAAAAGCTTCATTTTTATATTGAACAAAGCAAAAAGAATTTCCAAGAATGGACCCACGAAAATTATTTAAATTTAAGTAGGTAAAGATTGAAGTATATATTACATAGTCAATGCCATCCTGGCCAATAAGCCACTAACCATCACAAAAAACAAGTCACAAAATACATATTACAAGAACTGTTACATTGTACATTGTACAATACAATATAGACATGTGATAAGTCACACAATTCATTACTAATTTTTTTTATAACATTAGCTGAGGCCATCAATCCAGTGTTTGAGTAGAAGGTGAATCAAATTTAACAAATTAACAACAAAGAAGAAAAGTGAATCACCCAAAGCCTTCCTCTGAAACTCCAAACTCTTTAATGATTCATTTTTTGTATCACATAGAAGACCCCATCTCATATTAACTAGGGAGAGAGCCTGAACTGTAGAAGCATGCACTTCCACTTTCCAGAAGATTCCACCAACAGGCGCTAACCCACTTTCAAAATTGTAGTGCTCTAGTGCCAACTCCAACGAATAAATAGAGTAAATGAAAGGCTACAAATAACATATTGCCAACATCTTCACCAAATATTTATCATGAAACATATCCATGCAGTTGGAAAAGAAAGTCGAATCTACCTCAAAATATAGAGCACGAGGGTTGTTCTAAAGCCATTCCCTACCCACAATTATACTTATAGCATCCTCAACCTACACATAAGGAATTATAAAAACCATACCTAGCTTTCGTTTGTCAGATGCATTGTTTCTTATTTGCTCCGAAAAAAATTTGGGTAGCATGACACGCCATGAAGACTCCATATCATAGTTCAATTGAGAATAGAGAAGAAATAAATCCAAGAAAAATATATTATAAATGATATGAATAACATCAAGTTGGTGAAGTATACATAGAAGTTAGAACGAAGACAATGACATCAAATACTCAACAGTTTAACATTTAATTCACCAGTACCACTTGATAAGTTGATGCGACAATATTATTTTGAAAAAAATGAGTCATGACTTTAAATCATTTCAAAAATATTAAAATTTCAACCATTGATTTTCAGAAATCTAACGGTTCTAGTGTTATTCTGGAGGTTTGAATTTACAAGTCTAGAGCTTCAAACATTTCCTTCTGGAACGCAACTACATCCGTCCATCAAAAATTTATCGAACGGTCGTGGTTATATTGATTTGCATTGACATCTAGCTATAGACATATGGAATATACTTCACACATATTTCCTTCATTACTTTGGTTCGGGGATTCAATTATTTTATAAGGTTGATATTGATAATTTGGTCTTGTTTGGCCTTTACATCCTTTATGTAAAACCTTAAGTTTTTAAGCCCTGGTCCTACATTCTTCCTAGGTGGTCCCTCTTTTAAAACAAACTTTATGCACATGCATATTTCATTGTTTATTTTGATTACTGTGATGAGCGGTATGAAGGAAAAGGAATGGTGGTTTGTGATCTTTCCATGTGTCTACATCTAGTGTTATTTTGAAGGTTTCAATTCACAAGTCTAGTGCTTTAGAGATTTACTTTCGGAATGTAACTACAGTTGTCCATCAAAAATTCATCGAATGGTCATGGTTAAATTAATTTTCACTAACATCTGGCTTTATAAATAATAAATATGTTGACACTTGTTTGCATTCTAGACTCTTTATGAAGGAATTTGAATGTGCAGAAAATTTGACCCAGAATTTGATATTTTTGCCAACCACACTATGAATTTTTATTTGAATTTTTGTTTATTTTGCCATATAATTTTTTTATTAGTTTGAGATTATGTTTAATTCACCAATGAAAATATTATTTTTGGTTTGAAAAAAAGTTTTAATTGCCAACAATTTTTGTTTTTGTTTTGAAAATAGGATTAATTGGCCAATGGAAATATTTTATTGGTTTGAAAAACGGTTTTAATCACTAATGAAAAATATTTTATTGGTTTGAAAAAAATTCAATTCACCAGGATTTTCCACAAAATTCTAGTGATTAGAAAAGATTCATCGACTGGGATTACTTTTTTTCCCGAAAAATGAAAAAATTTCCCAATAAAATTAATATTTTTATCGAGAAGTATACAAGATTCACTAGGATTTTACACCTTCGTCGATGGGGGGGGTTTCTTAAATTTTTCCCTGATGCGAACAATTCTAGATATGAATAGATAGATTATGGGGTGAATAAAAACAAAGGATAAAATCAATAGCATTGAAGGACCTCTATACATGGCAAGGTATGCTAGAGTATAGGGAAAGAATTGAGAAACTTGAGTAGGAATTTAAAAGGATACTAACTTGGACATGGTGAGTTATTTAGAATAGTGAATTATGGCTATAGAGATTAAGGAATAAGTGTCAATTTTTTTAAAAATATTCCTATAAAATTTATCAATAGGAGTCCATACACAAGTATGAATAGAAATCAATAGTATCTCATCAAAATAGTAAGTTTATAGTTATTCATTAACAATAGGAGGTTGATGGAACCTATAATGTTTTTTGATTTTTGGGTCATGCATTTCAAAATTTTGAGTGTTTTGATGGTTTTAAGCGGGCTAGGGTTTTCATTTATATGCCTTAGTCATTTCTTCTATTAGCTCGTTGACTTCCTATTGTTGGTTGTCAGTATGTCAAGTTACAATTTACATCATTCAAAGTCATGTTTCGACTAGCCCCGACATCCTAGTTTTTTTCGATCACCTCCCTATCTAATATCCTTTTAAATCTTAAGTCTGTAAGTTGAGAAATAATTTTTTTCCGAAGTCTAAAGTTTTTCCTAGGTCTAAAATATTTCTAAGTTATAAAATCTTATGTCAACCAACCTAGTAAAGTGGCCCCTTTTAATTCATAACTTAAAAAACATGCTTTAAGTTGTCTTAAGTCATGTGTCCTTTAGTCCCACAACAATAGGTGTTCAAATTTCCTTGGCCCCCACTTGCTCGCAAGAAATAAAATACTCAAAAAAAAGAAAGTGTGGAGATGAGGTAAGGCACCACGTGTCTAGTGGACCCCACAGGATATATGCAGAGCTTGTTCAAAACTAGTGGCGGGCCCAAGGTTTTAAAGGTTTAAATTGTGACAACTAGGATCCAGATGTCAGTTCCTTGCTATCTTGTAGGATATAGGACTCAACATTTACAAATGATACCATGGGAATGTGGGATGTCACCATGTTAACTCCTTTGATGCTTCCAAAGGTGGTGACACTAGAAGAATGATATAAGATGAGAATTTCCACATGGTGGAACCTGATTGGTCCAAGACTACGGTCAATTATGATCAAGTTTTCAAACATGAATTGACTCAATTTGAGTTGTTTGAAGGTATAGATCGACACGAAATGAATGGATCACGTTCAAAGTTGAGTTAACGAGTATTTGGAGTTTTTCTGCTTCACAAGAGTGAGTAGTAATGGTAGATGTGATGTTCAATTGAATTAAAGAGTTTTTCTTTCCATAAAAGAAAATATTAAAGCATAATTTAAAATTACCAAATAATTTTAAAGTATCTAGATATCAACTGCAGAAATTCTTCAAGGTTCTTGCACTCAAAACTAGGGTTTCTAGCGTTTGAACACCAATAACTAAATTTTTTTTTCTTTGAGTTCAATTTCCAGTAATTTTTTGTGCATTTTCCAACTCGATATTTTGAATTACTTTCTAGAGAAGGAAAGAGTTAGAAAAATTGGGCCAAGTTTGAAAAGGTTTCAGACTTCGAGCTTCCTATTTAAGGATTATGCCTTAAAATTGAGCCAAATAAGTGGCAAGAAGAAAGGACAAAGGATGATACTCGAAAAGGTTTCAGGGATCAAAGTTCAGTGTTAAGGCTTACGCCTTAACACATTGCTAAGTATGGAGTATGTGGGATACCTGAATCCCAAATACCGAAAAGGTTTTAGTGTTTGTTGGTCAGAGTTAAGGCTTACGCCTTAACTAAAAGTGATGAAATGGGTATGAAGGAACCTGAAACCCTGACACTCGAAATGGCTTCTGAGTTCGTGGATTGGCTTTAAGGCTTATACCTTAACAAGATTTTTTGTAAGGTGAAAAGGTGAACCCCAATATTCGATCTCTCAATGTAAGGTTTGGTGTTTCACACTTTGATGTTTCAGAGGTCAATGTGTTGGCTTGTGATGGAGTCAAGGATCTGGTAAAAGGTAAAGGGTAAGGCCGATGGGAAAACTTCGATAGGTTTGAAGAGGACTCATACATTGATGTTCAAACTTGCTTCTTAAGTCCTACCATACACAACAATGTTTTTTCTTCACTTGCCAGCTCAACATTCCCAGATTCACATGAATAAGAATGAAGAGAAAGAGCGAAAAAGAATCAACAATCAACATCAAGGTAGTTTTGGAGGGACAAATATTACAAAGAGAAAATATTTAATTGTTTTTGTGCTTGTTATATTCCATCCACGAGCAAGTATTTTTACTTGTACTTTTTAAATGTAATAATTATCAAATGAAAATATGACATGTGTAAATGGCTTGAAGCTTGTTTCTCCCTTGTCTTATAAAAGGGAATTCAAGGCCATTTGCTCGGGATGATTGATCTGTTGGAGAATTTTGTAATGTAACACGAAGAATAGAGTTCAAGTCTCTTCTTAAGTTGTTAAGTCTATGTCTTATGTTTTTTCATATGTTGTATGAAAATACTAGCATTTGAATTCAAATATAATGACAATTTTGAAGCCAATTATCTCTTGTTATACTCTTTATACAAACTATAAATGAAATTGATCAAAGATCATTTGATTTATCTCCATTATTATTCGATTAGATGTATGTTTCTATTAATGCTCTTATTCAAAGAATGGTTTAAATTATTTGGTGGAAGTATAGGTTTGTATAGCATTGTGCAAGGATTTTATAACAAGAATTAGTTAAGAATTTTGAGTATAAAATTGTAACACACTATTTTAGAGCTCTGTAATTCTTAGATGGTATTTTTTTTACTATATAGCTTGCATTTTATCTAACTCCAGGCCCTAGATTAAGGCACCGATCTAGAATATGTGTTTGAATTTGCATCTCTATGATCTCTCACACTTTAAAATCATAAAGTTTCATTTAATTTGAGTTTATTTTAGAAGTATCATGTGATTTCATATTCTCCTGCTATAGATTATCGAATTCTTTAAAGGATTTTATATATCTTCTACATTCTTCATTTATCAATCAAATTATATGAGAATATATTTGTTATCTACAATGTAAATTGTCATAGGATATCATAATTACATTGTAAAGGATCACCCTCCCAGGTTTTTCAAAGCCCAAAGTGTAGAGGGAAATTTATTTCAACTTTCACTTGTTCGTTAACCAATTCCTCTAGATAATTAACAATTGAAAGTAGAAAAACCATAGATTATTTGTGAGATTTGGTTGGGAGTTAAAAACAACCAAAATATTGGTGACTCTGGTGGGGAATTAACTTGTGTAAAGTCTCTAGTTTGAGATATTTTAAAGTCAAAGTCATAAATTTTGAAGTTCTATGTTTAACCATGGATAAATTTATCAAAGTATCTTACAATCATTCACCATTTTGAGGCCTATCAAATAAAGTTTCATGTTATCTTTGCATGCCTCTGTGAGTCTTCATAAAAAAATGTCATAGGTTTATCTGAGTTCTCTCTGTATTTGTAAATTCTCCAAATTTTGTTCAAATATTTACAAATACTTACTAGTTCCCATTAATTTGGGTGGAAAATCTGAGTCTCATGTGTCAGTGCACTAAAATTTAAAGAAATTGAAAAGAGAAGAGAGGTGAGAGTTTGTAGAAGCCATGAGAGGAACAATGAATCATCTTAAGAAGCATCTTTAGCAAAGGCTGAAAGTAGAGTTACAAAAAAACACCAAGCAATATTGGAAACAAAAATATATAAACACAAGTCAGTTGCTCCTCTTATTTCAAAAATGGCCCTGTGCTCGGGTGATACACGCAACAAATCAAGGATAGAGATTTGCACGGGTGTCTTCCCCAAATGGTCAAGTAGATTGTATTGAGAATTTTGTGGTTATTGTTGTTTTTGGGGAGTACCTTGGACAATTACTTTGGTTTGATAGGTATTGGCCACACATTCTGGTGGTTTCTTAATGGTAATAGTATTGAATTAATTTTCAACATCTCAAATGTGATGGATAGTAGTGTAGTCATATTTGGCATTGCTATAGTTGGCATAATTTAATTGGTCTTAGAGCCCAAATTGGAGGCCTTTCATTTTCCATGGTTATGTAATGGATTCGTAAAGACTTTATGGTCACTATTAGAGGTTTGTTTTTGTCTGTCTACTTCTATGATGTCATTTTCAGTGAGGTCCTAAATGGTATTTTTCAATTGTCTGCATTGCGAAGTTGGGTTTCCTTTAATTCAATGATAATCACAAAAGGAATTATCATCCCGCCATGAAGGTTTGAATTACCCTGTGTCATATGGTTTTTCATCAAGAATTTGTATGACTATTTGTTGCAAGAGTTGTTTGAGAATTGATTCGACTGACTCCCCTAAGGGATTATATTTACATCTTGCGGGAAACTTCCTTTGAGATTTTTCTTCTTGCATGTTTTGGAGTGAATTTGTTGTGTGATCGTGAACATGTGGTGGGTTGTTTGATGTGTTGGGTCCCCTAAGTTTGATTGTACCTAACTTGTGTGTACTTCCTTGGAATCAACAACTTCATCATTGGTCACATTTTTGTTGCAAACCCAATATTTTTTCTTGTCATTTGAGGTGTTTTGAGTAATTGTGTTCTTGTTGAAAATTTTGACCTCTCCCTTGTAAATAAGTGATTTATCAAGGATGATTCCCTTCTATACTAAGTTTGCAAGTGAGGTGCAACATTTCATTCTCAATTCATGTCTCAAATTTGAATTGAGGTTTTCTACAAACATGACAACTTTTTTCTTTTTGGGTATTTCCATGAGACATCTGCTAGCTATACTCATCCATCGTTAATAATAATGTTACAAAGGTTTCTCTTTCTTCTTGTGTAGTGTGACATAAAGTGGTGATGGTTATCTCATTTTCAATGTTGTATGAAAAGTGTTCTACAAATTTATTAGCCAAGTCTCCCCATGTATGTATTCCTATTGGTAAGTGAGAAAACCAATCAAGTTCTTTTCTTGTAAGAATTTGTGAGAATAGTCTCATTAGATATGTAGGTTTATGTGCAATGTATATGCAAGCTATATAAAACTCTCTCACATGTTCAATAGGGTTTCCCTTTCCTCTATATTTAGGCAAGTTAGGCATGACATATCCATATGGGAAGGGAGGAATGTATACAATTTTGTCAAATGGATATGGACATAAGTATTTTGAAGAATGAGTTTTCTTATTTGATACTTGCATGTTCTCAACTTTTTTTTGCAAAGAAAACATTTGAGTTGCTAGGACATCCACCTGGGTCAATTATGTGTCTTGTGTGTTATGATAAGATTCCATGTTGGCATTTTTTAATCCAATTTTGTGAGATGGATTTTGATTGGTCGTATATGTATGTGATGGATTTTGGTTTTGTATATGAGGGGTGAAAGGTGGCATTTGATTATTAATGTTTTGGTTGAAAGTTGGAATGTGATTGGTTTAGGGAGGATTGGATTGTGTTTTCCATGAACTTGCAAAAGTGTGGCCATGCAATTTTTGGTTGCCATGTTGTATGAAAGGTCCTTGATTATTGCTTGGAGTAGAACCTTGTATATTGTGTTGTGCATGCATACTAGGAGTAGGCCCTTGTTTTGATTTTGATGGTATGTTGAGGGGCCCCAATGTTTGGTATAGCATTTTTATTTGGAGTTTTAGGAACATTAACAACAATCTTAGGTATTTTTCTTGTCTTGTTTAAACCCATGACAAATGGATTGGAAGATGATGCCCCCATAGCCTTAGATGTGGAAAATGGATTAAATGAGGTGCTAAAGGGTTGTGCCATGGATTGTGTCATTCATTGTGTCATTATATGGGTGAAAAATTGTGATGTGTGAATTTTTGTGGTCTTGTGTGGATCTTCCTAATGGCATGGAAGTAGTGACTTGTGGGACAGAGCCACTAGAGGTAGGTAAAACATTTCCTTGATTTGGTTTGTTTGGGGTAGGAATTTCTTGGAGTGTGTTAACATCGAAGACATGGGGAAGTGTATCTCCTTCATGTAATAACTTATCTAGGAATCCTTGTGGGTCTAATGCAGTTATATCATCCATAAAAGAGGCTATTTTGGAGTCTTGGGTGGCAACATCTACTTCCTCTACAATCACATGACCTTATTTGTCTTTTATTATGAATTTTTCAAATGGATTGGGAAATTATTTTTATGGTATAGGAACCCCATGGGAAGAATTATCAAAGGGGTTGAAAAACTCATCTTCTTGGGGAAAGCCCGTCTCTTTTCATTTATTTTGCAACCTCATTTCGACCATAAAATACTTCCAATGGGGGAGGTGAATGTGATATGATGTCTAAGGTATTGTTGGGAAAAAGTGTCTCAACCTTGCAATTATATATGATTTATTGATAGGATGTATGTTGGTATGTGGTGAATGATCATGCAAATATTGTACACTCGTAACAAGACATGGGGTTCGGGGAAATGACCCAAAAAAAATTTGCTGACATGTCAAGTTTTTTTTCTTGTTGACACGTCAAGGTTTTTCCATTAACACGCCAAATGAAAAATGACCTTGTAAAACCCTAATTCTAAAAGGTTCCAAAAATATTGTTATAAGTGGGTGGGATGTATATAGATGGTGTGTATTCTGAGAGTCTGATAGTGTTCATCGCGTCTCTTGATCTCTGGTGGTGATACTCCTATAAGAAGCTTGATTTGCAAGTATATTGTAATCTTTTGATTTTTGAATAATATATTAGGCAATGTTTGAAGTGTGGGATTTTTCTCTCGAAAGGGTTTTCACACATAAATCATTGTGTTGTGGTATGCATGACACTTGTGTTTATTTTTTTTTAAGTTTTTGTAACTGTTAAAGATCTGTAAATTTTTTGCATTATTCTCCTCTCAAAGTTAGTGTAGGAAGTTGTTCCACTACCTTACCTTCCTTACAGGTATGACAATGCAAAGGTATGACTATGAGTAAGGTTATGCAACTATGTTTTTGGATTTTTTAAAGTATAGTGGATGTCTAATGATAATACCGAGATAAATAGTCAAAGTGATAATTGTCAAGATGTCAATAGGATAGTGTCACAATGAGGTCAATATCAATGGTATGTTTAAGACTAAGGTATGCAAGATGATTATTTTTTGGATTTTTCAAGTTATAAATTATATATCTAATGGTGATACCAAGATAAAGAGCCAGAGTGACAATAGTCAATATGTCAATAAGATAATGTCACAATGATCTAAATTTATGGTATATCTATGACTAAGATATTAAAAATGTAATGCAAATGTGAAGGATGATGGAGGGTGGGAATGGTAATATGACCTAGAATGATGACTAATATTATGACAACTAAGCACCTTATATTAAACCTATGGTAAGGTTATTAAACAAACTAAGATAGTCAAGGAGAAAAATCTGATTTATCAAGCCCTCTAGGATGACAAGAAATGAAATGACAAGTTGCAAAGGTGGTCTCAAACTAGCCTTGTGAGTTGAGGAGCCAACCTAAATGATAAAAGACTAAATTGATGGAAAGTAAGGTCAAGGTAAATCTGATTTTGTAACTATGGACTGCTCTAAAGTCTGATGAATTTCCAAAGCCCAAATCTACATCAAGGTGTATGCAAGCTAAGAGATGACCTAAAGTTTGACCTATGGAAAATGTAACTAATACAAATGTGTGGTAATGGATGGACTGAAAATGAAAGGTATAGTGATTGCAATTCTATGATCTGAGGACAATATTATACTCAAGAATTGATCAAAGAATGGACTATTTCAAGTTTCCCTAAAATTTTCAACAACTAGGAGTTGTGTCATTCTAGGTGTCATATGCGATATTCTGGGAATCAGTTGTGATCTTTTGGTTTTATCAATTGTGGTTTTATGGAAAACATTTATGATGAAACACAATCAGTTGTGGTGAACAATTTTTTTTGACCTTAAGTTGATTGGTTTTGACTCCATTTTGATCTGATTTTTGGTGAAGTCTGAATAGAAAACACTATTAACAATTTGAAAACAATTGGCTTGGTCTGAATGTCCAAAAAGTGTGTTCACAATGTGTATGTTCTTGAGTTTAGTCACCTCAAATTTCCATGGGTATATAACACATCGAGTACAAAATCACATACATAAAACACTTGTCTACCCCTAAAGTCAATGACCAATGGCAACACTCTTAGACCCACTCTAGGAATCTCCTTCAATGTAAGGGAGGGACACAATTTCAGATTATGTATCACCTTTTATCTATGAAAGTGGATGGGTAGGGGCCTCCTGCAATGGAAGGATAGATAAATCACCCTCTCCATGGAAAATTATAATATTGGAGCAAGAAACCTATTCTAAGCCAGGTATTTTCGTCTCACTTAAGGGAGCCAAATGTTGGGTGTAAAAGTATTATGGGTGCGATGCTACACCCCTGTACTAAGAACATTGCTAAAACTCAATCAAAAGGGTGGCTTCTAACTAGTTGGTTATTAGTCACAATGTGAGGACATGCCACCTTGTGAGAATCCAACAAGACACTTAAGGATCTAACCAATTTACTTGGGGAACTTATAATCAAAGGTACATCCCCTTTCTTAATGGCAATGTACAACTAAGGCCTACATAACATGAGGACTCTGATGTTTCATCACATCCTTTTATATAACGACCCAAGGGAAAAAATGGTTGGAGTCACCAAGGAGTTCTCTGTATGGATGTGTCTCACTTGGTAGGCCCCTCTAAGGGTAAACAAAAGCAAGAAAAGTATATTGTTTTTGATCTCCAAGATCACACAAAATGCCAGAGATCATGGGTGATGATGCAAGTGTGAAGAGATTTTTTTTATTCTCAAGATCACCAAATGGTGTGAGAGAAGAGCATACACACCTCACAACAAAATTAAAAACCACAAGATGATGAAGACAATGATTTATTTTAGGTATCCAAATAAAAATGTGAGAGAAGACACTTGATGCAAAGTTGTCAATTTTAAAGCCAATGAGTGAATATGCAAGGTTAATTTTAAGCCTAAATGAGTGTGATATGTATTTTTTGTAAATTTTAAACCATATGAGTGAATATGCAAGTTGTGTTCATTTTAACCCATGATTGAGATAATGCAAGTAAATTTTAAACCAAATGAGTGTAAATGCAAGGTTAATTTTAACCAAATGAGTGTGAGCACAATGAAATTTCAAAATGAGACAAGATAACAAGTTAGAAAAATCAAATGAAAATGCCTCCTTTCCACCTGTGCCACATGCTGCAAATTAGATATTAGTACCAAAAAAATCCTAAACTACTGAATGCAAAAACCCAAAACTAAAAATTCCTAATAAAATGCAATATTCTAGAAAACAAGAAATTGTGTCATTGTAAATGACAGTTGCGACTCACTAGATTTTGACAGTTGTGGTTCAAGACTTGTTGACTATGGCTTCTAGAATGGAAATTCCATCTGCCAAATGTGATGAAGTCAGTAATAGTTACCTCATATCCCTCAACATTTGTGGTGAATGGACCTAGAGCTGCAAAAAACATAAGATATCTAACCAATTTCAACAAAACTAGAAGCCAAGATGATATAATAATGATGTTATATAACAAAACCCAAGACCAGTAATCAAAAACAAGAAAAAAATCTGAAAATGGATGAACACTAATGATGTTATTAAGTCTTGAATGGTTGTGGTGATTCCCTAAGTATTTATGTCGCACAACCTGTAGTTGTAAAAAATGAAAACAAATCAACCAATTTCGATAAACCCAAAGACTAATATGATGCCAAACTGATGTTAGATAATTAAAAAAAAAAACCAGCTCAAAATAAACAAAAAAATCCAAAAATAGATGCAACCCAAATGATGATTTTGACTTCCAAACAATTGTGGCTTTTCAGATGTCCATTGTGTCATACTAGCTTTCGTCAATTGCATAGTTTCAACTCATGGTTATGTCATCGACCTGAAAAAAATAAAAATTCTAAAAATTCTTGCAAGATCTGGTTAGCTTCGCATCATGTTCACCAATGTAATCAAGTGTAAAATTCAAGTTAAGGTAAAATAGCATAAAAACTAAACTTATGAAGCCCTAAACCAACAATAGAGAACAATCCAACATAAGAAACATAAACACAAAGTAAATATCACCTATACCATGGTTTCTTGACCTCCATTTCCCTTCTCCATTATGCTTGAATTTACTTGATGCCCTAAGATTTGAGTATGCAATACTATCCTAATGTCTATGATAGAAAAATATTGAAGATAGTTATCTCACTAATAGCACGTACTTGCACATGAACTAGATTGATTTAAAATGACAAGGATAGGTGATGCAGGAGCATCAAGGGCTACCAGACAATCTTGTATCCCCAAAAATATTTTATTTTAATTATGCTTTTTCTTGTGTGGTTTCTTGCTGCAGGTATCCTTTCAACACTTGATTTTGACACACTCTAGGCATAGGAAAATTTATTTCTTAACTTTTTTGGATATACGAATGTTTAAATATTATGTTTGGGTAAAAAATGGATTCAAATTGTTGTAACCAATTGTAAAAGAGGGGGACCAACAACGTCAAGGCCCCAGGTCATGGAGGGTCGAGAGCAGCTGGCTTCCCTAACTTACATCAACTTTAAGGAAGTGTTAGGAAATGCGAGACAAGAATGATAAAGACTATAAGGTCCTTCAATCACTCTGCAGACCCAAGACTTGAAATGGAGCTAGGCGAGTCAGTTTTCAGGGTCAACTCTATGTCTCAGAGAGCTCTATGTCTGGAGGCAAAAGCACAGCTTCGGGATGAAAGTACGGTGCGCTGGTATCTCTCAAGTGCACTGGCGTTCATACGACTAGAGGACCAAAAAGACAAGGATAAATACCATAAAATGGACTAACGACCTAGCTAATGGTTTTTAGGGGACATAAAAACACTATGAAATAAGAGATGCATAGAAAAATATGATAAAACAAGTAGATTAGTACTAAGGTGACAATAATAATCTCATAGAAAAGCTTGTTCGCCAGCTAGCTCCAAGATATCTCCACCTGCACACAAAAGAGAGAGAAGTTGTTGAGGGGATGTATAGGGTTCTACCTTAGTTAGACCCCTATTTTAGTGTTTCCACCTCCATAGACAACCAAGTTTGCAAAGATGGAGAAATAGTATGATAAAGAAAAGAACACTAAAACACTAAAAACACAGTAATGTGCTTACTCAACCAAATAATAGAGGAGAGGAGTAGAAAACTTACCACCTCCACCAAGAGAGATAAAGGCTAATGGGAGATAAAATGAGAGGACTCAAGCCTCTACTATAATGGTGTTGTTCTACACTTGCTCTACTGAGTTGATGGAGTGATAAAATTGATGCTATAGAGTGCAAGAATGTTGCTTGAATGCTTTAAGTGAATGCTTAGAGCTTGTGATTTTCTAAGAGAGATCATCTTGCCTTCAAATGAATGAAGGAATAGTGGATTTGAAGGAAAGAGTGAAGAAAAAAGCCATATTCAGGTCGGTTAGCCGAAGGGGGTGTTACAATTCGACTTCCAATGAGAAGTGTAACGCCTCTGCAGGATCCATCCGAGGGAATCTTCCAGGGATGTAAGCACGCCACACAAATGTTTGTGCACTGTGCAGACATCCTCGATAGTTATTCCTCTATCAATGCTCAAAATAGGTGCCAAGTGGAATGAAGGCAATAGGCTTATGTGGATTTTAGCCTTCAGACTTGGTTTTGTATAGTGGAGGAGGGTAAAAGGGGAATTTTCCTAAGGGGTGCAAATTTTCTCCTATACATTTTGCCCCCACTTTACCAAGCATGAATACTGATGAGTGCTTTGGTAAAGTAGATTAGAGAAGTGGTAGGGTTAGAAATGTATACCTGAATCATCGAGGAAGTAGACCGCATTTTGATGAATCTAAGAGTGTAGGAAAAGAAAAGGACTTCATAGCTCCATAGAAATATGAAGCTAAAGAAATAAAGTGCCTTATAGAACCAAAAACTTGTAAGGAAGGTACCCTCCAAGAACTCTCACATGAAGTAAACTAAGAAAAGCACCTTACAGACCCATGGACCTGCAATGAAGGTATCCTCCAAGAACTCTCACATGAAGGAAACTAAAAAAAGTGGACTCCATAGGGTCAAAAAGTAGCTTCACAATTGCACCCATGAAGTGACATGCTTACCCACAAATAGAACATGTCAGGAAGCGGCCACATAGGCAAGTAAGCAAATAGTCACACAAACCATCGTCAAGTTGGAAGACTTTCAAAAGGGTCCCTCAAGAACCCTTCAAAAGGAGGGGTCCACTCAAGGGACATAATGTTTGAAAAGTGAGGTCTAGTCAAGCTGCCCCCAAGATAGACACAAAGATACAAAATAGGTCTAGTCAGGCTATCCCCATGCTAGATGTCATGGAATTCATTTGAGATAAAAAAAATTCAAAGGGATCCCTCAAGAACCCGATGCAAAAAATAAGGTCCACTCAAGGGACGTGTGGTCAAAAAGTTGGTGCCTTCTTTCTCAAATCGATTCATCATCAAGGAATCCTTTTGAAATATTTTCACTTCATCAAGGAATTCAAAAGGAAGGATATGCTCCCATGTGAGGGGAAGATCAATTTTTTTCCCACTTTGGAGGAAGGTTCTCAAGTTTTTTCTTTATGAACCCATGGTGAAGGAAACATGTTCCATTAGGGTTTCAAGTTGAGAATGTTATTCTTACAAAGAAGTGTGTGAATATTATTAAGAAAAGATTCATCGATAATTAATGCATTTTCTGAATATCAAAGTGATGTAAAGGTAGCATTGCCACACATGAGAGGGACAACTCAAGCAAAGAAGAGAGAAAGATAAAGGAAAGAGAAAAAGGAAAGAGAACACAAACAAAGGGCATAGGGGTAGCTTGATATTTTGGGGTTAGAACTGATCATAAATATATAAGTATAATAATAGTATATTAAATGAATTGTCATCAACCCCCTACTATATCAGGCCATGTGAAGAATGCATGAGAAGAAAAAGTAAAAATAAAAAATTGGGTCAATGTAGAAGAGAAGCCTAAATGCTCCAATGCTTTGCATCGTCCCCAATTTTCTGAAAGTCAATCACAAACATGGAAGAATGATGATACAAATAGAATAATTTTTACAACACAAACACAACGCATGTTCCAAGCACCAATAGGGGTGACGAGGGTCATCCAGACACAAATAGCACAATTACGGGGGAAACGCATCACAACACACACACATATAATATAAAGGTAAAGAAGGGGCCTCCCTCTAACACTGATCAACCAAGAGGTCATCATCTTCCCACTATAGATCATCCTAGGGGGAAGGAGGATGAGTCGATAGTGGTGGAATGTTAAGGGGAGAACCTTTCGACCCTCCCGCAACAAGGGCTAAGGAAGAAGGACCTGAGAGGTCTCTGTCACTCAACTCTTGTGGGTCTAAGGTCAATGATTTCATGAAGGTCGCTAACAAGGTCAAAAATTAATCCACCGAGTTAAACATGCACTTAATAGGAGTGCCATGTTTCACCTCGATAGATGGAGAAGATTGCATTTGAGGTTCACTGCTAGGCTCGTTGAGCAATTTGGGAGCAGTGACAAACTCAGAAGAGGTTGGGATTGATTCTATCACTAGGAAAGAACAAGACAACACGGGGCCACCCTTCAAAGAAGGTGGGATCCTCCTATGCCCCTCATTGTTGGAAAGACCTATTAGAGCTAAAAAAATATCACATTTTCACTAGCCTCCACCTACTCACCTTTCACATAACACAAACATTTCCCACACCTTAATTTTATGATCAATACAAATCGTTGAGATTTGTGTGACTAGATTCATATTTTAACCCATGATCCCATAAATATGGCCTTTAATATATTAACATCTCTCTTATCACAGTTGAGAAAAATCTTTGAGGAGCACTTGGTCCTTATTGGGGAGATCATGTGTATGTCTTTCTGATCAACAACTCGTAGCTCTTCATTTGAACATTTTAAGCAATATCGGGAAGACATAAATTAGGTCACAGTGATCAAAAGACCCTAGAGATAACAAGACTACATAATTGAGAGGAAAATGCCTATCATATTACTGATGACAACCTATCAAAAAGACCAAGGAAATCAGAGCAAAAATTTCAAGTCATATCGAGCTCAAAAGTCATGCTAATGGAAACCTCATCAACAAGAAGCATATATACTTTCACCGATGAATCAAGAGAAAAAATGTATCAGGGATATGTATGTAATCGAAATAAGTCCCTTATATCTCTCCGACCATGTGGGTTATGCCGATGAAGGAAGTTTTTGGGGAAATTCTCACCGACTTATCCTCATGAATGAAGTGGAAAAAGAAATACATTAGGGAGACCAAATACATTGGAAAGGAATTATATTCTCTCAATGGTAGCACATGTCAGCCCGATGGTAACATGGAATAATCATAATTTTTTAGAAAGACACTGGGTGATGAGTAAAATGATTTCTAATACTCCAGACCACCTTGACATCGAGAAAACTTCATAATTTTCTCCCTGAAATAATAAAATTTAAGAAGCAAGAAAATGGGAAGTTGTGTAATATTAGTAAGAGTATTAGGTGGTCTTCCTGACTAGGGATGAAAATCAAAGGGACATTCATTTATTTCTTGGTGATCAATTATGGATGTATAAACAAAGGTGGTGCCATTTATAAAAGCACAAAGATTGATTTGAGGTTAGAAGGATTTCACCGATGCAATCTTTTTGTATTGCTTTGACATTTTGAAATTTGAAAAGAACGTTGCATTCATTTCCAGTGGTAGACATTAATGGTTGCACGAATGAACCTTATGCAAGTATTTTATGATTGAAAATGGATTTAACCAAAATAATTTTCAGAAGTTGCAATGGAAAGGATGGGAGATCAAATAGGAGTCAAAGAATTTAGTGTGGCTAGAAAATAAACAAGTAAGCATAAAACGTTCCCTACAATTGATAAATTGTAATTCAATTTTTCCACATTGTTGAGAATTAGAATGGAAGGTTCAATTTCTGCAAAAACAAAAAGGTAGGAAGAAACAGGGCGAAAGTAGCCAATCCAAGAGTAAAAAATAGAAAACTGAAATGGACCCAGAATTAAAACATAGATTAAACCAAGACCTCATTCATCAATTTCCTGGTTTAGGGCCAAAGGCCCGAAGGTCTACACAATTGAGGGAAGATGTGGAAATTTTAGAAGATAAATGAAAACATATAGGTGATGTATGGACTCCTATAAGGGGATATGAATTTTTTGTGTTTCATTACTATTGGAGAAACAGATTTGAACCAGTGTGCAACCCCTGGAATTTAAATTTAGGAAAATTGGTTGTCCCCAATGTATTTGTGAATGTAGAGCTCATTAAAATTTTGGCAAAACATTATAACCTAGACCTCAAAGCCATCTGCAACCCACAAGGAGAGCCTTTCATACATGTATCCACGACTGTAATTTGTGAATTTTTCAACTTGGATGATTCATGTGATGAGCCTATAGTGCATGAGGGTTTGGAGAAGGAGTATTGGAGAATGGATACTACTTACAAGGGATGGAAGTTACCACTGCACATGCCTAAGAAAGATGAGAATATTCTCCCACTTGAAGATGATAAAGGTCCTCATTTTCATGTTGATTTTTTCGAGCCCTACTTGAAATATACTTACTTCTTGGTATGCCAATAATGGGAAAATAGGATTTTGAATTAATTTCTATAGGGCCAATGGTAATTGTTGCAGATATACAATGCCACAATGTGAGGCCTTTTGATTATGCCTCACACATTTCCAGAGGGATAGATTCAGGGCTAATGGCCATCAAGAATGAATCTCCTACACTGCATTTCAAACACTATTCCCCTCTCATGCACATGATACTGTACTATGGGAAAGAACAGGGAATGTGGCTAGAAGAATTAGGAATCAAACAGTTGGATAAAGAGGGTCAACCATTACTTGTATAGGTATGGACCTCTATTTGGCAGAGTAGGTTTATCAATTCCAATTTTTTTTAATTTTCTGGAATACTTTTTCAAGATACTCTATTGGTTTTTCAATCACCCTTGTGATTATTCCTTATCTAATGAAATCAAATATTATTAAGGCCCAAGGATTTCAATGGACCACCATCTGTAGAGAATAATTGGGGTGAATCGTACTACTATGTTGATTCCACCATGATTAGATTTTATGGTTTTGAAGACACACCTTTTCTATTACCAAAAATAGTGCCAGATAGGATTGCATATCTAGATATTGTTAGACAATTGGATTATTCCAATGTTATGAATTTTAGTTCTTATTGGAAACAATCATTTATGCCTAGTACATTATGCTTTGGATATTTCATTATGGTATCGAAGGAAGGGTATGATCTTATTTTGGATAAGTTATCAATTTCAATATGAAGAAGGATGCACCAATGAAGAAATTTAACCCTGAAGGTTATATTGGTTCTACAAGGAAAAAATAGAATCTAGGTGCATATGATCATATATCATATCCTCATGATGATATAATCAGAAACATGGAGGAGAGGATAGTTGAATTGGACATTGACAACTACAATAGATAAATGGAACAAAAGATGAAGGAGTTGCCAGAAATGGAAATATTATCCTCTACTAGTGAGGGATCTTCTGGTGAAAAGGAACCCCAAGGCCAAACTAACAAGATTCCCAAACTCAAAATTGAAGGATATTAACCTCCAAAAAGAGAACATGAAATTGGGGAGTGATCTGATGTAGATACTAGGCAATTGGCTTATAAGTCCTTTGTTTCTAATGATCAGTCTATAAAGTATCCTAAATTTAGATCTTTCTTGTACAAGAAAAAGGGAAAAGAAATAAGGGAATCAGTCATAGAAATCACACCAAATAATGAAAATCAATTGCTTAACACATTGAAGCTGGATGTAGAGAGTGAGATGAAGAACATGACTCTAGAAAAGGGAAGGAAATTATTAGAGGAGTCTGGTGTGATGATTTTTCCTAGTCTATATTTATATTTTTCTCTTGTTTTTTATAGATTTCTACATAATAATGATGCTAAGCATAAGCTAAATCCAGAAGGTGTGACAAAAATATACATTGGATCAAGATATAACCCTAATGAGAACTCTTTTATGATTTGGGCATTATATCCCCCACATAAGAAGCATGTAATTATTGATACTAAAAAGGAATTTGGTCATGTGATGCCACTGAAAGTAGGAGAAACTAATCCCGTGGTCAAATTCCACATTGGCATAAATGTAGCCAAATTGAATAAAGCACATATTCAAATGTTGATCAAGGAGTGAGATATGTACAAGCTGAATAATGAGAGAATGTTGAAATAAAATGATTTCTTGAGAGACATAATCAAGAACACATTCTAGGGATCTCCTAGAATGTTAACTCAAGGAGAAAGTTCCCAATCAAAGGACAAAAGTGAGGAATCACAAGTACACACTCAAGTGAGTAAAGCCAAATTTGACACACTTTCTGCAATATTCCGAAAGAGGAATGCCAATCTGATGATCGGGACTGGCAAGTTCTAGGTGAGCCATTCTAAGAGACACTACTATTTAGGAGCATAAGAGAATACATGAAATAATTCAAGAGAAGATCCAATAAATGCAAAAGAGAAGCATTTTTGACACTGGAGCCATTACAGTCATTGAGGATATGATGAGGAAACACAAGGACTATTATAAGGAACTGTAGGGGGATGCTAAAGAATTTATAGATGCTTCAAAGGAAGGAGTGCCTTCACTATTCAAAGATGATGGAGAATTGAAGGATTAGAGTGAATGGATGAAAGAATGTAGACTAATACTACATGAAGCCTTGGAACGAACCAAAAACAAGGATTCAACATTGGGGAAGACCTATGAGTGTTTGGAGAATATGATCATCATGGAGATAGTTGTGAGGAATTCTATAGAGGATGTTGATACACACTTGAGTCAAGGATATCAATACCATATAACACAAGTCCATTTGTGGCTCATTAGAGCTTAATTGTTAATATTTTAATTTTTGTTAATTCCAAAAGAAACTTGTGAAGAGGTGTACCTTATTCATGATATTGATATATATGATGAACTTGGGATGATTGAAACATCATCACATCATTTTATTTAGAGTAGGCATATTAAGAAGATATATTGCAAAATCTTGCTCATATTTTTCATATCAAAACTCTTGTTATAATGCATATCATTTGAAGATCAATACAATGGAGAAGGTTACACAAAATCGTTGATTTGATTTCAAGTGTTCAATTGTTGTATGGATTTATATGCTTATATGTTATTTGGCTACCTCCAAAGTGGTTGTTTATGTTATTCAAATTGAGTGTGTGGATATACATTTAATTTTTCAATACACATTCTTTGTAGTTGTGTGGTGTTACTGATTGGTTTCTGTGTGTAAAAGAATTAAAATTACTCTTAAGAGTTCTGATTTAATAGGTTTCTATCTAGATTAAAGTCCTTTTAAAAAATATCATCTTAATTGGTTTCCCTTCACATCTGAATTAAATCCTTTCATAACTTCATAGTAGCATAAGGGGATATCACTAGGATCACTAAGAAGAGTCCAAATAACTAACCTACTTGCACGTCTACATAAAGTGTAGACATTCAAAGTGCCGAACTATTCGAGTTAAGTTGAAAAGTAAATCTATCTATTTTACAAGAACATGTCTCCATATTCACCATCCACCATTCGAATCCACTTACCCAATAGTATAGCCACTTATCTTACCCAATTCATTTTAGAATTACATAAAGTCTTATTCAAATAATTCACATTTGAAATTCAATACTAGGAGTAGGAGTAGTTAACAAGCCCTCATTTATATCACACTTTATGCTGTTGTGGATAGATCCTTAAATATAAATAATTCAAACAATCTATTCCAGTTATCAAGGCCCACCCGCCTAGGCCTAAGAGAGCCTAAAGTGCAAGGAATCAACAACCATATAGTTTAATTTTGTTCATTAGTTCAAAAATGTTGCAAGTTTGATCATAGAGCCTGACATCCTCTTAGGATTTGTAACCTGCATTTTTGATAACATATTGGTGACTCCACTGGGTACTAAGCCAAATCTGAACCTAAGCCTTACATCATAGATTCATTCCAGAATTTCATTAAAGGGTGAAGACTCCACTAGGAAATGACACAATCATTTTTTCTACTTATGAAAAGTAGGTGGTGACTCTGAAGGACTTGTATGACTGATAAAATAAGTATCAGATCAAAAAGGATAGACAATAGACACTAGGGATATTTATATCATCCAAAATCAAATGGAAGAAGATCTTTGCATTGGGAGAGCCCCAAGAATAACAATGTTAGGTGGACAGATAAGCATGGATCTCCTTATGGAAAAGGTAACACAAATAAAGGTGAAACAACATCTAAACAACCAGAAGATAATGTGAACACATCAAAGAATCCCTTCACAACTTTTAACTCTCCTTTTCATACTAATGGTGGAAATCGTGCAACACCACTTGAGAGAAACAATCTAAGTGACATTGTCCTCAATTTCCAATCGAATCCTCAATAGGAAGAGGAGTTGGGTTCAGGAAGAGAGAAAACAAAGACAAGAGGAATATGATAGGGGATTCTCATCACAATAAGGAGACAAAAACCAAGAGGGGTGCAATGATCAAACTGTTGTTGATTTTGATAGTATGTCTAACCAAGAAATGGAAGCACATTTGGAATGGAAGAGACAACAACTTATAAGGAAACAATAGATGGTACAAGAAACCCTGGAGATAGATCGACAAATGGCACAATTAAACATCCAGGAAAAAAAACCATTAAAATACATCCCTCCAAATAAAAAAGGTGGCAATGTTAATTCACAATGAACATCTCAGAACATCTACTCCAGGTACTTCAAGGGTGCCTCATAATCCAGGTGGTAACCCAGTACAACTTTCCCAACATAATATGCCACCAAAAAGATCCCAAGCCACAAATGCTAGAAATATTCCCTAATACTATCCACCACCAGGTTAGTAGTATGCTCCACAACATGTGCCATATTAGAATGTATAGCATCAATAGAAACACAATGTCTATCATCAGCCCCATCATGGATACCAATACTATCCCAATCCACCACCTCTGAATTTTCCTCCACAAAACCCTCCAAGCACATGTAGACAATTTGATTTCACATGATATCAATTATATCCATATCCAATGGACAACAATTGGACAAACATGGTTCCCAAATTCACTGGGAACAATGTGATATTGGCTAAAGAACATATCAAAAATTTCAATGCTTTCATACAAGATATTGGTATAGAATATGAGGATGTAAATATGAGATTATTCATGATGTCACTAATTGAAGAAGCAAGGGATTGGTTCAATGGTCCACCTGATGGTTCAATTGATTCTATAGAAGAATTTTAGAATCAATTTCTAGAGAAATATGGGAATCAGTGTGCCCCTGAGTTTTCCCTGCATAAATTGATAAGTATTCAAAAACACCAAAATGAGTCATTTTATGATTTCAATCAAAGATTTTCCAAATTTTATAATAAGATATCGCATGGGTCTAAACTCACTAATCCAGTAGCCCTATGTATTTATCTAAAAGAATTTGATCCTAAAACAAGGTGTGAACTCATAAAATGATGCCCTAGAAGTTTAACTGAAGCAAAAAAAATAGCATTGACCATTGAGAATAACATAAAGGTTGTAGGGATGACTGGCAAGAGGGATAGTGTTAGAGTTCCCCAAAAATTTAACAATCCCTAGAATAAGCAGGAGAATTAATATAGAAATGAATGACCTAGATTGCATGATATACCATAAAACACAAACTATAAAGATGGGAAACCCATAATTGACCAACCCAAGAATAAAGAAACTTTGGACCCCTTAAAGAAAAAAGGAGCCTATATGGTCAATAACAACTCTTGGTGTCAAGTTTGCAAGTTGCCTCATTCCTTGGATCATTGTGTTGTAGCACAATCAATACAAGAAGAATAGATTCCATATGAAAATGAAGAGGAAGATCATACTATATACTTGATTTCACATACCCTTCATCCAATAGAACATGAATATTCATCCTCAATAGATGAATCCTATGAGTATGGTGTGAATAACCAAAGATACAACATTCACATGGAAGAACAAAAAGTTTACTTTGATCAAGAGAAAGAAAGTAATGATGATTCACATCATCCTTACATACCACCTAAGTCAAATAAGTCAAGATTGAGGATACTGACTGAAGAAGAGATCAAAGAGTTAACTACTGTTGTAGTAGAGAACACAAAAATAAATTATAGGCTAAGAAATAGAATGATAAATATAGATGAGGGCACTCCAAGAGGACTATTTGTGAAAGAAAAGGGAACAACTCAGGAGAAACCAAAGAAGGTAGAGAATAAGGAACTCAATAATAATGAACAAAGACATGTTCCCAAAGAAGAAGAAAAGGAGTTGTAAAAAAGTAAACATGAGCATGATGAAACTAATAAAAAGGAGAAAGAAGAAAATAAAGGAGATCCACTAGAACAAAAGAAGGTAGCCAAAATAGAAAACGCCTCTTCATTTGACTTCAGACAAGCATTTTCTTAGGTGAAGATGTTGTTGGAGTGAAAAATACACTAAGAGGGGGGGGTGAATCAGTGTCATGAACTGATTTGACAAATTTTAAAGAAAATGAAAAAAAACATATTTATGTTCTCATTTATCAATGATTAACTCATCCATATATTGAATGCAATCACATATAACTGAAATGAGAAGTATGGCAGTGAAACTACATAATAAAACATTCACACAATAAATCAGAGGAACCACAAATGAGAAAAGTGACACAAGATATGCCAAGTGGAAAACCCTCCCAGGGTGGAAAAACCACTCCTAAACTGCTGCATTATTAGGCTTATATTTGAAAAACCACTTTTAAAAATGACTTATAGGTTGATTTCTGAGAACCAAATCAAGTAAACACCAATTTCAAGGAACACCAACCCCTTTTCAATTTACAGAAGATACAATGATGCAAAGGGTCTCTTTGTTTCCCTCTTTTCTCACAAGTGCCTCTCAATAGACAATACCTAAACCTCAAGGTTCTGAGTTGAGCCTCTTGAATTCTAGTCATTGTCCAATCTTAAGACAACTTGTTATTTTCTCTTATTTCAGATTTTCAAAATCAAAGTATTTCATATCTATACAAATAGATCATTCATACAATGTTGTATTCAATCTCTCTTCTTTTTTGTCATTACAATAAAAAAACATATGTATTTTTCCATCAATAGAGGTATTACCACTATGGAAAATTTTTGTCAAATTTCTTTTCCAGGTATAATTAAAGATACAAAAATTTTGACCAATATCTACGAGGTATGATCCGAGTGACAAAGAAGTATCAACTAAAAAGAAATATTTCTTTTGACAGAATGTGCAAGAACAAGTATATTAATAAAATAACTCCAAAACCCTCAGAGCTCGTGAAAGGTGGATGTAATAACTTTTATTTTGAATCTTTAATCAAGGTTTTTCTTTCAAGAAAGCCAATGTGTCAATTTTTCATTTGATCTTAGAACCCTGGAGAAAACAATAATAGATCATCTGCACCAATAAAAGCTTTTTTTAAAGGAGAAAATGAGCAATAATACCCTTTTTGGATCAGATTTCAAAAGACCTTATTTATCTATTCAAATGAATCTCATAATCACAAATAAACATTATTTTCCAACAACCCATAATGAGAAAAGTAGAGTAATCGAAATCATGTCATGCCTTGCAGAAAAGCACTCTATCAAAAAAAAGTAACTGCCTTATGTTTGTTTAAATTGATAGCTTTCTTCAAAGAAAGAATGATGATACCTATTTGAGCAGCAATAGAGTGACAAGTAAATACCAGTTAGATTTGATATATGCCCTGGTCATTATCTACCTTTTTCCTTCCTTGACAGTGCCCTCCTGACAACAACTAGATTTGAGCTCGACCTGTTCCATCCTTCCAAGCTCGTGTTCACTCATTACTATCCCTATCATTGTTCTCACAAAAGGCAGAGGCATTTGCAGCAAGACACAAGTGACAAAGAAACAACTGAGTGTAAACTTCCATGGCGGCGACAAAGCAAGGGTTTCCACCCATCTCAAAAATAAAACCAAAGACAATGCTTTCCCTAATCTCTTCTACAAACCATTCGATGCTTTAGACAAAAATTGATAGCTTTTGAAGTCCGAAAATAAAAACATAATGATTATCAAACATATCATAAGCATCAAGTCTATGGTTATTACAACTACTAAGTATGTCGACACTTATCATCACCTTTGGATTGCATACTGAACATCAATTCAAACTTTACCACCATATAAAATTTAAATGATGTCCTATGATCAAACAAAGAAAATGTCGAGCACTATTATAACTTAGAACTCGAAAAATCAATAATTTCAAATAGACCAATAGGTCAATCACTTATGACTTTAATCAAATTTAGTCAATAATGCAATTTCCAACTTTATCAAACATGCCAACTAACTTTACCCATAAAGAATTATTACCAATGGTTGATCCCCATGTCACTTTCAAAGTGACTTTATAATTATGTCAACATACTTGTAGTCGGCCTTAAGGCCTAAGGAATTAACAATTATAGAACCCGATATAGGTATGACTTATTTCTAAGTCATGTTCAAATGAGAGTGAGTCAAGAATAATGCTTCAAGACATCATTATAGAAAGTGCCATGATATTACCCTTTTTCAAAAATAGAGGCCAATTTATATTAGCTTGTAAGCCAAAGCTATATAAATAGATATATGAAATGAAAGCATGATCATGGACAAATATAAAAAATTATGGAGATCACCTTAGCACAATATAGCTCAAAATGTCAAACCTATCAAACTAGTACTATATCACCTGTCATACAAATGTGATCAGAACCTCAGTTGAATTGAACATCACAAACACCTGAAAACAAAAACCTATGAATGCCATTATCAACCTGAACATAGAATCATAATCCTATAAACAAGATGCCTTATAATATGCACATGGGGTCAAAAGATCAGTACCATCAAAACCATCATCACAATGTTGAAGCCAAAACCAAGTATGCCAAAGTTGAATATGAACAAGAGTGCCAACCATCTGAATGTAAACAATGCAACTGATAATCAATCACCAAGATGCCAATCTAAAAAAAAAAATTGACATCAAGGAAAAATACCAAAAGAGAAGCTCAAAAAACTCCCCCTTTGTCCTAGATGGCAAAAATCAAGCCATCAAACTGAAAAAGTAAACTAGAACCAAGAGCTCATAATTCTCCCCCTTTTTATCACAAGGAAAAAGGGAAAAATAGTGAAATGCCAAGAAGCTAAACAAAAATAGTTGCAGATATAGCAATGGGGTAGAAAATAAAAAACCATATGAAGCAGAAATAAGATGCTAAGAGAGCTAACAAGCTCCCCCTTAAACCCAGATAAAGCATTAAGAGAGCAAATATTGAGAGACAACTCCCAATCTAGACCAAAATCTTTCAAATACCTCTTTAGCCAAAGGCTTAGTGAAGATGTCAACTACTTGTGCCTATGTAGGAACATATTGCACATAAACGTCATTAGCCATCACCTTTTCATGAAGAAAGTGAAAGTTAATAGAAATGTGTTTGGTCCAAGAGTGCATAACAAGATTTTTGGAGATATTAATCGCACTAGTATTATCACACAAAATAGAAACAAGTATAGGAACTTCAATACCCATGTTAGATAGAGTTTGTGACATCCATATTATTTGAGTATAACAAGAGGTGGCAGCAATATATTTTTCTTCAGCAGTGGAGAGTGAAACAGATTCTTGTTTCTTGTTGTGCCATGCCACTAATCGATCACCAAGAAAGAAAGCAACACCACTGGTGCTTTTCCTATCATCTCGACAGCCAGCCCAATCAACATCAGTATATGCAATTAATGAAAAATCATTGCTTCTAGGATACCAAATACCATAATCAAGAGTGCCCTGAACATATTTAACAATCCTTTTAACAACATTAATATGAGATTCCTTAGGAGATGACTGAAATCTTGCAACCATGCAAACTACTTGAATTATGTTAGGTCTAGAAGTTGTTAGATATAACAAGTTTCCAATCATTGACCTATAGTTAGTTGGATTTACATCAGGAGAATCATCAACCTTGCTAAGTTTGCAACTTGTAACCATTGGAGTGCTAACTAGATGGCATTCATCCATTTGGAATTTCTTGAGCATCTCTCTTCCATACTTTGTTTGACAGAGAAAAATACCAGTTTGAAGTTGAGAGATTTGAAGACCTAAAAAGAAATTTAATTCTCCCAACATTGACATTTCAAACTCAGATTCCATAATCTGAGAGAATTTTTTACTCAAAGCAGTATTGTTGCAGCCAAAGATAGTATCATCTACATAGATTTTAATAACCAAAATATTAGAACCTTCAATCTTAACATAAAGATTGTTGTCTACACCTCCTCTAACAAAGCCTTTTGAAATCAAATGATTATCTAGTCTAGAGTACCAAGCTCCAAGGGCTTGTTTTAGGCCATATAGAGCCTTTTTCAATTTGCAAACATGATTGGGCTTGTTTTTGCAAAAAAATCATTCAGGTTGTTCGATATAAACTTCTTCATCTAAATAGACATCTAGAAAAGAAGTTTTGACATCCATTTGATATATAGTAAAGTTCTTGAAAATAGAATAAGCCAAGAATATTCTAATAGATTCAATTCTAGCTACAGGTGCAAAGGTTTTACCAAAGTCAATACCTTCTTGCTAAGCATACCCTTTGCAGACATACCTAGCCTTGTTGTGAACAAAATGGTCATTTTCATCATGTTTATTTATGAATATCCATTTACCCTCTATGACATTTTTATCATCTGGTCTTGGGACTAACTCCCAAGTATGATTTTTCTCAAATTTTCTCAATTTCTTCCTACATTGCATTAAGCCAACATTCATCAGTTAGAGCTTCATCAATTTTTTTTGGCTCAAATTGTGTAACCAAATAGAAAGTAGTAAGCTCAACTATGTGAGCTTTTTCATCAAATTTAGTAGTTATTATTCTTGTTTGAACTCCTGCAGATTTATCTCCAATAATTAGATCTCTAGGATGGTTTCTAGCAAGAGATTTTGAAGGGTTTTTTGTCACACATTTTTCAGGACTTGTTTCAGCATTTTTAGAATTTTCTTTAGCAAGTTTAGGACTTGTTGATTCAACTTCAGGCTTTTCTATTTCAAAGCCTTCTGAATTTATTTCAAGTTCAAATTCTTCTTCCTCATCATCATGTATAGGTTCAACATCTAAAAGCATATTTTCATCAAATTTGACATTGACAGATTCAATAATCTTATTCAGCCTATTACTAAAGAATTTATAGGCTTTGCTATGAGTGGAGTATCCTAAAAAGATACCTTCATTAGATTTAGATTGAAAGATGCCGAAATTATCATCATCTCTCTTAATAAAACACTTACAACCAAATATTATGAAGTATTTAATTGAGGCAGATTTACCATACAACAATTCATATGGAGTGAAATTGGATTTCACTCTGATTTGTACTCTATCCAAGATGTAAACAACTGTATGAACAACTTATTTTCAGTACATGTTTGGCAGTTTTGCTTCATCAAGCATAGTCCTTGCCATCTCTTTTACTATTTTTTTCTTTCTCTCAACAACCCCATTTTGTTGAGGTGTTCTAGTAGCAGCATATTGTCTTTTTATGCCATGTCTTTCACAATAGTCAATAAATTCTTGTGAAGTGAATTCACCACCTTTACCAGATCTCAGACATTTCAATTTTAAATCTGACTCCCTTTGAACCATTTTTCTAAAGACTTCAAAATGTTCAAATGCTTTGGATTTGTGCTTGAGAAAAGTAACCCAAACCATACAAGAGTAATCATCAACAAATAACATGAAATATTTCTCACGGTTGATAGATCTAGTCCTTGTGGGACCACATAAATCTGTATGAACAAGTTGCAGAGGCCTAGTAGAAGAATGTTCTTTAGATTTAAAGCTCACCTTTATTTGCTTTCCTTTGAGACATTCTTTATAAACTACATTTTCAGGTTTTCTTAAGACAGGCAGACCTCTTACATTCTATTTTTTGCTGATCCTAACCATATTGTCAAAGTTAATGTGACCTAGTCTCTTATGCCACAACCAAATTTCTTCTAGTTGACTCATTAGACACATACCTTGATTTTTTCATTACCAGATGTGTCAAGAAGATTGTAAATATTTCCTTTAGTCCTTCCAGCTACAATAGCCTTTTCCAAGATTATTTTTAATCTCACATTCCTGTGAAGTGAACAAAACATGATAGCCACTGTCATAAATTTGACTAACACTTAGAAGATTATGATTTAGAACTTCTATGTAATACAAATTGTAGATAGGAGTGTCGTCATTCAGAAGAAGTGAACCTCTACATTTGATTTGTATACCAGAATTGTCACCAAAATTCACATACCTGCCTACATAATCTTCAAGATTTATGATTTTTTCTTTGTCACCAGTCATGTGGTTAGAACAACCACTATCCAAGACCCATAAGTCCTTTTTCTTGGAATTAAAATCAGTTTGAACTAACATAGTTTTCTCTATGTTTTTGACATTTTTAGGTTTCCAAACCTTTTTGGTTTTCAACTGTTTATTTTGCAGGTCAGCTTTGCACTGCTTAGTAGAATGACCCATGGTATTGCATTTAAAGCATCTGATCTATCTAGAAAAATCAAGGTGTTTCTTATGACCAAATATAGGTGTTCTGGGATTCATAAACCTACAAGAGACCACTTTGTAGCAAAATTTGTTGCAGAAAAAATAGTACCCATAAAAGAAAGGGTTGAAATTATATGATGTTCTATTATTCCTAAAAGGATGAACATGATTCTTATCAAAACCAAGATGATTAGATTTGAAATATTTGTTTGCAGAAACATCATTTTTCTTTGGACCATCATTTGAACATTTACCCTTCATGAATCCAATACCAATTTTTTCCTTGTTCATTTTTTTCTTTTTGAGCATGTCATTTAGTTTTAGAGTACTCTCATACTTTTCAATGGTCTTCCTAAGATCAACAATTTCATGTTCAAGATTTTGAATTTATTGATCTTTATTACTTATACCGATACAAGGACAATCCTCAAATCTCTTGGCTTCTTCAAGTTGAGTCTTCAACAAGACTATTTCTTTATTTGAAATTTTCTCTTGAGCAAGAGCTTGAGAAAAATTTTGTTCTTGAGCAAGCATTTGTTTTTTGAGTTTTCTAATCTCTTTTAAAGCACATTTTAGTTCACCTTCTATATCTAATTCACCATCTTCAACATCATTTTTATTAGTATATTCTTGCTGAATGATTTCATCCATGAATAAATTTTCATCTTCTTCATCTAAAGAATCTTCAGATTCAGTGTCTGTTTCATTTTTGCTGAACAAACTCTTCTTCTTTTTGAAGTTGAACTTTTGTTTAGGTCTATAGGCCTTTTTCTTAAGGAATTTTTAATATTTTGCATTGTCACTATTCAGATCACCATAGGGGCACTTTGCAATAGAGTGGCCTATTTTTCCACAATTAAAACACTTGAAGGGACGTTTTCCCTTATATTTTCTAGACCCCTTTTTGAGTTCTCTAACAAAATGGGATTCTTTAGAATCAAAATTTTTTGATTCACTAACCTCGGCTTTTTCTTTCCTTTCAATATTAAAGGCAATTTTCTTTTGCAGAGGAATTTTTTTTACTGATTCTCATTTCATAGGTAGTTAGAGTGCCTTGTAAGTTATCTAGGGTAAGCTGGTCAAAGTGTTTCTTTTATTCTAGAGTAGAGACCTTAGCTTCAAATTTAGTTGGTAATGTTCTAATGACCTTAGTTACAACATCAAATTATTTTACTTCTTCTCGTAGCCCTTTCATAGCATTAACAATTTCATCAACTCTCAAGAAGTAATCAACTACTTTTTCACCATCCCTCATTTTTATTTCTTCAAATTGATGTTTTATAGTAAGGACTTTTGAATGTTTAACTTTTTCATTTCCTTGATAGATGGTTTCAATTTTAATCCAGATATCCCTACCATATCTGCAGTGCATGACTTTGATAAAGACATCTTTAGTCAATGCACACAGGAGAGCATGTTTTTCTCTAGCATTAGTTTCATATTTTTTCTTCTCATCAGAAGTTGTGGGCAATGTAGTTGGTATAGTGTACCCAATTAACACTATTCTCCACACATCGAGATCAATAGAAAAATTTGAAGTCCTCTTATTAAATTAAATAAATTAAGAATTATTTGATTTAATCTAACATTATCCCCTTTAGTTAAATAAATCAGAAAATTTATTTAATTAAATCCTTCCTCTCAATTTGATTTAAATAATTCATAAATTTAAGTCTAAGTTGTCACATATCCTAAATTCTTCATTAAATTAATTAAAATTCAATTAGTTTAATCTTAATCTATGTCACATTCTCTAGAGAATGCAACTTGCACAATAAATCAATTACTTTGATTTATTAAATTGACTATTTTCTGTCAACATGGAATAAAGGAGGAATATTCCCTCAAATTTGAATTCAAATCCAAATGGATTTGTTCATCCAAAAAATAATTCACTCCCCTCTTACATGTCCTTGTGCATTGAGCCAAGTGACATTAACTTCATTCTTTTTTCCCTCTCACATGTCATTTCACTATTTTGAAATTCCACCTAATATCATTTATTTGCACTTTGATCAAAATGTGCACAACCTTCAACCATTCACATCTTGACAAGTGACACTTGGCCATTGGATGTTAAATTATCCCACATTTCTCAATTTAACTCTCTTTTCCAACTTGGAAATCTATAAATGAGAGACTCTTCCTCTCATTCAATCATCCACAATTTGAGCAAAGTTACTCTCTTCACATGGAGAGCTAATTTTGTCTACTTCATAGAAAGTGTTCATCATTTTTATGGTTTCATAGCTAGGGTATGCCAAAATCTCATCAAGGAGCTACAACCATCACCAAATTATCACAAAGCTTACAAAGGAGTTGGGAAAGGGTCAATTTTGACACACCAATTGACACCAATTCCCCCACGGGATCAAGAGTTTGCATCACTTAATTAGGATTTCATTTATAATTTCATGTTTGTTCTTCGTTTTTCCTATTATTAAGCATTGCAAATGGATTTTATGGGGAATCCTTGTTATTACTTGCATATGAATCTAATTATGTGTTTGTTTGATGTGTTTTTGTAGGTATAGGATTGGGGTTCACAGAGACAGTGCTATTCAACTAATATCTAGTGGAACTAATAAAAATGAAAATTTGGAAAATAAAGAAACCACTAAAATTAGTAATAGTAGGTAGGGAGATATAAAGGTCCTTGAAGTTTTCCTTGGTGATTCATTGATGAATCCCCCACAGGTGGGTCCATTTTTCACCACATTACTCATAAACAACAAAATGTTGAGAAATTGCATGATTGATTTAGGAGCTTCTATTAACATCATGCTAGTAGGAGTCATGAAACAACTTGGTATGTGGATAGACACTTTTGGTGGTAAATTATATGCTATGGATAGTATGCATGTACCAGTGGTAGGAATCATGAAGGATGTAGAAGTAAAGTTAGCCGCTTATCCACAAGCAACATACATAATTGAAATAACTGTAATAAACACACCCCCTCACTTTGGGATGCTCCTATCAAAACAATGGTCTTCTTTAGTGGGAGGAAATGTGCAATTTGACTTATCCTATGCCACAATACCATTAAAAGATGAGGAGGTTAAATTGTATAGAGAACCAAGAGTGAACCATACTATGGAATATGTTGATCAAAATCAAATGAATTGCTTATGTGATGTGGACTTGGGAAGTTTCAGAATAGAACATTCACAACTTGAATTATTGAACATTGATCCAATTGATAAGGATATCTCCAAGAATGAAAATGGTGTATGGCAAATGTATTTTTATGGAGCATGCAATAAAGAAGGTAATGGAGTAGGAGTGGTTTTCATTTCACCTAAGGGTACAACATTCAAATATTCATTCTTATTGACATTTGAATGTACAAATAATATAATAGAGTATGAGGCCATACTGATTGGATTGAACATGGTTGTCAAACAAAAAATTAAACTATTGGCTATTTTTTAAGATTCTCAGTTGATTATCCCACAAGTGAGATCAAAGTATGCTACAAAAAAAAAGAGGCTAAAGTAGTACAAAAATGTTGTATGGGAAACCATTGAATTGTTCAACGCTTTCTCTATTCAATGGATATATAGGTACAAGAATTTAATGGCAGACTTCTTGGCGAATGTAGCTCTGAAGAAAGATGACATCACTCTAGCAGGGATCTCATAGGTTGAGCTCAAAACAAGACCTGCAATCCCTGATAACATCTATATTTGATAGGTTTTTAATGATGATACTGATTTGATTAAATTCTTACATTGTATTAATTAGTATGAAACTTAGGAAATTGATTTTAATGCATTTGTGGAGGAAGTAGATGAAAAAAAAACTATATTTGGAAAGGAATTCATTCAGCTCAAGACTAATAAAATTCCTAAGGGACTGGTGGCATTGGAGAGGGTGTTTGATAGAAATGACCGAGCCTTTATAAAACAAACACCAGTAAAAAGGGAAGACATAGAAGAAATTAACTTGGGCACTAAATTGACACCAAAAAGGGTGTATATTGGGGAAAGGATAAGCCCAACAATCAGAAGGATGTTTATTACATTATTAAGGAAATATAAGCATGTTTTTGCATGGTCTTATGATGATCTTAAGGCTTATAGAGAGGATATTTTCCAACATGAAATCCCATTGAAACTAGATGCAAAGCCTTTTAGACAAAAACAAAGGCCAATAAATCCTACCTTAGAACCTAAAATACATGAGGAACTTGTGAAGCTTAGGGAAGGGGGTATTATCAAGATCTTGGGTCTCTAATCTAGTGCGTGTAAGAAATAAAAATGGAGATATAAGGCTTTGTGTAGATTTCTAGAACTTGAATGTATCCTCTCTTAAGGACAACTACCCACTCCCAAACATGGAGGCTATGTTGTAGAAGGTCACATGATGTGAGCTGCTATCTATGATGGATGGATTCTTAGGTTATAACTAGGTGAAAGTTAAAGAATCAAAGCAATACAAAATATCCTTCACCACACCATGGGGGACGTATGTATATATTAGAGTGCCATTTGGACTCACAAATGTTGGTAAAACTTTCCAGAGAGCTATGGATGTTGGATTTGTTGATCTAATTAAGGTAATAATGGTAGTATACCAAGATGACTTGACTGCATATTCAAAGAAGGAAAAATACCATGTGGAGCATTTGGAAAAAAATTCATCAAAGAAATTGAATATGACATCTCTTTAAATCCAAAAAAGTGCCACTTTGTAGTCATAGAAGGAAAATTACTAGGGAATATAGTGTCCAAGGATGGAGTTAGAATTGATTGAGAAAGAGTGGAAGCCATAGATAAGATTCCTATTCCTAAGACAGTTAAAGCCATCCAGTCTTTCTTTGGACAAATAAAATTTGTAAGATGATTCATCTCAAATTTTGTTGAAATTGTCAAGCCTAGTTCGAAGATGTTAAAAAAGGGGACTAAAATAGACTGGATTGTAGAGGAACTAGATGCATTTGTAGCTATAAAAAAGGAAATCAAGGAAGCCCCAGTGTTGAAATCCTCTAATTTTAGTAAGCCTTTCAACTCTTCTCATTCACATCATACCACACCCTTGTTGCAGTAATGTTATAGAAGAATGATGAAGGACATGAACAACCTATATCATTTTTTAGTAAGTCTCTCCTATTGATGCATAATTTTGTATGTAGCAGCAGTCTTATGGGAAACTTAGCTATTGGGGGACATTGTGTGCTAGCTAAGTGACCTCCGAGATTTTATCTAAGCTGACTCTTCATTTAGTGGGTGGAAGTAAAAGGTCAGAGAGATAGCAGGAATGTAAAGTTTACACTACAGACGATGCACCAAAGTCTTATATGAATTTCAACAGAGCACAGTGTGAAATGCAAAGGCCTGAACCACTAAAGTGCTATTAATTAAGTTATTTCTCTTCACAAGCATCAACCATGTAAAAATACCCTCTAATTTGTATAATGTAATCAAGCATAACTTTATCTTAATACAGAAGAGTTGAAGAAACATGGTATGTATTCATTTTAGCTATGATGGTTTACAGAAATTGAAGAACATGCATTCATACAAAATTAAAGAGAAAATAGCACAGGTCAATAGTTCCAACAAATGCTTGAAAATAGAAAGGCCAAATTTATTTGGCACAGTCCGAAGCCTTTTAATTGAAAGAAACTATTACAAAATGCTTACTTCCCAGTGCTTGGGAGTTTTTAAAAAACTTAATCAACAATAATAAAAGAAAACATGGCCCTATTTATTGGCTAGTCCACCGCCTGTAGACACATCAAGAGCAGAGAAAACCATGCACAATGATTGACAGCCCAAATCAACTCGTGCCACCATAGCAAACATCGATCGGTCAGCAACATGCCAGCGAGGCCATGACATATAACAGAAAACCATGCAGCAATAGAAGAGAACACGCGGCAACAGGGAAGTATAAAAGATTTGGTGATATTTCCAAGGTAACTGGCACAAAAACAAAATCACCACGTGTCGCTCAGACGGAGCTCGACAGAAATTTGAAAAGGTTCCTAGTAGAAAGCCATGAGAGAGAACCACATGGAGAGCTCCGAGCAAAATAAAGAATTAGGCAGGCCCAACTCGAAAAACAACCAGAGTGAGCCACGCAGCACACAGACGGAGACTGCCAAAAAGCGAAGCGAAGAAAAAATGGAAAGCTTTGTGAGGAAGCCACATGGAGTGCTCTGAGGGTAGTGAGTGTTTGAAAAATAAGGCGCAACCGCAAAGGTAAATATAAAATTGCAAAGGCTTTCGGTAGTTTTTGTTGAACAATT
The DNA here is from genome assembly GCA_007115665.2 of Sequoiadendron giganteum. Lineage (NCBI taxonomy): Eukaryota > Viridiplantae > Streptophyta > Pinopsida > Cupressales > Cupressaceae > Sequoiadendron > Sequoiadendron giganteum. The sequence goes on from CM021103.1 coordinate 710,274,925, forward strand.
TGGCGACTCATAGGGGCTTTTTGCTCACGGAAAGGAGAACCCCAGAAACCTTTGGCTCAGCAACAAAAATGCTCACAACCTTGAGAGGGTGTGATGCGGGGAGCATCCAGTGGTGTAAGGGCAATCCTACATCACCCAAGAATATATTTACTTTCATTTAGATTTTTTTGTAGATGTTTTTGCATTTTTGGATACCCTTTTCGTCGAAGAAGAATTCCCAACTTTCAGAACTGCTTTTCTGCTTTTTCTGCTCGACTGCTATTTTTAGCAGGTATGAATTTGAAGGCCTGAGGAGACAAAAATTTAAGGGAAGCTTCAGGACATAATAATAAACACTTTGGTGAAAGAATCAGATCAAGAGCATTTCCGGTTCAAAAGTTATTCAAGTTTCAATTTCTGCTTTTTGCCTTATGAAATCTTCGGAGCTAATTTTGAGGTACTTAGAGGCTCAGGATGGGCCTGAAAAATTGGCGGAAT